>JAYKKM010000341.1:1812500-2095000 GCA_035772405.1 Chrysogorgia sp. JL179-B06 | reverse complement strand
GTAACTATAGATGTGATGTAGTTACTGTACCTTGTAACTAGATGTGATGTAGTTACTGTACCTTGTTACAAGGTATAGTAACTACATCACATCTAGCAACTAGATGTGATATAGTTACTGTACCTTGTACCTTGTAACTAGATGTGACGTAGTTACTGTACCTTGTAGCTAGATGTGATGTAGTTACTGTACCTTGTAACTATAGATGTGATGTAGTTACTGTACCTTGTAACTAAATGTGATGTAGTTACTGTACCTTGTAACTAGATGTGATGTAGTTACTGTACCTTGTTACAAGGTATAGTAACTACATCACATCTAGCAACTAGATGTGATATAGTTACTGTACCTTGTACCTTGTAACTAGATGTGACGTAGTTACTGTACCTTGTAGCTAGATGTGATGTAGTTACTGTGCCTTGTAGCTATATGTGATGTAGTTACTGTACCTTGAAGCTAGATGTGATGTAGTTACTGTGCCTTGTAACTAAATGTGATATAGTTAATGTACCTTGCAATGTGATGAGTTACTGTACCTTGTAACTAGATGTGATGTAGTTACTGTACCTTGTAACTGGGTGTGATGCCCAGGGCGAGTTTCGTGAGCAACAACAGACCATTCTTGGAACTTTGGCCCAAAACGTTTTAAAAAGAATGGTAATTTGAAACGTGTTGGCTCTGAGCAGTCTTCGTCGCTTTCTTCAAAGAACATGGTGCCAACAGAAGGATTAAAGTGAGGGTAGATTTCGATTGGACAGTTTGGCAAGGTCACTCGGCCACCTGACAAAGGAGGATCAGTTTAGTATTCTGATCAGTATTTTAAAAGGGGTACTCCAGTCAAAATACAAGTGGAGTTCATATGAAAGATCTTACTGACTTTAGTCTATTTCCAAAGTTAAGGCATTCAAATCAATCCAGTTAAGAATTTGAAGTTGGAGAGTTTGTCCAATTTCAACGCCATATTTGTTTCTCAAATATGACGTCACTGAGTGCTTCTATCTCGTATTATGCCTAAGCTAGAAACTCCTCCATTTTTCCGCATGAGAAACTAAATAGTTTATTTCGACTCTCCTACAAAGAGCATTCACAACAGCTATCACTATGTGATCGCCATCAAAACAACTCCACTACCGATAAAGAAGCACTCAATGACGTCATATTTTTAAAGCAAATATGGCGTCAAAATCCTCAAATTTTCAAGTTCAACTATCTTCTTAACTATCTTCTTAACTAAATTGATAGGAATACTGAAACTTTCGGAATAAACTAAAGTCGATAAAATCTATCATGAACTTCATTTGTATTTTTGCTGAAGTACCCGGAAATGGCTAAAAGGGATGGCTCAAAAGGACGTGTTTCTATTTTTGTCTGGTCTTTATTATTATTATTAGTTAGGTTAGGGTTAGCTACGGTTTTGGATTAGGATTATGATGAGTATTAGGATTAGACTAGTTTTTGTGTCATCCCTTTTAGCTTTGTCCGGAGTACCGCTTTAAATGATAATCAGGCAGAAGTCTGGGTATAGTTCAGACCGTAGACTCACTGACTTTTCATGACATACTTTTAGTATCGCTTTCCACCGGCTTTTTGATCCTTGTTGCTTGCCACCCACTTTTGTTCCTTGTCACACCCATTTCCCCCCTTGTTGCGTCCCATTTTGTCCCTTTCTAGCACCTATTGTCCTTTGCCGCACTCATTTGTCCCATTAGCCACTTATTTCCTCTGCTGCTGTGTGTCAAACAAGCGGTTACTTTTCCAAGGGGCTTTTACTTTCGGAGGGGCGGTTACATTTAGAGGGCGGTTACATTCGCAGGGGAGGTTACTTTGCTTTGCGCTATTATACAATATCAATCATGGGAGCTAAGTTAGTTTTTCATTTTTACTACGATTTCTATACCTTACTAGGCAATTGAGTGTACAGTACGGCTCGATATTTTACGAGTCATGTCGTATTTTCGCTAAAATACAAATTTATGAGTAAAATATATTGTTAGACAGTTCAGTTACGTATAGTAAACTGTCTAAGTTATTGATTATCCAATTCTATAAATACCTTACTTTTTTCTTTTCAATTTTAGCTAAACAAGGCCTCGAAGGCTTTCAAAATGATCCGGTTTCAAACAACTTTTTTAGAGTCCAAATAAACCTACTCTCCAAGTATCGCAGGATATTTGTACTCGCCTATCGCGTTATTTGGACTCATCGAAACGAAGTTGGATAATAAGAGGTAAAGGACACCGCGATTAATCGGCACGATTTATGGTTGAGATGCATGTTATGGACGAGAAACTGTCCGCGGAATCATTTGTGGGCTCATAATCCTTACTCTTCTTCCATATAATTAATCGCACGGCTACCTCAACGACGACAGCGGTTGTCCCTTTTGTAAACGGTCTTTCTCATATCCTTAAAGTGCCCCAACTTATTTGGAAGAACTTTTAAAACGATAAAGTAACTTCTTTTGAAGATTTTCGTTTCTTCGCTTTCTTTTTGAGATGTATCAGTTTGTTTGATATGCAAATGTCCGGAATTTACGTCACACATGCATAATGACTTATTGGAGAAATGTGTGTATCTCTTTCATTCTCGAACGTAATCCTTTAACGTCGAGAAGTTTGGTTTTGTGGGAGAAACACGCACACGTGTTATTCACACTTTAGTGTTTTTATTTGATGAACGCAAAGATATATAACATTCTCTGATAACTTATTTAGCATATGTGACGTAAATTCCGTACATTTGCATATCAAACAAACTGTATATCTCAAAAAGAAACCGAAGAAACGAAAATCTTCAAAATAAGTTACTTTATCATTTTAAAAGTTCTTCCAAATAAGACAATAACAAATTTGCGAAAGGGACATAATTTCTCTCGAAAGTCTATTTCAGTATAGCACTAACTGTAATAAAACAGTAAAGTCTTATATAAGCCAAATGCTAATATTGCGGTATTACAAGTTTTCAATTTTCACTACGAATTCCTACCTGTAACATAAAATGCGTTGATGAACTGCGGATGAATACGAGACATGATTTCCCGACAGGCGGCAATCCACTTCTTCAACGCTGCATACCTCACTGGGCAGAAGTGTTTAGCCGACTCTTCGTCGATACATTTCTTAAAGGCGTAGGAATTGGACTCGTTCTCGGGGAATTTCTCTTCGTTGTGCCATTGGGAATCCAGGTCTGGTAACTGTTTGAGCATCTTGACATTGGTGCTCTCGGAATTTGCTTTGGCAATATTGAGAATCTGAAATAATGAGATTAAGCTAGGAGCTACGATATTGCTGATATAGATTCTATACATGAAGTAAATAGTTGAATACCAAAATGCTTTATGATTTGAGCTTTGAGTTGATGTGCTATAAACGTTTATTTGTCCGAAATGCTAATGAATGTGACGTCAAATCAGGAATTTCGCTTTCTTTTCTGGGGCTCCATGCAGAGAGACCTACACGTGGTGAGCGGGTGAAAAGCCTGGGTACGATGTTGGTTTCAAACCTGCGAACACTCACTGCAATATGCAATAAGCTAATAGTTAGCAACTGGCTGTGATGTTTTGTCGCCGTCCTCCGTTTATCTAACGGCGAGAGAAATGGTTGGTGTAATGCCGAAATAGTGTGTAGGAGGTCTAATGTTTCGAGTGAAAGGCCCTTCTCCAGAGAATGAAACATAAAGACGTTAGTACACACTATTTTGGCAGTACACACGTTTTAGAGTTTTTGATTTGTAACCAGCTCTTTCTATTCGTTTTAAAAATCGTACCTCGTTGTAAAAAAGAACCTTCTGCTCTTTCCCCATCTCGTAGATCTCTTCTGCATCGTTATCTGTGGTGGTGAAATACGAGACAATCCTACTATAACTATCTTTTCCACTTAATCGTTCACCGGTTGGTAATACTTTCGTTGTTCTCTCCTTAGTCTCCCTGCCATCGTAGTAGACGAAGTCGACAGGCAAGGATACCAAACCGCTGGACACGTGACTAGGTAGGCAGTGACGAATGTGTTTGTGGTCGAGATAATTGATAAGGTCTAGTATTGGCTGACCAAATCCTGAAAAGAAAGAAAACGATTATGCATATGACAAAAATATATGGCGAAAAGATATGTGGGGACTGCTTCATGAATTAAGACGTCAAACATGCGCGAGGTCTTTGATCTCATGTCAACGATTCCATATCTTCGTTGTGAGTGTCTTGTTTGCATGGATGAATTGATGGCATCATGTGGGAGGATGGATGGATTGATGGAAAGGGAGATAAATGAATTGCAGGATAGATTAAATGAATTGATGGATGAATATATCAGTTCAAGTATGTAGTTGATGTTCACCAAGACAAAGACAAAGAGGAAAGCGAAAAAAATGAGAACTGAAAAAAGAGAAGAAAAGGAAAAAGGAAGATGAAAAGGGGAAAGGAAGTGGAAAAAGAGAAGGAAAAAGATAAAGTGAAGGAAAAAGAAAGAAAATGGAAAGAGAAAAAGAAAATTTGAAAATGAAAAAGGAAAATGGAGAGGAAGAAAAAGGGGATTTTAAAACGAAAAGGGAAAGGAAGGAAATGAAGGTGGCATGATAAAACATAAAGTTTTGATCCTGCATGATATTACCTTCTACTAAAGCTTCATTCACTGATTCCAGCATAGTTTTATTTTTCTGTATTATCCATAGTTTCTCATCTTCGCTCGGAATCCCATGGAAAAACTCCTCGATTTGAAAAATTGATGTGAACCACTCGTCTAATACACTCTTTGAAATATTAGTTTGCGAAATAAATTTGAACTTCTCCTTAATCGCATCCGCCCCTGAGCGACAGTCCTCAATTGAGCGCACCATACCAGTTTTAACACCCAGTTGGATGTTTAACCTGTGAAAACATAAATCGCATACAAGGTTGAACGTACAAAGTCAAATGTACGGAAAGTAACGTCACCACACGCAACGTTTTATTGAAAATGGCGCCTTCTCGTATGGGAGTCTATTACTGATCTCTAATTAGTTATTGTAATTGAATAGCTGAATTAGTTATTGTAATTTATCTATTTAATACTGTAATACCAGTTCCTTGAAACTTGTAAAAATACTGCAATTCACGCTTAGTGCGAAAGTATTTTGAATAAACCATCTATTATTATTATAAATATAAAGACTGGATCGAGCAACTGTTCAGAAAATGAAGCCGGAAGTAGCTTGTGGCGGCCTCTCGATGGGACCACGTTTATAGTTTACTTTTACTATGGGCAACAGAGACTATCTGTCTCTGATCTTTTCTGATGCTAAAATTAATCAGTTGTCTAAGGGTTTCCCATAATATAGAACACAAACTACCACTCTATAACAGTATAAACTATAAACTATCTTACAATTCAAAGCTATCTTAACATTCGGCCTCGTGAAATGTTTGTGTGACGTCACGACATGAACTGCTGTACATTTTATGAGTCCCCTTCTCGTATAGGTTTAACTTTTACTGACCACAGTTCAAAAACTCGTTAATAATTCATGAGAAAATACAGTAAAGAAAATCATGACTGTATCGCGTCTTAGTATAGGATAAACACCGAGAACGAGGGATGTATGCTATATACAACCCCGAGGACGCGCAGCGTCCGAGGGCTGTATATAGCATACATCACTTATTACATGATTAAGGAGGTTTTCCAACAAAATTTTGTTCATTTTATCCACCTTGGACAAAGATTTCCCTTAGTTTTTCCTTCATTTCTTATCTAATTAGTATTCACATCAAAGAAAACCGAGTCAATCATGTAATAATATGTGATAAACCGCTTGCTGTTCTCGATAAATTTCTCGCTGATTTTTACAGCACGTGTTTAAGGTGCCTATGAAATGAAAAATTCAGTTGTAAAATAACTCTTTTGTTTGAGAGAACTCTTGGAATTATAAAGACTAACCATTTGCAACTTTTTTATATCTCACTTCACTCTTGAGATATTAAGATTTGTTTAATATGTAAATGATCATACTTATGACAACGTCACAATACATAATAACTTATTTAAAAAATCTGCATATCTTTACCCCCATTATCACATGGATCGTTTGATGATTTGCATATTTGATGTCATTGGATAGATCCACGCACATGCACCTGCATTTCAACTGATTTCATTACATAATCTCAAGCGTTTTCAATAAGTCATTATGCATTGTGATGTCATAAGTATGAGCAAGTGAGATATGAAAAAGTTATGATATGAAAGAGATATGAAAAATGGTTAGTCTTTATAATTTCAAGAGTTCTTTCAAACAAAAGAGTTATTTTACAACTGAATTTTTCATTACATATAGGCACTTTAACAACAGCAACAATAACAAGAGCAGCAATAACAGCAATGACAACAACAGCGCCGACAACAGCGACAACAGCAACAATAGCGACAACAGCAACAACAGCAACTGTAAAGCTTCAAAAATAATATCACAATTATAACCAAAACAACAATTAACAACAATAACAACAACAATTATAGTAACGACAGCGACAACGAGAACAGCAAAGCAATAACGACTACAACAGCAACAACATACCTGTACCGATCGATAACAGTTTTGTGTTTCAATATTCGGTCTACCACGCTTTCCAGTTCCTTGTAAGATGATGGCACTGCGAAGTTGCTATACACGAAAAGCTGACGAGGGATATCACAGAATGGCTGCCAGCAAAAAATATTTGGTCCCATCATCCAGTCGCCATTGTAATAATGTTCATCGTATGGTATTCCAAAATTATGTTGAAGGTAGTGTTTGAGCTACAAAGAAAAATCATTATTAGTATAACGAATAAATGCCTAAAAAATAAAAATAAAGCGAAACTATTAGCGAATTAAAAGATCAGGTACAATAAACGGAACAATCTGAAGACGAAAATACGCAGCGTGCCGTTAAAAACAAAGAAGAAAATTAACCAGCCATATGATAAATTCCTTATTAACCTCGTTTGAAAATCCTCATACAGACTTGGCACTCCGTTCATAAGTCTTTCTTTAATATAGCTTAATATACATGCTGAACTCTTTTACCTCTTTGTTCTATTGATATCTCTGGAAATAACCATATAATTGTTGCAAAACCTATACATTTTCTGAAAGCCCCAAAAACCGGCTTTGCCAGTGCTTTTAAATTCCCCGAACAAGCACATTATGTTAATATAAATTACTGTAGCATTAATTTTTATAAATCAGGTTGAAAAACTTTTATTCTAGAAAAGCCCATCTCGCGCACGCGCCCGCGTAGCATCATGAAAATTCAAAATGTCACCAATCGCAGAGTTGTTTATGAAATCATGCAGCCTGGCGCTTGTCGAATATCAATTTTTAATCTTGCGTTACCGGGTCTTCTATATGAACCAATTTGACTGGGCCAGACAGGAAAGAGTTAAAGCTAATGTTCGAGGTGTTTAACTGACAACTTACAAAATATTATTGAGGCGGTTTTCTAGTTAGAAAATTCCTTAGAGGGATGATTCGGCCAACAACTTTTAAAAAGGTCTATAACAAAGAGCATTACGTATACAACCTGTTGTCAACAGGCGTGAACAATGTTGTGCTTGTGCATGTCAACTGTGAACACTAATGTACAGTTGTCAACAAGGTTGCCGTTCATGAGCCATGATAAGTGATAACAATGTTGTCACAGCGTTGTTCAGCTATCAATACTGTTACAACTTGTTAACATAGTTGAACAACAACGATAACAATAGCGATTAATTTTTCCTTGTTCCAACAACCGTGAACAACCGTTGTTGATCCATCATTGGTAAAACATCATTGTTGAAACAATGCGGAACAACATTGTTCGTTCAACAATATTGTTCACTGTTCGATCAGCCACGATAGCCCCACGTTACAGTAATTACCTGCTCCAAAGCTTTCAACTCTCTGGGTTTCAACTTATCTATATCAATATCCACGACATCGGCAGTCAATTGAGAGAGAAGCTCGAGAGATTTGTCTGTTTTCTCTTTGAGTTTCAACGGGTGCGTCTCGTATGGTAGATATCTACACAAACGAAATTAAATTGCTTATATAACCCCTCCACAGTTTTTAGCTTTCTGTATAGAGGATGCCGAAATAGTTGAGAAATTATTTTATATTTTTTCATTTGGCCCATTCGTTTGCGATATATCTCTCTTTATCAACTCTTTTGGCGTTCTCTATACAGATAGGCAAAAACTGTGCAGCGTTTATACGAACTGTAATGGATTATTGCTTAAATTAGTGGTTTGGGATGGGAGATAGCGGAATGTAACAAATATAGATTTCATTTTGCGGTTGTTTGTATAGGTAATCGTATGATAGCGAGTGCAATTAAGGATTTACACCACGAGTGATATTTGAAAATAGTGCCAAAATTGTACGAGCCGTTAGGCGAGTGCAATTTGGCACAATTTTCAAATATCACGAGTAGTGTAAATCCTTAATTGTACGAGCAAAATCATATGATTACTCATTTATTATATGCATGACAAAATTACGACACGTACGCTTCATCTTCATCCAAGTCTTTAAAAACGTCTTGTTTCATTAGTTTTTCATCTTGTTTCACTCTTGGTGTTCTTTGTGCTCATTTCAAAATATTTACATGGAATTTTTAATTCATAGTGTACCACAAGTCGTTGGAAAAGTGAAAACTTTCCATTGCAGAATAGGCCGCCATTTTGAATTTTATTATCAATCTTCTCTCTTTTCATTTATTGCACTCGAGTGCAATAAATGATTTTATTGCACTCCTCTCAGCCAATCAGAATCCAGTAATTTTGTCATGTATATAATAAGTTCAGTTATAGATGTACAGATAACGTCATAACGTGTTAAGAACAAAACAATGGGTCACGTATACGTCGCGTGAGTCACTGATGTTCTTACCACGTTCTGGCGTCTTCTGTGCAGCTATAGGTATAACTAAACAGACAACGGAAAATGAAATATATTTGTTTAATACAATAAACTGTTCCTGCAAACCAAAAGGCTTATTGAAGATCTTGGGCGATTTCTGGAGCATGGAAACAGATAAAAGCAGTCATCTGACGTGATTGATCGTGTTTCGGTGACGTGTCTGGTTAACATCCAATGAGAATGCGATGCATAGTAGATAGGTTATTGAATACAAAAAGTAGAGTGATGCGTATAGACAGTGTTTTGGATATATACTAATAGCAAAGTGAAAAGGTGGTGAACTGCCAAGATTTTTAGTAACGAAATACTGACGTTTCGAGCGGAGCCCTTACTCTGATGAAGGGCTTCGAAACGTCAATATTTCGTTACTAAAAATCGCGACAGTTCACCACCTTTTGACTTTGCAGGTTATTGCATAAACGTGAATAGGGCATAGCCCCAGCTATTTATTTATAACTTTTATTATTAGCTTATGCACTTTCATTCCTTTTCAAGTTTTTGTTTCTTACTGCTTTACTATATCGCCTAATCCCCTTGAATATTGGACCTGTCATTTCTCCCTCCCCCTCTGTTTGCTGATCGACTGTAAAAATAGCAAATGATTTAACTTTTCGCATCTCATTAATTATTAGTTTGTTTATCTCCCGTGCATTTGATTGGCTACTTTCTACTTGTGACATCCTTTTGGCATATATATATAAGCCCTATTTATTTTATTTCATCTCGTCTTACTCTGATGAAGGGCTCCACTCGAAACGTCAGCATTTCATCACCAAAAATCTTGGCAGTTTACCACCTTTTCACTTTGCTACATATCCAAAACACTGTCTACGCAGCACTCTACAGGTTATGCTTTTGTGATATTAATACACTTGAATTGAAAGAGAGACAAAGAGCAAGAAAATTTCTAACCAGTCCACATAAAGTTAATATATTTCGAACATTCGTTCTTCTTCAGTTAAATGATAAATGATATGTGCCCCATATATACATAATATAAAAAAATTACATATCACATTATTATTATTATTATTATTATTATTATTATTATTATTATTAAACAAAAGAATCAACAAATGGAAGCGAAGCTGCTGAAGTTAGAGAGAGTTTACCCATGCAGAAGCAAAAAGTAATGGATCTTCTTAAGGAAAAAGGTTCATCATCGTGGTTAACGGCTTTACCAATAAAAGATCAAGGGTTTAACTTAAACAAAGGTGAATTTCGCGATGCCATCTGCCTAAGATATGGTTGGCAACTGAGAAATATACCGCAGTATTGTATCTGTGGAATAAGTTTCTCAGCTGACCATGCCATGATATGCCCACATGAAGGGCTTGTCGTTGCCCGTCACAACGAGATCCGTGACCTAACAGCAGATTGGCTGAGCGAAATTTGTACCGATGTTGAGAAAGAACCACAGTTACAACCTCTTAATGGAGAGATCTCTTTCAAGAACAGCGAACAGGAAGATGCCAGAGCTGATATAAGACCCAGGGGATTCTGGGGTCGGCGGCAAAGTGCATATTTTGGATGTAAGGGTTTTTTCACCCCAATGCACCTAGATATCGCAATACCAGTATCCAGCCCTTATATACGAAGCAGGAGCAAGCAAAGAAACGAGAATATGGTGAGAGAATTAGGGAAGTTGAGAATGCGTCTTTCACACCCCTTGTAATTTCTACCACTGGCTGGCTATTAGTAAAGAGACCTCAATGGCATACAAGCGTATGGCTGAGTTGTTAGACGGAGTATAGTACTACCTTGGCGTGGATGCGATGTTCTCTTTCGTTTGCCTTAATTAGATCAGCGGTTGCATGCATAAGAGGTACTAGAGTATCCTCATTGAGACATGCATCGGAAACGAACATTGAGCTTAGTTATGGAGAAAGTCGACTATTTTCTATCTGACTCTTTTATATTTAATATATTTTTATTATTATTATAAATTCCCAGTTTTAACTAATATGAATATTTTTATAAACAATTGGTTTTGAATAGACTTAATTTTAACTATATAATATATTGTAAATATAATAATTATGTTGTCAAGTGTTAATAAAGGATTATTATTATTATTAATTAAAAATAATAAATTATTATTATTATGGCAGTATACAACTTCTGAATGCTCAGTAAAATTAAAAGCTACATTTAGGCGCGAACGTAGCTAACTATTGCGTAAAAATCTATCTTGCAAACTCTAAAAGTAAAAAACAAAAAAAATGCTCTAGGCAACTATAACAATTTAAAATAAGTCAGTACAATCAAATATTTATACTGTTCGATTATAAAAACGATCTAACTAATTGACGCAGCCACTTTAGTAAATTGTTAGTCAACTAAAATCTTAAATGAGCGTGCAATGTTCAAGCTACTGCTGATCACAGACTTCTGCATCCGTCTTAATGTTTCTTCGCTTCTATCTCCGACTAGCTTTTTTACTGTTTGGTTAACCTCCTTCGAAAAACCTCCGAGAACGTTACATCCATAATGATGTTGTGCTGGGTTACTTGGTAGCTTGGGAATTGCTTCTTCAGTTCCCATCTTAGGGTTTCAATGAAAATATAGAAATATAAAAATTCAGGAAATAATCTAGGAGTTATATAAGAGTTAAAATTATTCAGCTGTTCATTAAATAACGTTTGTCAAGCTTTAATAATAATAATAATGGGTTTTTAATAAATCTCATAGCAGAAAACTGAATTACAAGATTTTTACAAAAGTTTAAAAATTTAAAAAGAGATAAGTTTAGTTAGATTACAATGATACTATTGATTAACCACTATATATGTACGTTATAAAATTTGAGAATCTCATTGTTTTAGGGATGGTAGAGCATAGAGATGTGGTACCAGAAAGGTTGTAACCATGAGTTATAGAATGGGTGATATACTCCATAATGGGTTTCAAAGGGCCAGTTTGTGACAAACTTCTCGCAAATATCTGTCCTTTTCGACAAAGATTCCAATTTAGCTTTCTCGAGACTGGAGCAATAGGACATAGTATGTGGACGGAATATGATTCGCATTGCTCTTCTCTGGATAGATTCAATATTGTCACTTATAGATACAAAGGGAGATCCGGCCAAACTGGGACAGCATATTCTAATATGGGTCTTACCAGGCTGCAATATATATTTACCAGATCGATCGTAATATAACCTGCCTTCCTTAACTGACGAATAATATATAGTCGTTTGGATGCTTTCTTGGTTATGGAATTACAGTGAGTAGACCAAGATAGGTCACTGCTAAAATTTACACCCAAAAGTTTAGAATATTTTACAGATTCAATAGAACGTTTGCCAATTATACTAATGGAGTTTGAATAGGAAGACGATATTGTAGAGTATTAAAAAATATTTCCTTACATTTCTTAGGATTAAGGCGTATACCTCTTTCACTAGCAAACTGGCAAATATCACGCACAATATGCGGCATAACACTAGGTGAGCATCTTGGGATTACTTCGGCTACTGACAAATCATCTACGTATTTAACTCTAAAATTCCATGTATCATCCAATGAATTAACTAAGATAGCAAATAATATAGGGCCTGATCTTGTTCCTTGAGGAATACCACCATTAAGTAATTCGAATTCAGATGAGATATTATTAATCCTTACACACTGCGAACGCTCAGTTTGGAAACATCTAATCCATCTAATAAGGGCAGGGTGAACATCAAGATTATGCATCTCCACACACAATACATTATGATCCACAATACATTATGATTGGATTGTTAATGACTTAATGGCAATACATTTTACAGATAAGCGCCTTGATAGTAAAAGTGATTTCATGCGCACTCTATCTTTATCTTCGATCGGTAACTTAATAACGGATAAGTTATTGTTTCATGCGTCAAAATGTAAAAAAAAATTTGTTGATAAACTTTCGCACATCTTGGGAGCAGAATATATTGTCTAAATTCCAATCAAGTGCGAGCTAGGTTTGTCTGGGAAAGTATTTGCCTGAGGATTTCGTACAGACCGAGCGACGAATGAGCGAGGTCTTTGCGCATAAAAACGAAGACAAATACTTTTCCGTAGAGACACAGCCAACGAGGCTAATAAGTTGTACAGGCTAATGCGATTTTCAACGAGGCTAATGCGATTTTCATCCCGAAAAATAGCCAGCCCTTGATAGTAGCCGCGCAACCAGCAGGCTCCAAACACCAAAGGTATCCGGAGCCGCTGCTTTCGGAAATTTGTGGTAAGGTATGCCGTGGTGATTCATTTTCTTTGGAGTAATGCCACGGCTGTAATTTGTTGGCGTGACAGCCGCGCGGAAATTCCAGTACCGACGCAATCGGAAAGACAACGTCAACTTGGAAATCTTTTTAGTTTCTCAGACACCGCCAATTAGCTAGTACCAATCATTTCTTACAAATGTTTTGCACCATTAAATAATTATTATCTCTTAATTTGTATTTCTACATAGTTTTTGTATATTTTTTGTATTCTTTGCACATCCTTTCTGAAAACCATCGCGTGATACACAAAGTACAAGAGTTGAGTAAATATAATCGTAAATTCATAACCTGATCTAAATTCTACGAAACTACATGTATCTAAAGTGTAGAACAAATAACTATTTAATAACAATTAATCATCATTTAATCAACTTTTATAGAAAATCTATAAAAACTACGAGTTGATAAAGTTAATTGATAAAGTTAATTGATATAAAGTTAAAAACGAGTTGATAAAGTTAATTGATAAAGATTCATTGATTTCATTATGCAATAATTATATGCTGATATATTATAATCTTGTTAGTTAGGTTGATTGACATTCTAGTCTATAACTTACTAATCCTCAATATGTGATTCAGTTTCATTTAACACAAGCTTGTAGTAAGACGTGAGGACCAGACTATCGTTAATAATTAACTTCAATATATCTAAACGCGTATTACACGAACACTACATGGTAGCAGCGGTGGGATAATGTCATCAGGGAACATTACAATTTAAAGTTTGTAAGAGCATCTTGTTCGGGACGCAGCTAGTACTCAGTATGAAAAACCGCTGTTTTTTAACGAATATTTGTTTGGGGAAATGTTATGGGTGGTTCGAATTCAAAGTCTTGTTGCATGTTATCCGACAAGGCTCTACACGGCTTAGCGCCTACTTTTCCAACCTACTTCAGAGGCGACCAAATAAAGGAACAAGAGCTGACAGCAATCTTCATAACGTCCTTCAGTAGCATCCTATGGCTAACCAGTAGCTGAATTGAGCAAGTTAGAGTGAATTCAGAATACAGGCTGCTGTCAGACTTGTTGCGAGGGTCAAAAATAAGATCACATTCACATCTGGCCCCTGCATGCTTAGTAATCTTCATGCCAGTAAGATCAAGGATTATTTTCAAGATACTGTTGATTACTTTAGAAGCTTTACATGGCCAGGCACCTATTTATATCAGTGTACGAGCAAAATCATATGATTACTCATTTATTATATGCATGACAAAATTACGACACGTACGCTTCATCTTCATCCAAGTCTTTAAAAACGTCTTGTTTCATTAGTTTTTCATCTTGTTTCACTCTTGGTGTTCTTTGTGCTCATTTCAAAATATTTACATGGAATTTTTAATTCATAGTGTACCACAAGTCGTTGGAAAAGTGAAAACTTTCCATTGCAGAATAGGCCGCCATTTTGAATTTTATTATCAATCTTCTCTCTTTTCATTTATTGCACTCGAGTGCAATAAATGATTTTATTGCACTCCTCTCAGCCAATCAGAATCCAGTAATTTTGTCATGTATATAATAAGTTCAGTTATAGATGTACAGATAACGTCATAACGTGTTAAGAACAAAACAATGGGTCACGTATACGTCGCGTGAGTCACTGATGTTCTTACCACGTTCTGGCGTCTTCTGTGCAGCTATAGGTATAACTAAACAGACAACGGAAAATGAAATATATTTGTTTAATACAATAAACTGTTCCTGCAAACCAAAAGGCTTATTGAAGATCTTGGGCGATTTCTGGAGCATGGAAACAGATAAAAGCAGTCATCTGACGTGATTGATCGTGTTTCGGTGACGTGTCTGGTTAACATCCAATGAGAATGCGATGCATAGTAGACAGGTTATTGAATACAAAAAGTAGAGTGCTGCGTATAGACAGTGTTTTGGATATATACTAATAGCAAAGTGAAAAGGTGGTGAACTGTCAAGGTTTTTAGTAACGAAATACTGACGTTTCGAGCGGAGCCCTTACTCTGATGAAGGGCTTCGAAACGTCAATATTTCGTTACTAAAAATCGCGACAGTTCACCACCTTTTGACTTTGCAGGTTATTGCATAAACGTGAATAGGGCATAGCTCCAGCTATTTATTTATAACTTTTTTATTATTAGCTTATGCACTTTCATTCCTTTTCAAGTTTTTGTTTCTTACTGCTTTACTATATCGCCTGATCCCCTTGAATATTGGACCTGTCATTTCTCCCTCCCCCTCTGTTTGCTGATCGACTGTAAAATTAGCAAATGATTTAACTTTTCGCATCTCATTAATTATTATTTTGTTTATCTCCCGTGCATTTGATTGGCTACTTTCTACTTGTGACATCCTTTTGGCGTATATATAAGCCCTATTTATTTTATTTCATCTCGTCTTACTCTGATGAAGGGCTCCACTCGAAACGTCAGCATTTCATCACCAAAAATCTTGGCAGTTTACCACCTTTTCACTTTGCTACATATCCAAAACACTGTCTACGCAGCACTCTACAGGTTATGCTTTTGTGATATTAATACACTTGAATTGAAAGAGAGACAAAGAGCAAGAAAATTTCTAACCAGTCCACATAAAGTTAATATATTTCGAACATTCGTTCTTCTTCAGTTAAATGATAAATTATATGTGCCCCATATATACATAATATAAAAAATTACATATCACATTATTATTATTATTATTATTATTATTATTATTATTATTATTATTATTATTATTATTATTAAACAAAAGAATCAACAAATGGAAAGCGAAGCTGCTGAAGTTAGAGAGAGTTTACCCATGCAGAAGCAAAAAGTAATGGATCTTCTTAAGGAAAAAGGTTCATCATCGTGGTTACGGCTTTACCAATAAAAGATCAAGGGTTTAAATTAAACAAAGGTGAATTTCGCGATGCCATCTGCCTAAGATATGGTTGGCAACTGAGAAATATACCGCAGTATTGTATCTGTGGAATAAGTTTCTCAGTTGACCATGCCATGATATGCCCACATGGAGGGCTTGTCGTTGCCCGTCACAACGAGATCCGTGACCTAACAGCAGATTGGCTGAGCGAAATTTGTACCGATGTTGAGAAAGAACCACAGTTGCAACTTCTTAATGGAGAGATCATTCTTCCAAGAACAGCGAACAGGAAGATGCCAGAGCTGATATAAGAGCCAGGGGATTCTGGTCGGCGGCAAAGTGCATATGATGTAAGGTTGTTTTTTCCCCAATGCACCGAGCTATCGCAATACCAGCATCCAGCCCTTATATAGGAAGCAGGAGCAAGCAAAGGAACGAGAATATGGTGAGAGAATTAGGGAAGTTGAGAATGCTTCTTTCACACCCCTTGTAATTTCTACCACTGGCTGGCTAAGTAAAGAGACCTCAATGGCATACAAGCGTATGGCTGAGTTGTTAGATGGAGTATAGTACTACCTTGGCGTGGATGAGATGTTCTCTTTCGTTTGCCTTAATTAGATCAGCGGTTGCATGCATAAGAGGTACTAGAGTATCCTCATTAAGACATGCATCGGAAACGAACATTGAGCTTAGTTATGGAGAAAGTCGACTATTTTCTATCTGACTCTTTTATATTTAATATATTTTTATTATTATTATAAATCTAGTTCCCAGTTTTAACTAATATGAATATTTTTATAAACATATTAATTTTGAATAGACTTAATTTTAACTATATAATATATTGTAAATATAATAATTATGTTGTCAAGTGTTAATAAAGGATTATTATTATTATTAATTAAAAAAAAAATTATTATTATGACAGTGTACAACTTCTGAATGCTCAGTAAAATTAAAAGCCACATTTAGGCGCGAACGTACTGTAGCTAACTATTGCGTAAAAATCTATCTTACAAACTCTAAAAGTAAAAAACAAAAAAAAAAAAAAAAAAATGCTCTAGGCAACTATAACAATTTAAAATAAGTCAGTACAATCAAATATTTATACTGTTCGATTATAAAAACGATCTAACTAATTGACGCAGCCACTTTAGTAAATTGTTAGTCAACTAAAATCTTAAATGAGCGTGCAATGTTCAAGCTACTGCTGATCATAGACTTCTGCATCCGTCTTAATGTTTCTTCGCTTCTATCTCCGACTAGCTTTTTTACTGTTTGGTTAACCTCCTTCGAAAAACCGTTACATCCATAATGATGTTGTGCTGGGTTACTTGGTAGCTTGGGAATTGCTTCTTCAGTTCCCATCTTAGGGTTTCAATGAAAATATAGAAATATAAAAATTCAGGAAATAATCTAGGAGTTATATAAGAGTTAAAATTATTCAGCTGTTTATTAAATAACGTTTGTCAAGCTTTAATAATAATAATAATAATAATGGGTTTTTAATAAATCTCATAGCAGAAAACTGAATTGCAAGATTTTTACAAAAGTTAAAAAATTTAAAAAGAGATAAGTTTAGTTAGATTACAATGATACTATTGATTAACCACTATATTTGTACGTTATAAAATTTGAGAATCTCATTGTTTTAGGGATGGTAGAGCATAGAGATGTGGTACCAGAACGTAGGTTGTAACCATGAGTGATAGAATGGGTGATATACTCCATAATGGGTTTCAAAGGGCCAGTTTGTGACAAACTTCTCGCAAATATCTGTCCTTCTTTTCGACAAAGATTCCAATTTAGCTTTCTCGAGACTGGAGCAATAGGACATAGTATGTGGACGGAATATGATTCGTATTGCTCTTCTCTGGATAGATCCGCCCAAACTGGGACAGCATATTCTAATATGGGTCTAACCAGGCTGCAATATATATTTACCAGATCGATCGTACTATAACCTGCCTTCCTTAACTGACGAATAATATATAGTCGTTTGGATGCTTTCTTGGTTATGGAATTACAGTGAGTATAGACCAAGATAACACTGCTAAAATTTACACCCAAAAGTTTAAAATATTTTACAGATTCAATAGAACGTTTGCCAATTACTAATGGAGTTTGAATAGGAAGACGATATTGTAGAGTATTAAAAAATATTTTCTTACATTTCTTAGGATTAAGGCGCATACCTCTTTCACTAGCAAACTGGAAAATATCACGCACAATATGCGGCATAACACTAGGTGAGCATCTTGGGATTACTTCGGCTACTGACAAATCATCTACGTATTTATTCTAAAATTCCATGTATCAACCAATGAATTAACTAAGATAGCAAATAATAGAGGGCCTGATCTTGTTCCTTGAGGAATACCACCATTAAGTAATTTGAATTCAGATGAGATATTATTAATCCTTACACACTGCGAACGCTCAGTTTGGAAACATCTAATCCATCTAATAAGGGCAGGGTGAATATCAAGATTATGCATCTCCACACACAATACATTATGATCCACAATACATTATGATTGGATTGTTAATGACTTAATGGCAATAAATATTACAGATAAGCGCCTTGATAGTAAAAATGATTTCATGCGCACTCTATCTTTATCTTCGATCGGTAACGGATAAGTTATTGTTTCATGCGTCAAAATGTAAAAAAAAATTTGTTGATAAACTTTCGCACATCTTGGGAGCAGAATATCTTGTCTAAATTCCAATCAAGTGCGAGCTAGGTTTGTCTGGGAAAGTATTTGCCTGAGGATTTCGTACAGACCGAGCGAGGTCTTTGCGCATAAAAACGAAGACAAATACTTTTCCGTAGAGACACAGCCAACGAGGCTAATAAGTTGTACAGGCTAATGCGATTTTCAACGAGGCTAATGCGATTTTCATCCCGAAAAATAGCCAGCCCTTGATAGTAGCCGCGCAACCAGCAGGCTCCAAACACCAAAGGTATCCGGAGCCGCTGCTTTCGGAAATTTGTGGTAAGGTATGCCGTGGTGATTCATTTTCTTTGGAGTAATGCCACGGCTGTAATTTGTTGGCGTGACAGCCGCGCGGAAATTCCAGTACCGACGCAATCGGAAAGACAACGTCAACTTGGAAATCTTTTTAGTTTCTCAGACACCGCCAAGCTAGTACCAATCATTTCTTACAAATGTTTTGCACCATTAATTTGTATTTCTACATAGTTTTTGTATATTTTTTGTATTCTTTGCACATTATGTACCTTATTCTGAAAAACATCGCGTGATACACAAAGTACAATAGTTTAGTAAATATAATCGTAAATTCATAACCTGATCTAAATTCTACGAAACTATCTAAAGTGTAGAACAAATAACTATTTTATAAAATCTATAAAAACTACGAGTTGATAAAGTTAATTGATATAAAGTAAAAAACGAGTTGATAAAGTTAATTGATAAAGTTAATTGATATAAAGTTAAAAACGAGTTGATAAAGTTAATTGATAAAGATTCATTGATCATTATGTAATAATTATATGCTGATATATTATAATCTTGTTAGTTAGGTTGATTGACATTCTAGTCTATAACTAACTAATCCTCAATATGTGATTCCATATAATACTCAATATGTGATTGCATATAACACGAGCTTGTAGTAAGACGTGAGGACCAGACTATCGTCAATAATTAACTTCAATAAATCTAAACGCGTATTTCACGAACACTACATGGTAGCAGCGGTTGGGATAATGTCATCAGGGAACATTACAATTTAGTTTGTAATAGCATCTTGTTCGGGACGCAGTGACTCAGTATGAAAAACCGCTGTTTTTTAACGAATATTTGTTTGGGGAAATGTTATGGGTGGTTCGAATTCAAAGTCTTGTTGCATGTTATCCGACAAGGCTCTACACGGCTTAACGCCTTCTACTTTTCCAACCTACTTCAGAGGCGACCAAATAAAGGAACAAGAGCTGACAGCAATCTTCATAACGTCCTTCAGTAGCATATCCTATGGCTAACCAGTAGCTGAATTGAGCAAGTTAGAGTGAATTCAGAATACAGGCTGCTGTCAGACTTGTTGCGAGGGTCAAAAATAAGATCACATTCACATCTGGCCCCTGCATGCTTAGTAATCTTCATGCCAGTAAGATCAAGGATTATTTTCAAGATACTGTTGATTACTTTAGAAGCTTTACATGGCCAGGAACCTATTTATATCAGTGATTTACTGACTTGATATAACTCTATACTTGCACTTTAAGATCATCTAACCGAAATCTGCTATTTGTACCAAAAATGAATACCGTTATACAAAACTCAGGAATTCATTACCAGCAAATTAAAATCACTGTCTTTTTAAGTAGTTTTAAGTCCCCACTTAAAACCTTTTCGAATTAATAGTTTTTGTAGTTATTATAGTTTTATTGGTTATACTTGTAGTAATTTTGATTTGATAATGAGATGTAATTAGTTTTATAAGTAACTTAAAGTGGCACTACGATGAAAATTCATCCGCGTCTTTTAGATTTTCTTTAGCATGGAATAGTATTTCAGGGTCGAAAGTGATCATCGATGTAAAAAAGTATATTCAAAGTATTTTGAGCTCTGAAATCACTATTATTTCGGCCACCATTACTAAAAACGTGTTCCAAGAGAGCCCGCAATTTCAAAAGGTAATATTGTTTGTGACGTCAGATTCTCAATGCTACACCGGAATTTCAGTTGAGGTTACTTGTTTTCTTGTTTTCTTCGAGAACTAGATGAAATGTTCTGCCTTTCAGGCGACGAATTTGAAAAAACGACCTTGATTTACTTGAAGAATTAGCCATGTGGAGTCTTCGCGTTGAGAATCTGACGTCACTTCGTTACGCTGGTCAGGAACATGAACGGACATAACAACTCCAGATTCGGAGTCAGAAAAATAATACTTGCCATCGTCGAATCGCAAAACGGTTTCGACCGAGTAATATTTAGAAGCTCTGCTTTATAAATACGTAAAAATATCGATAGGTAAAAATTTGAACGTATTGTACCACTTTAAGTAACTTAATTTATTTTTGTAAGAGCATTGAGACTATAATGCTCCCTAAACTGACGGCATTGTTGTTGTTGTTGTTGTTGTTGTTGTTGTTGTTGTTGTTGTTGTTGTTGTTAAGAGAGTCCAGGAAAACTTTTATTTGGCGAGTGCAAAAGCAGCTCCTACCTTTGGAATAATTTGCCAACTGAGCTACGTCTCATTTCATACTTGCATTATTTTAAAAATCCTTTTAAAACTTACCTTTTTAATCTATTTATGGTTAATTAATTCAAGTTTATTTTATATTTTACTTAGTATTGTAAAGCGCTATAGAATATTGTATGATATGGCGCTACATATATATTATTCTGATTCGCTGGCAAATATCGCAGTATGTCCTAATATCCATTTAACTCTTGTAAATCAATGGAATCCATCAGGATGAAGTACAATCGTATAAGAAATTAGTCCGATTGCGCGTGCCATAGAATTTAATTTAATTCTTACCTCTCTTTCACATTCTTCACCCATTCCTCCTCGTCGAGGTCTGGATGCCAGTCGACAGAGTTTGGGTTCAACTGAAAATAAGTCGTTTTCAGCTTGTCGATGTGTTCTTGTAGTTTGATTCTCGTCGCCTCGGCGGAATACGCGCACACCGATATGAACTCGTCGGTGGCAGAACAACCATCTTGCATGGCCCCCGCCACTTTTGACCGCGACACAAATACACCACCGAGGATACAAAGGGCTACGCCGATTACAACCAAGGTTCCCGCTATCATGTACACCCTGAGCTGGTACTTGGGATTTGGTTTGGTGTTTTTCTCCAAATTATGTGGCGGATTATCTGTGTCTGTGCTGTCTTGAAAGTCTTTTAGCTTGTGTTTTTCCGTATCTAACTCGATTGCGTCCATTTTAGTGAGCGCGCGCTTAATCCGCGAGTACTTGTGGTTCGAGCCTCCGAAGTGAGGGCGACCTGTAAGTTTTATTGTGATGGTGTCCGTGGGACAACGTTATACAGAAGCGCGGAGATGCTCTTCGTTATTTATACTATCTGGCCGCGGGTCAAAGACGATACGTCGGGTTGTTGCGTTTACTGACCTCCGTTAAATAGTTTTCTTATCTATGATGCGTGTGATAGTCGACACATGTTGAACGAGTCTTGACTGACGACTTAATTCTTATCTCATGACAGGAGCTTGAAGACAATATCGTGCAGCCGTCTGACATACTTGTCGACTTGTTATCAAATTTTAGGTATTGAAGGGCAACGCATATACACGCACATCGTTCCGATCGTCTGTGCACTTTTTGAAACAACTCGGACGATCGCGATTATATGAGAACTAGCCTTAAATGTCACTTGGCTAAATCGCCTCGTGTTTTGCATACCGATAAAGATGCACCACTGCTCGTTCTTTTTAATTATACGCCTACGTTTTGCGCGCGTGCAGATGTTTCGTTGCATGCCGATATATCCTATGCTCATGCATGTCTTCAAATCCCATATGAAGTAAATAATTTCTGAGATAGTAACTCCAACTTCAAAATAAAATAAGTCGTCCGATCGGTTGAACTTTTTAAAAAGCTCGGATGGATCCCGATAAATAACTTAATTAAAATAAGAAAACTCATTTTGGTGTTCAGAGTACTAAAGAACAAAGCTCCGTCAAACTTGTATGTCTTATTTCAATTCGTTAATGAAACGCACAATATAAGCAATATAATATAAGAGAGAAATGTAAGAAGAGAAATGGGGTGAATCTGGTGTTTTAGGCTCTCAGCATTGGTGGCGTAAGTTGGATAATATCTCTATGAGGAAACACAAGCCCCAATTGGTCCTCGATCACAATTATCTACTTGGATTAAATGATTATTTTGGAGATTTATGCCAAGATCAGGAGTATGCTGAACCTGATTTCCTCGTTATTGATACAGAAATAAACCCCCCACCACAGTTAAGTGAATTTGAGGTATTGCGTGAGCTGTCCAGAATAAAGAGAACTGCTACTGGATCTGACTCCATTCCCTATTGGGTGTGGAAGAATTATGCCGACCATTTGACTCCTGTTGTAACCGCAGTATGGAACCTCTCATTGTCTACACATACTTGGCCTATTATCTGGAAAGAGGCGAACATAAATCCTCTTCCTAAAATAGACACACCTTTTGAGTTTTCAGAATTTAGAGGTATTAACGTTACGCCTGTGATTGCTAGATGTTTCGAAAGATCTGTTTACCGAAATTTTAGTAAATCGACCTTTGAAGATCATATGGGCTCAAATCAATATGCATATCGCACAGGGTGTAATTGTACGGACGCGTTAATTAGGATGCAATATAACTCTCTGAAATCTCTTGATGATGCTTGTGTCAGACTTTTTGCTATGGATTTTTCTAAGGCTTTTGATAATGTAAAACATTCTCTATTAGGTGATAAACTTAAGTCTTTACCACTTGATCCTTTTATTATTAATTGGTATTTGAGTTTCATAAGAGATAGGAAACAGAGACTTGTCTTTAGAGGCACTTGTTATGATTGGAGAAATGTTAACAAGGGTACTACCCAAGGTAGTGTAAGCGGTCCTTACCTTTTTAATCTATTTATTAATGATTTGGAAATTGAGAACAGCTCTCATACTCACTTAATTAAGTATGCTGATGATTCCTCACTTTCCGTTGAGGTCACTAAATCCGGCTTAGACGATTCTTTAAACATAATTAAGCAATATATGGACTGGTCCTGTAGTAACCATATGCCATGTAACCTGACAAAATGTAAAGAGCTTATTCTTAGGAAAAAATGTTACGTGGAAAGTTTAGATCCTATTTATGATATATGTCAAGTAGAATCTTTAAAAATTTTAGGTATTACTTTTCAAAGCAATTGTAGATTTCTGGAACATATCAAACTTAAACTTGTGGAAGCAAATAAGTGCCTTTTTGTAATTAGAAGTTTAAGGAATGAGGGATATAATCAAACTGAAATAGATCATATTTTTAATACTATTGTTTTACCTAAGATCACGTATGGACTTTCCGTTTATGCGGCCTCGCCACCTGAATTAACCATAGTACAGCAATTTCTCCATCGTTGTTTTAAGCGCGGATACACATCGAAATCCTTAGACATATATAATCTTTTAGAGATATCTGATTACTCTATTTTTAATAGAATTAGTAAGTCAGAGGTCCATCCTTTATATGATCTGATGCCTAAAGTTAAGAAATCGTCATTAAGATTAAGAACACAAAGTAGCCAGTTTCCAGCTATAAACACCACTCGTTTTAAGGACAGCTTTGTAAATAGATTGATTTTTAAGTATAATCTTAAGATGTAACTTTTTTAACTTGATATGCTAACTTTGTATTGTATTTTGTTTCTACTTTTATCTTGTAACTCTTGATACGTTTTGATTATCAATTGAATAAAGACTTATTATTATTATTATTATTATTAAGATCGACATTAACAGATTTGAAAGTTCAAAAGGTCTCAAGTTAGATTGGTAAACAAAAATCTCGTATTGTGAAGCTATGTTGTTTAACTCTTTTAACTCTTATTTCTCCCAGTCCACCTAAAAGACACTATTTCCATTTTTAAAAAGGAACTAAAAAGTATTTCTTGGAACAAAATAACTGTTAAGGTAACTCAACTAGAAGACTTCGCTTGTCTAACATGTAAATATAAATTGACTTGTAACTGTTTTATTTAATCTGATATATACTAACTTCAATTTTGACAAACAAAGGCCATCTGGCGAAATACTTTTGTAATAGATGTCTATACCTTCATTAAGTTCATTATTATTATTATTATTAAGTGTATATTATAACACACTCAAGCATTACTGATATAGTGACTAAGTACGCGGGCCATAGTTTCTCTAAACGTTAGACTTCCCATTGACTATTTCGGCAGTATATGCACCAACCTATTAGAGCTATTTACCGGCAACTCATTGGTTAGAGCGTCTCACCGGCAATCAGAAGGTCCGAAACTTTTTCGGAAGATTGAGCTTGACGATCGTGGTCCACTTCTATCGTCAATTTGGACATAATTGTTAAGGTCAAGGACAACATCGTAATTACAAATTTTGACACGCTACTTTGAATGACTCGCCACAACTCCTATATATGCGTATCATATTTTCATGTTTTGCACTATTTGTCATTATTTCTGAGGTTTTGAGTTGACGATCGTCCATGTATCGTCTGTCTACTTACAGTCCAAGCTCCTGCACATTCACTACTGACAGCAATTGTATACATACACCAAATAAATAACTTGCAAGATATTGCATGTCCTTTTATTGTTTCTTTATCAAGGCTGTTATTTATATAAAAGAAAGTAGTGTGCCGTTTGTACAGTAGGTATAATGTTAATTAAAAATACGAATGAAAAACACTAAAAACTACCAAAAATAAAAACTACCAAAATAATGAATAGGATATCTAACTATGATATAAAAGTAGTGCATTGCTGTGTAGGTAGTGTTAAAATATGAATCGAAAATAGTAAAAGGTTGGTGTACTACCAAAATAATGAATAAGAGTTCTAACTATATGATATAAAAGTATAGTGTGCTGTGTAGGTAGTGTTCAAATATGAATAAAAAACACTAAAAGGTTGGTGTACTACCAAAATAATGAATTAGAGGTCTAACTATGATATAAAAGTAGTGTGCTGTGTAGATAGTGTTAAAATATGAATAAAAAACGCTAAAAGGTTGGTGTACTACCAAAATAATGAATAAGAGGTCTAGCTATGATATAAAAGTAGTGTGCTGTGTAGGTAGTGTTAAAATATAAATAAAAAAACACTAAAAGGTTGATGTACTACCAAAATAATGAATAAGAGGTCTAACTATGATATAAAAGTAGTGTGCTGTGTAGGTATTGTTAAAATATGAATAAAAAACACTAAAAGGTTGATGTACTACCAAAATAATGAATAAGAGGTTTAACTATGATATAAAAGTAGTGTTATGTGTAGGTATAGTGTTAAAATATGAATAAAAAACACTAAAAGTTGATGTACTACCAAAATAATGAATAAGAGGTTTAACTATGATATAAAAGTAGTGTGCTGTGTAGGTAGTGTTAAAATATGAATATAAAACACCAAAAGATTGATGTACTACCAAAATAATGAATAAGCGGTCTAACTATATGATATAAAAGTAGTGTGCTGTGTAGGTATAGTGTTAAAATATGAATAAAAACCACTAAAAGGTTGATGTACTACCAAAATAATGAATAAGAGGTCTATAACTATGATATAAAAGTAGTGTGCTGTGTAGGTAGTGTTAAAATATGAATAAAAACCACTAAAAGGTTGATGTACTACCAAAATAATGAATAAGAGGTCTAACTATGATATAAAAGTAGTGTGCTGTGTATAGGTAGTGTTAAAATATGAATAAAAAACACCAAAAGATTGATGTACTACCAAAATAATGAATAAGCGGTCTAACTATGACATGAATGTAGTGTGCTGTGTAGGTAGTGCTAAAATATGAATATTTTATTTTTTTATTTTTATTTATTTATTTTTATTTATTTTGTTTTTTTTTAATTTTAATTTCTATTTGTATTTTATTTGCTTTACCATAGTTCACAAGTATATATAATCTCGAAACATTAACCTGAAAAGTGCATATTGAAAGTGAGTAAAAACTCGCGATTGGCGCTCTTATGGTACCATGGAGCTCGAAGAACAAACGACGGAATTGAACGGTTCAATAGTTGGAAAGTAAGCGATTTCAAATGTGATATCTATTCAATAACGTCAATTGGCCGAACAACCCACCGTCATACCAATTATGCAGTTTACGCACTGTATTTCGGATTCCAACCGCCAAGCGCAATATTTAAGCTTTTTACTGCGTTAAAGTTTATCCACAATTCCTTCCACAGATAATATAATAAGAATCAAAAAGTCTGATTACACACATATCGTTGAAGAAATGTGGAAATTACCACTTCCACCACTTCAAAGTATAAACAAGAACGCAAATTGTACGCGCTTCTGACATCCCATAATACAAAGCGCTCATGTATATGATTTAGATTCGCGATCCGTGTATTACCGCGTTCCCTACAAAGACAACAACATAAACTATATAAACAATACAAATCACTATGGAATATGTCGTTGACTATATGAGCTTGGTTACATCTTTAATACATTGTCTTCCAAGTTGTTGTTTTTAATACTAAAAGACAATACAGGTAGTTGAAATGTAAATTGTTAGTACGTTCCAGATTCGTGATGTCCTTGAGCGAGTCATTCATTTCAATATCGTGTGTGTTTATACGAATTAAGCACTATAGCTTTATGAAAAGCGGATCTGTATACATTTCAAATTTTCAGGGACTCACTAGGAAAAATAATATTGTGTATAGGTGAGCTTTTTTAAACCTGATCAAATGATTCCGTGCTCGGTGACCAATTACCAAGCTACACTGTAAAACAAGAAAAACATCGTTGCGTGTGAATTGTTTGAACTCATAGATCTTATCAATTTGTTTATAAGGTGGGCATTAATTGAGCCACATCAATAATTCACGGTAAATACATAGTGCAATTTTTCATGTTTTCTTCCAAACAATAGCTTGTCTTATATATATATATATAATATATATATACATTGTTGTAGTGAATGTGGGAGCTAGGAGTAGACTGAATTTGTCCACTTTTGAAACAAGACTATCTAATTTATGACTGCAGTCATCTAGAATTTGATTAAAAAATAGCTTTTAGCACGCACGATTTATTCTTTCGTGAAGTATTAGCAAACTATACTTCCAGCAAGTGATTCTTGCTTCCAGCATGTGATTCTTTGATATCAAAAGAGCACGTCTCTGTTTTAACACATCACGTGATTGCCAACGAAGTACGTACAACTGTCCAAGCACTTCGTTATCGTGTGAAAACATGAACACAAACGCGCAATGCACAACGTTTCACTGTTGACACTCACTAATTTTTAAGTGTTTATCCTGGCTTTGGGGGTTTTACATATTTGTGATCTTTGGAAACTCTTGAGAAGAATTGTAAAATATCTTGTCATCTTCATGCTTTTTCCCCTGTTAAAGTTGATTTACTATTCACAAGAAATGACGTCAACTGGTAGGGACACGCAAAAACATTGTACATTGCATATTGAAATACAAAGAAAGTTTGGGAATTGAGCAAATTTTGTCTAAATTGGTCTGTTTAAAGTTTAGAGCCAAACTTTCTTTGTAATTCACTGTTGAATCAGTGTCGTTGCCTGTGCCTGACGGCATTTCCTAGTGTGAATAGTAAATCAACTTTTAGCAGGGGAAAAGCATGCAGATGAAATTTTCAGAACAACCCAAAGATCCACCACTTTAAGGATCATCGCGTGTTTTCGCTTTGAAATTTCAATTTTTCCACAAAAGAAGACTACTGAACATCTGTTTATATACGTAACTGCATTCCGAGGATAATAAAGTAATAAGCTAATAAACTCTTTATCACTATTGTTTGTAAACACGACTGCATAGGATGACCGTTCAAGATAAGAATCTGGAGTTATGTCACAATAAATGTAACATAATTCACTCTGATGAATTGGCCTTCGACCTTTTATAGTTTTCGATTTGTATATCAACACTGCCTACGCAGCACAAAACGTTTGTATCCACAAGAAACAAATTCTGATAAGATTAACTTAGTTTATCAACTGTTATAATGTCAACTTTTAATACTTTTTGTGTTCATATTGAAATGCATTTTATACAAGAAACAAATTCTGATTAACTTAGTTTATCAACTGTTATAATGTCAACTTTTTGTGAAAAACGCTCATTGAAAACAAGGGCGAGTCGTCTAATTGTTTTAGTATAAATTTACAAGTTTCTAACCCAAGAAATAACATTTTTATACAAGCATTGTACAGAGTATATAGTGTTATACAACTATTTTATCTTTATGTTCAACTGCATTTTTATGCAACTGTTCAACTTACATCTGTTTAATATTACACATGTTCATGAACTACTATATTGTGAATAGATGTTGAGAATGGTTACAACACAATGGGCGTCAACAAGGTTGGGGCAGACGTGAGACATCTGCAAATGTGCCAGGGGCAGATGAAGCATGTGCAGGGTGTGCATAATGAATGTCTTACCCCAGATAGATGTCTAACGTACTCCAGAGTGCGAGTAGCTATGGTCCATCAAGCTCATCGTGAGCTCCATATATATGTAGAACTCACTGCTCTGGTATTACCTGAACCATAACCACATGGGTACGTGGCTGTACTACCTCCACTACGACTTCGACAAGCCTACCACTTATTTTTGCAATTTTGCACAATATCACGACTGCCTTGGATTTCGAGGCAGCACTTCCCTTGCGATAGTAACTTCTAGTATATAAATATTAAGGTGTAGTGTGGATGATTCTATTGACAAATAGTGCAAAACATGAAAATATGAAATACAAAGACAAATTACTGATTCACACTAGCATACGAGTTGTGGCAAGTCATTTGAAGTAGCGTGTCAAATGTTGTAATTACGATGTTGTCCTTGACCTTAACTCAACTACGTCCAAATTGATTGCGATTCGTTTCTAAAAGTACGCAGCCAATCGGGACAATTATATCTCATATAATCGTCTCGGTCGATCGGGACGATTAGAACCACTAGCCTTTACAACAGAGAATTTCTTCGGCCACATTGAAAACTCGTTTATTGTTTGATATATTAATCACGATACATATTAAATAATAATAAAAGGCTTCTACTTTCTTAATCTTTTAAGCCACATACAACTAAAACTGTCAGACTACATCAAGCTTACAGCCGCTATACAAGGTCGTCTGTCACCGAAATTCACTCATGATAAGAGGAGGAAGATTAATGAGAATTTGCTAAACTGATTTTATTTTAATTATAAATTGTCTGCTGCCATTGACAATATGGGATTGACCATGAATAGTCGTTAGGCTTCACGTGGTGGTGTTATGACAAACGGTTAAACTTTTTGACCTTATAGTGTAGATACCAAACATATATGACGAGACAGCCCCATTTCCGCCAATTAATAAATATACGCGTGGTAGTCAATTTGAACGTCGATTTGTTAATCAGCTAGAGGGACTAATTAAAAGGTCTGTGGTGAATAAAATCAAAATGGCACCCAGAACGAAGCTGTGCGTACTAGATAGTATTCTGGGTATATTATAAGTAATATTGGTCGTAAATGGAATATATGCCAACACTCGTACTAGATAATAGTCGGCAGAACCATGTTGAGCCCGCCAATACCACTAACCCAGCGGTAACATGTTCGTCGTAAATATTACGAACCATTTCGCCAAACAGTCGGAACTCCGAAAGCGAAAATATATCCAGTGTCCAGTTCTTGCTGGTATACAAGTCTTGTGTCAAGTGAGTCTCAAGTGCTTGATATACCCGTAAGTAATTATGATTACGGTTTAGGATTTGTATTTGGGTCAGGCTACAGTTAAAACTGTTAAAAATTGAGCAGTAGAGCAATTCTTTAACTTCGTGGTGCCATTTTAAACAACACTCGGGCGAGAACTGGTACGTAATCGACGTTGAAATTTATTGATATAGTCAATTTGCCATGCATTTACAATTATGCATAATATAGTCAATTTGAGGAATAGATTGGGCCGGACGAGCCGAAGATTGGACCGGATACGTTTGTTTGTTTGAGAAAACACATTGCATCTGAGAGCTCAATTGCGTGATTACAGAGGTTATAGAATATAAAATTTAGCGGTTACTAAATTTAGGTAATACTTAAAAATTATAACTAATAAAATTACTTTTTTAAAGATCACAATGTTAAAAGTTACAAAATTAAAACTCGGATGCAGAAGCAGGAAAATGCTTTATTTTACTTTTAGGAATAATAACGTTTCTTTTATTCCTATAGGCTGGTTCTCAATCGTCCCGATATATATATATAATATATATATATATATATATGTACTACATTAAAGTCTGGAAGAACATTAAATAATTTGAATTTTCTACTATTACTCTTGAAAAGCTTCTTACTTATAGATAAGTAATCTCGACCCTGCGGACATTCGGAGAATAATTGATAAAACGTGGTAGTGAATGATGGAATACTTCACGACGTTTAAGATTGGGCGAATATACGGAATCTAACGATGGCATGAACATAAGTGCGTTTCAGTGAACGATGAGATCTATACGTTTGTTAGCTTTATTGATTACAATCTTGTGTGTGTGTGCTTAATCAGACTCATGCAAATTGATAGGTTTTGTCCTCTTAAACTGCAAAACCAGTTCCTTCGGCATATCTTAATGTTTAATTGGAATGTGTTTGCGTTCGACGGATGGCCCATATGCTCTAATAAAGAAAAAGTCTTCTAGTTTTTACCTTTTTAATAAACGGCTCTGCGGAAAAAAATTGCGAAGCTTATCACTGCTTCCAGAGAAACACACGTGGAACTCGGAGGTCAACACTAGATCATCCTTAACTGATCTAAAACGTCCTAAGATAAAATCAGAGTTTGGAAAATCTTGAACATCTTATATTGTGGTGCAATGCTTTCAACTCGTTATCTTACCTAACGACTTGAAAACCATAGACTAATTTAAAACTATAAACTCAAATAATTATAGTCTTCATACAGTTAAACTATTTCAGCAAACTATTTATACTGTTACAACTTGTTAACAATGTTAAGCAACAGTAATAACAATAGAGAACATGTTTGTTCCATCAATATTTTTTTGCTGTTCCGACAACTGTGAGCAACCATTATTGAAACGCTGATTGCTGAACAACATTGTTCGTTCAACAATGTTCGTTCAACATTGTTCGTTCAACATTGTTCAGCCATGCATGATACAATTGTTACTAGCTGGATTGTTCAACAACTTTTGCGATTCTTAGCTGTGTATACTATATAATAGTACGACGTACTGTATTCTCTCCCAGCTGAATGTATATAGATTAGAGAAAACCCTCCTTGTATTTGTCAGCATATATCCGTGATGTTATAAATGATAAGGTAGTGACAAACATTCACTTGCAATGTTATTAGCCGCCACTCTTTGGAAGGTCATGGGAATTCGTCTGGGAATTAAGCTGTACAACAACATCGGCTGTGATGCTCTTAGATGATTATTTGATGGTGGGAAAGTCACGCAATGAATTTCGTAATGATATATAGATCAATTCATAGCCTCCTCCGCAGGCAACTCTATGTCTTCTCAGGAAGTGTGGGGTAATTAGGATTTGTGAAGGGATTGGCCGACGAAAAGCTATGGACAGCTCACATGAGACACCATGAGAGTTGCCAGATTCAATTGAGAACAACTTTTATTATCACATACTTAGTGAACTTTTAAATATATAGTTTATTATTAATTAATATAGTTAAATCTAATTTTCTATTTACACGTGCCAATATCTGGGTCCTATATATGAAAATCGGTTTCGTATAAAATAACGTACTCTATTGTAGTCTAGGCTCCCTACAGTTTTCAGCTCTGCGCCCACGATCACACTTTAGTTGGTCAGTTAGGTTATTATTGTAGTTTTTTGCGAATTTTAATTGGCCGTTACTCTCAAAAGTTTCCAAACTTCCACTGGTGTTTCTATAACTGTATGAAAACACGGAAGAATTTTCTAAGGGACCGGTGATTATTTATGGCCGTGGTGGGGGCCGAAGAGAGAATGGTTGGGTAACTGAAAATTCTAAGACCAAATGGTTGGGTAAAAAAAATCACTTCTCTGAAGGGTTGGGTAGCAAACCTTGCAAGACTATTTACATAAAAAAATTAAGAGTTCATCATTAAAAATTGGAATCTCGTCATAAGTTCTCCTTAGTCATCATTGTACATTAGCTTTTGTTATTGTATTCATCTCCTTTTTTCCTTGGATTCCTGCTCTGTATAGGGAGATAATAATTTGACAATGACAGTAGAATCTGACTGTATTTTGGTTTGTTATAAAAACTTGTATCGACGATATGCCGGGAATTGGGCTTTATCTAACTTTTTTGTTCTTGGGTTGGATAAAAGATTTTCTTTACCCATAAATGGTTGAAATGGTTAAATTTCTGATCTTAATTTGGCTGGGTAAAATTTTTATCCAGCACCAAATCTATTTTTCTTCGGCCCCGACCATAAATATAATGACCGGTCCCTAAGATATATATAGAAAACATTTTCCGTGTTTCCATACTGTTATAGAAACACGAGTGGAAGTTTGGGAGGACGAGAAATTGCCGTGGAAACACGAGTCTGAAGGGAAAGTGTTCCACTCATGCAATTTCGAGTTCTTCCAACCTTTCACGCGAGCATTTCTATATAACTGTATGGGAGGACGGGAAAATGTTTTCTATATTTCTTTTATAAAATCACATTTTGAAAATAGGTAAAAGGTTCATTTATTAAAATAATGAAAATGTAAATTCTCCTTACTTACGCGAAAATCACTCTCAGCTGTCAATGTGACTGAATTGTGAGAACAAAAGCAATTCAGCGACAAGAAATACATGAATGTTGTTTTAAAAGAACAATTTATGTTTGAAAACATTTTAGTTTCGTTTTAATTCAAAAATGGCGGGAAAATTTCCGTGTTTCAATACAGATATAGAAACATGGCTTTTAGACAATTTAAGAGAACATACTTTTTCAAAATGTTTTTTTCATAATGTATATTATGATTATTAAAGCTATTAAAGCTGTCGCCACGTTGCTTTGGCATCATCGAGAACACCTAAACGGTGTTAAAATTTTAAAAATTAAAAGTATTGATGATTATTACCATATAAAAAAAAGCCATTAGGGGATATTACATGAGTCCGGCCTAACCACATACCGGCCTGCATTTGTTCATTTGAGCTCTTCTTTACACGAGACCAACTGCACAATCAGCCTTCGCTTGGTAAGGCCCGTTTCAAACGTCGAACTTTTCGTGTGTCGAATGTAATGCAAATGAGCTTTAACAAAGAATTTTGTCTAGGTTTGCGTCGCGAGCATTAGTCTCCCGGCCGCGCGATATTGACCCGACAGGCTTTGCAAAACTGAGGCATAGCATGCTCGGCAGCCAAGTTCTTTCTTTTCGACAGCTTGGCGTTTCATCTGGTTTGACGAAGAGTTCTCGTAGCTTTTAGAAGATTTCAGCTGACTTACTGAACACTGTTGTTGATCAGTCATGTGGTTGACAACTGTGTTAATATTAAATATGCTCACTACGCTTACAAATGCAGACATTGATAATATTTCGATCCGGGTTGTTCCGCGCTGTGGTTATTTCATTGTATAGTTAAATGTACTTTTAGCCTTCCAAGTGCATCTGAAAATTTTGTACTTTTTAACAAACACTTAATCTATACACGCTGTTGTGCGGTTTCGTGCATAAGCTTAGCCCGAGTAAACGCCTATCGGTCGTTTTGTTTACATTAGATTCGAGACATGAAAAAACGTCGAACTTTTCAAGTGTCGAATCTAATGTAAATGAGCAAAATCCTTTGTTCAAGCTCATTTGCATTATATTCGGCACATGAGAAGTTCGACGTTTGAAACGGGCCTTAGTTTCAAATATGACCGTCCTCAAATCAATTAATGTTCATGTTAATAAAGGAAATACAGTATGAGGAGTATAATTAGAAGTGTGAACTTGATCGTCTATGTTGTTGTATAGTCTTGAGAGAGAAGAAGTGGTCAGATCGGTCTAGCGTCCCGATCCGAATTTCGGCCGGTATGAATTCTGAAGCTCAGGTCGGACCCATGTAAACAAGCTACAGGAAAAACACTACATCCGAACTAAAATCAGTCCAACCTGAACTCAAGCCGGGAGGGCCGTCGCGAAGGGGGCGTAGGTGGGGGGTGACCCCCCCTCCCCACAGCAAAACTAGTGCTGTTTTGTGCTGTCGGCAAATAAAGGACAGCAAATTACCGTTCGAAAATTACAAGATATACAGCAGAGGCACTGAAGCGTGATGTACGCCAGGCCTTTCTACACTATAGTCATTCAGTTAAACCCCACTTTTATTGACCCCCTAGAAGCCAATATACCGTTAGTTCCATCTTTCTTGTTAGTCGGAGTTTTTGGTAGTTTGATCGTTTTCAAATAAGGCAATTTTTATGTCACCTGATATGTCCAAGAACATTCTGGGTTTATTATTTTTGAATGACCACACCCAATGACCACGCGATTTGTCGGCAAAATTAATTCTCACACCCCTTACTCAATCCCCTTCGCGACGGCCCTGCAAGCCGGCCTCAAGTGGACATCCACATATCTCGATGCTCTTGAAAAGGTACGTAAGCAAAACTGCTACCGAACCGACTTAACTTTAAGCCTCTGACGTGGATTTTCGTTTTAACGGTGGCATTGGGTATTGCAAGAGGTTTGTTTTTTCTTCATCTCTTTTCGAGTTCGCCTTTCCGAAGACACCAGCAACCGGAACTAAAACGCCGTTGCTCTTCTTGTGTTTGGAGCAGATGTTCTTTTCCGCGGTCGCTTCTTTGCCGTTTCTTTGTGCAGCGGTGTCCCCCGTCTGAGCGTACGCCATTAATAAACTTCTATTATCCGGTTTCTTTCGCTCGTCCGCGGTTGACAAAGATCCACAAAGAGCTAACTCTGTGTCGCTTTCCTCGATGCATTCAGGTAGAGAGCACTCGCTCCGTTTATTCACCTCGGCCATGAGACCTTGGCAGGATTTCAGAGCTCCTTGGATTTCCCGTGTTTGATAAGAGCCAGTCTCCTGGCGTTGCTTGTTAAGAAGACATTCTAACACGGATAATCTATCAAGGAAAAGTGGATAATACGTTTAATACGTTTTTGGAAAGATTAACGATAAATTGCTTTAGAACATAATTTATATAAAAATAATGTATATAGAAAAGTTAGTAGCTGTTACATGCCTACCGAGATGAATCATCATACAACCTAACGGTGCACAAAACAACAACCATCAAAACTTTGACAGGACGAGTACAACTTATTTGCGATTGACCTGACACACTACGCAACGAAAACGAATATATTCGGCGCGTGTTTCGCAAAACGGAACAACCACAAAAACAATGAGACCAACGAGACTGAAGGCAGGACAACCATGACAACTGCAACAATACCATATCGGAAACTACAATGCACACATTTTAATTTACGACCTCACAACATACTGCATTACGTGTAGTCAACAAACCTATGATTACTTTGCGACATATACTGATCAACGTGAGAGACAAAGAACGGCCCCACGAAAGAAAGGGTGCAATTTGCAAGACTGTGCGCCGACTGCCAGGATACTTATATTGGTAGACCGGCAGAAACCTAAAAATCAGATTAGCTGAACACAAACAAGCTACTAGAAACGGAGACAGAACTACTGTAATCGCATTGCTGGCCCCACGAAAGAAAGGGTGCAATTTGCAAGACTGTGCGCCGACTGCCAGGATACTTATATTGGTAGACCGGCAGAAACCTAAAAATCAGATTAGCTGAACACAAACAAGCTACTAGAAACGGAGACAGAACTACTGTAATCGCATTGCTGGCCCCACGAAAGAAAGGGTGCAATTTGCAAGACTGTGCGCCGACTGCCAGGATACTTATATTGGTAGACCGGCAGAAACCTAAAAATCAGATTAGCTGAACACAAACAAGCTACTAGAAACGGAGACAGAACTACTGTAATCGCATTGCTGGCCCCACGAAAGAAAGGGTGCAATTTGCAAGACTGTGCGCCGACTGCCAGGATACTTATATTGGTAGACCGGCAGAAACCTAAAAATCAGATTAGCTGAACACAAACAAGCTACTAGAAACGGAGACAGAACTACTGTAATCGCATTGCTGGCCCCACGAAAGAAAGGGTGCAATTTGCAAGACTGTGCGCCGACTGCCAGGATACTTATATTGGTAGACCGGCAGAAACCTAAAAATCAGATTAGCTGAACACAAACAAGCTACTAGAAACGGAGACAGAACTACTGTAATCGCATTGCTGGCCCCACGAAAGAAAGGGTGCAATTTGCAAGACTGTGCGCCGACTGCCAGGATACTTATATTGGTAGACCGGCAGAAACCTAAAAATCAGATTAGCTGAACACAAACAAGCTACTAGAAACGGAGACAGAACTACTGTAATCGCATTGCTGGCCCCACGAAAGAAAGGGTGCAATTTGCAAGACTGTGCGCCGACTGCCAGGATACTTATATTGGTAGACCGGCAGAAACCTAAAAATCAGATTAGCTGAACACAAACAAGCTACTAAAGGCGATATATTCAGCCGAGTCCCAGTCAATGTCGTGTTTCGTGTGTTCAGCAATGCGATTAGTTCTGTCTCTGTTTCTAGTAGCGTGTTTGAGGCTAATCTGATTTTTAGGTTTCTGCCGGTCTACCAATATAAGTATCCTGGCAGTCGGCGCACAGTCTTGCAAATTGCATCCTTTCTTTCGTGGGGCCAGCAATGCGATTACAGTAGTTCTGTCTACGTTTCTAGTACCAACTACAAACAGCGACTTACATTAGAAAGTTGGTGTACCAAATTGGAAAATAAACCACTTAACAAATCACAACAATTATACCGACACATTACAAAAGACGGCACAGTTGCTAATGGTTTTCAAGTCGTTAGGTAACGAACTAGCTGAAAAGCATTACTATACTATACGATTATGATATTAGTTCATAGGATCAATTAAAGTGTCTATATGACCCCAAATACGATATTACTAATATAGATTCTACATGAAGTGAATATAGTTGAATACCAAAATGTTTTATGATTTGAGCTTTGCGTTGATGATCTAGAAAGGTTTGTTTGTCCAAAATGCTAATGAGGTGTGACGTCAAATTAAATCGAGAATTTGGCTTTCTGTTTTCCTTGTCATGATAAACTGGTAACGCGTTCCAAACTATTTTGGAAAATTCCAAAGTAGGATTTTTCAGACGAAATTAGGGTAATTAGCTGGAAAAGTCTTTTTGCATGTTTACAAATTATATATTGAATTTTGCAAACTATTTATCAAAACAGACAACGATTTGCACAAATGAATTATTTATTTAAAGTGCCCCTAACCTCAAAATTTTTTATTGTCTTATTTGGAAGAACTTTTAAAATGACAAAGTAACTTCTTTTGAAGATTTTCACTTCTTCGCTTTCTTTTTGAGATATATCAGTTTGTTTGATATGCAAATATCTGGAATTTCGTCAACATGCATAATGAGTTATCAGAGAATATTATATATCTTTGCATTCATGAAATAAAAACACTAAAATGTGAATAACACGTGTGCGTGTTTCTCCCACAACACCAAACTTCTTGATTTTAAAGGATTTCGTTTGAGAATGAAAGAGATATACACATTTCTCCAATAAGTCATTATGCATGTATGACGAAATTCCAGACATTTGCATATCAAACAAACTGATATATCTCAAAAAGAAATCAAAGAAACGAAAATCTTCAAAAGAAGTTACTTTGTCATTTTAAAAGTTCTTCCAAATAAGACAATAAAACATTTTGAGGTTATGGGCACTTTTATGTACATACACAATAATTAAATAATTACTTTGTAGAATAACTTGCATCAAATAAAACAGTATCCAAGACTGAAGTTTAAACTCTCGTTCAGAATTGAAATCAAGTAATTATTGGCCCAGATAACGTTCAAAATCTAAGTACGACGAAACGGCCTTTTGCGATTTGTTGTCTACAGACTATAAATACTATTATTATATGGCACAAGCTACTTCCGGTGAAATTGCGTGCTCTGATTGGCTGAGACACGTCACGTGCCGGTCCGTTATTTCCCGTAATGGTCCGGATTACGGATTTTGTCAGCCATTTTGTTTACAAAGGAGCGAACAACGATAGGAAACTTTGAAAAGCAGCAAAAATTGAACGAATTTAGTAAATTAAGCACTAAATCATGTACGAGTCGGACGATGAACAATCTAAATGAGAGTATTACTATCATGAAAGCAATAGAAGAACAAGAACAAGATTGAAAATGACGATTCTGTCACTCAAAACGTATGTAAAGTATGTTGTTTAAAAAAGCCATGCCATATAATAAACCTCTTATTAACCTCGACCGCTTGGTCATTACTGGAAAATATCAGACCTCGGTCTTTTATGTACGAACCTCGCCCTACGGGCTCGGTCCGTACTGTCAAGACCTCGGTCTGATATTTTCCCGTAATGACCGCGCTCTCGGTTAATAAGAAGTTATTATTATACTGCACGGCGTGCGCGGTCTGGGCCCTGGGGACCATAGATGGGAAAAAGAAACTCTAAGTGAGTGTGGTAGAAAAGGCGGGCAAGGGGTTATGGCGGAACGTATTTCTAGTAAGTGTTTAAAAATGCTCGTTTTGTTTAAAACAAAATTTTAATTTAATTTATCACTCTTGCGGTGAACGGAGAGCACAGACTGAAATGTCCAATTACTATATAAGGCTCAGAGGACCTACGATTTAACGTCGTTATCCGAGAAAACACGAAAGTCTTACCATTTACTGATAAAAAGACATTACTATCCCTTTACTGATAAAGAAAAAGTAAGGGTTGCTCAAGACGATAGCCAAGAACAACTCTAGATTTTTGAGAAAATGAAACATATCTCACCTTATCAAAGTTTTGAAGCTTGGCATGGCGATGTTTTAATGAAATAAAATCAAACGTTTGCGGTTATACATGCACCAATTTAAAGTGCCTATGTCACAAAAAATTTTATTGCATGTTTGGATAGATGAGAGCAAATTATACTTTAAGTTCTTTTCTAGTTTTCGATTTGCTCTTTTAGTTCCCGAGATACAGGTCTCTAAACATGCCAAAAACGGCTTTTTGCGAAAAATTTACGCGCCCGTAGGAAATTCGTGAAAGGGACTGGCGCGACAGTGTGTGACGTAGCATAAGGACATCGACTGCGTGTTTTTGCTTGTTGTTATTATGCTTTCTATTGCAAAGTGAAGAAAAATGCCCGATAGATGCGTATTGAAAAATATAGAGAATGAATATTGAAAAATATAGAGAATGCATAACGCACGTCGTAAACAAAGTCCTTATGCTACGTCACACGTCTATCGTCCCAGGGGCCAGGCCCCTGGCAATTTGCGGCTTTTTTGCCAAAACCGGCCTTAAAGTGCCTATATCTCGCGAACTAAAAGAGCAAATCGAAAACTAGAAAAGAACTTAAAGTATAATATGCTCTCATCTATCCAAACATGCAATAAAATTTTTTGTGACATAGGCACTTTAACGATAAAATTCGCTGAGCTTTCGTCCCGTACACTTAGGACTTCGTCAGAACGAGTTTAAGTTTAGTCACGCTCGTTTAGTCACGCTCTGACGAAGTCCTGAGTTTACGGGACGAAAGCTCAGCAAATGTTATCGTTAAATAAACATGGTGTATAACCGCAAACGTTTGATTTTATTTCATATCTCACCTTTCTATCAACCCTCTCATTTCCATCTCCATTTCCTCTTCGTTGTCTAGTTTCCGGGGTTCTGATGTCAGGGATAATTGTTCCGGAGGTAGAGAATACCGCCATGACTTTCGATCATTGTCGAATCTTTTTGGATCTGTTGAGCTTCGTGGACGGTAAGTGCCGCTTCCGTCGTTCTGGAATGGAAACAGAGCGAGTGCAGAGACTGTTGAAGCAATTATCACCACAAGACAACAACAATAACAAAGACAAGATCAAGAACGACAACAGCAATGATGACGACAACAACGGTAAATGCGCACATTAACAACCAAATCATCTATAACAGCACCCTGTCTGTCAGAGGCTGTTGTCTAATTAGTTACAGAATCTATACCTCGCTTGTGATTGGACGATACAAAGTAAATTTCACTTACAGAGCAAAATGTCGGTGATCCCGGCCTCACTTGAATTACAATGTAACACAAGAGCATTTTTGCCATAATTCCACCTAAGTAAACTTTTCAAGCAATATGTCATTACCTTATCTCCATTCTTCCTCCAATCATTGCTAACGAAAAAAGAGAGAATACGGTTATCTCCCGAGAACAACTAAAGCCCGTTTTCCACTAGACGACTTTTTTGCGCGAAGCGACTTTTTATTGTTCAAATTGAAAAGATTTCTAATTAGTTCCAGCCGAGAGCTTATAAGACAAAAGAAAAAGTCGCTTCGCGCGAAAAACCCCGCCTAGTGGTAAACCGGCTTTAGAACACCTGTAAGAGCCCTTCAAAGCTCCAGCGAGAAATATATACTGTACATTGCTGTAGTTGATGTGGGAGCTTGGAGTAGACAGACGATATACGATCGTCAAGATCAAATCATCCCGGATAGGGATCGAACGTTTGATTACCAGTGAGACGCTCTAATCATTGAGCTACCGAGATGTACTGCCTGGGTTATCAGTAATGCGATATATAATGACTACCGCATGATAGGCAGTATACGTATACCAATTGAACCAGTACATCATTCGGTTGTTCAGTTGTTAGAACGTCTCACCGGCAATCAGAACGGTACAGGTTCGATCTCTGTCCTTGAGCTTGACGATCGTCCATGTATCGTCATAGTAACACATAGCTCGACGATCTTCTTCAGTCCACTCACCTTGTATTATTAATGTCGTTGTGCAAAGCATTGTTGGATCTTGTCTGTCCTGCTTGGTCACCGTTCAGACTCGAGAGACTGTGCGAAGGTAGCGTTGCTCTTTTCCTGTTTTCCGAAGGCTTAAAAATAATGATGTAAACCTTGGGGACAAAAAGACACACGAGAAGAATGGTGGCAAATAGGGACATGCTGATGCATCGAATGGACGATTTGAGCATGACATCAGTTTGTACGACGTACACCGTAATGAACGCCAGCCACAGTACGCATGTGCAATACATCGCAAACGCGATGTACTTCGCCTCGTTGAAGTTCATGGGACTTCGTCTCGTTTTGAACGCGTAGTATGTACAGATGATGATCAGGACGAAGTTGTAGATCTGGGAAAGGAGAAAGTCTTTGTCGGAGATGGCGCAGACGAGGACCACGTCGGAGACGGAGAGGTACAAGAGTTCTGCACGCGGAAGTTGTAGGATGCAGAACGCGGTGAGTAGCATCACTTGAATAGCGACGAGAGAGAACGAGAAACAGATTTGGGATTGCGGGTGTATGAACTGCGGGCGTTTGGCGAGGTTGCGGCGGTTGAAGATCCGCGAGATGCGGTTGGTTTTGACGATCACGGCGGCGTAGCATATCGTGAAGGGCAAGCTGTCCAGTATGAACTCCAGCAGGCAAACGTAGGGCGACGGTTTCATCAGGCATACCGCTAGGACGCCGTAGCAGAGTAATAGGCCTGTCAACAGTAGGAAGGAGAGCTCGCGGCCCGAGGCCTTCACGAGCGGCGTATTGTTGTACTTAACGAATATCGCCGCTATGAAGATGACAGACACGATTCCGAGAATAGAGACGACGAGAGGAGGAAGGACCAGGTGCAAACCGACGTAATCCCGGTTGAAAGTGAAGTACTTGGACGAGAGTTGAACGCAGCGTTGCTGACCGCTGTCGGGCCAGAAGCCTCGCGGGCACGTCTTGCAGTGCGTCTTGTTGAAGGCAAACTCGTTTCCCGTGCACTTCGCGCATTCCCAACAGCAAGACTGCTTACCGTTGAAGCGCTTCACTTCGTTGTGCTTACACGAAGTACCACAGAACGAGACCAGTGGTTTGAAGCTCTTTTCGAACGTGGATTGCATGCTCAGATTTCCGAACCATTCTCCCACGAGGACATTTTTGAATGTCCCTCCAGATTCTTGGAAATAGTATATGTTGTATTTCGCCGGTGCGTCGCCATTTTTCTCGAAGTTCACCCGCTCTCCGTCCAAACCATCGAACGTAATGTCGTATAGAGCCGACAGCAAGTCTTTCCCCGACGTCGCTTTCATTGCAGCGCAAATTTCGCGCTTTTCTCCGCATTTCGCTTGGATTTTTTGAAGCGCATACGCGAATGCGTACACCGCGTTTATGGTGCGCGATACGCCGCTATCTATCTTCAGCGTGGCATTTCGCAACGAATGCTGGGACGTGCAATCTGGATAGCGTTCGCGTCGTCGGCTAGATAACGGATTGCATTTAACTGCTCCTTGGAAAAATTCCCGAAACCACGGGTTCACGTCGTTAGAGCTCGGCATTCGCTGGAGGAAGTATTTCCGGAAACTCGCGATAGATTTGGACTTTGGTCGCACCGAGATGAGCCCGCGAACCATCGGCTGGAGTTCGCCGAGCCAACTGACGGTGAGCCACGAGTCAGAACCGATCCACTGGAAACTATCCACGACGTTCTCCGACTTTGCTACGCGCAGCAACTGCGTGATGGTTTCTTTCTTGCTGCAAAATACTATCAAAACTCGAGCTCGTTTTTCTGCCACCAGTTTTCTTATCACTTGTATCACCGTTTCGTTATCCGATCGATATTGTATCTTTTCCCGTACGGCGATGCAGATTCCTGTTTGTCAAAACAAAAACAAAAACTCTTATTTAGTCCAATGAACTATATATATGGTGGCCCACTGGGAACATGCTGAAAAACATTTCTAAAAATAAAAAAACTAATTGTTGCATCATAAAAATATCAGTTTTTTCTAAAATTATTGATGCAAATTATTATTAACTTAAAACTATAATTAACTTAAAACTATAGTTGCTGCAAATTAAAACTATAGTTGCTGCAAATTAAAATTATAGTTGCTGCAAATTAAAACTATAGTTGCTGCAAATTAAAACTATAGTTGCTGCAAATTAAAACTAGAGTTGCTGCAAATTAAAATTATAGTTGCTGCAAATTAAAACTAGAGTTGCTGCAAATTAAAACTATAGTTACTACAAATTAAAACTATAGTTACTGCAAATTAATACTATAGTTTCTGCAAATTAAAACTATAGTTGCTGGAAATTAAAACTATAGTTGCTGCAAATTAAACTATAGTTGCTGGAAATTAAACTATAGTTACTTGCTGGAAATTAAACTATAGTTGCTGCAAATTAAAACTATAGTTGCTGCAAATTAAAATTATAGTTGCTGCAAATTAAAACTATAGTTGCTGCAAATTAAAACTATAGTTGCTGCAAATTAAAACTATAGTTGCTGCATATTAAAACTATAGTCGCTGCATATTAAAACTATAGTTGCTGCATATTAAAACTATAGTTGCTGCAAATTAAAACTATAGTTGCTGCAAATTAAAACTATAGTTGCTGCAAATTAAAACTATAGTTGCTGCAAATTAAAACTATAGTTGCTGCATATTAAAACTATAGTTGCTGCATATTAAAACTATAGTTGCTGCAAATTAAAACTATAGTTGCTGCATATTAAAACTATAGTTGCTGCATATTAAAACTATAGTTGCTGCATATTAAAACTATAGTCGCTGCAAATTAAAACTATAGTTGCTGCATATTAAAACTATAGTTGCTGCATATTAAAACTATAGTTGCTGCATATTAAAACTATAGTCGCTGCATATTAAAACTATAGTTGCTGCATATTAAAACTATAGTTGCTGCATATTAAAACTATAGTTGCTGCATATTAAAACTATAGTTGCTGCATATTAAAACTATAGTTGCTGCAAATTAAAACTATAGTTGCTGCAAATTAAAACTAGAGTTGCTGCATATTAAAACTATAGTTGCTGCATATTAAAACTATAGTTGCTGCATATTAAAACTATAGTTGCTGCATATTAAAACTATAGTTGCTGCATATTAAAACTATAGTTGCTGCATATTAAAACTATAGTTGCTGCATATTAAAACTATAGTTGCTGCATATTAAAACTATAGTTGCTGCATATTAAAACTATAGTCGCTGCATATTAAAACTATAGTTGCTGCATATTAAAACTATAGTTGCTGCAAATTAAAACTATAGTTGCTGCAAATTAAAACTATAGTTGCTGCAAATTAAAACTATAGTTGCTGCAAATTAAAACTATAGTTGCTGCATATTAAAACTATAGTTGCTGCATATTAAAACTATAGTTGCTGCAAATTAAAACTATAGTTGCTGCATATTAAAACTATAGTTGCTGCATATTAAAACTATAGTTGCTGCATATTAAAACTATAGTCGCTGCAAATTAAAACTATAGTTGCTGCATATTAAAACTATAGTTGCTGCATATTAAAACTATAGTTGCTGCATATTAAAACTATAGTCGCTGCAAATTAAAACTATAGTTGCTGCATATTAAAACTATAGTTGCTGCATATTAAAACTATAGTTGCTGCATATTAAAACTATAGTTGCTGCAAATTAAAACTATAGTTGCTGCAAATTAAAACTATAGTTGCTGCAAATTAAAACTAGAGTTGCTGCATATTAAAACTATAGTTGCTGCATATTAAAACTATAGTTGCTGCAAATTAAAACTATAGTTGCTAGAAATTAAAACTATAGTTGCTGCAAATTAAAACTATAGTCGCTGCATATTAAAACTATAGTTGCTGCAAATTAAAACTATAGTCGCTGCATATTAAAACTATAGTTGCTGCATATTAAAACTATAGTTGCTGCAAATTAAAACTATAGTTGCTGCATATTAAAACTATAGTTGCTGCAAATTAAAACTATAGTTGCTGCATATTAAAACTATAGTCGCTGCATATTAAAACTATAGTTGCTGCAAATTAAAACTATAGTTGCTGCAAATTAAAACTATAGTCGCTGCATATTAAAACTATAGTTGCTGCATATTAAAACTATAGTTGCTGCAAATTAAAACTATAGTTGCTGCATATTAAAACTATAGTTGCTGCATATTAAAACTATAGTTGCTGCATATTAAAACTATAGTTGCTGCATATTAAAACTATAGTTGCTGCAAATTAAAACTATAGTTGCTGCAAATTAAAACTATAGTTGCTGCATATTAAAACTATAGTTGCTGCATATTAAAACTATAGTTGCTGCATATTAAAACTATAGTTGCTGCATATTAAAACTATAGTTGCTGCATATTAAAACTATAGTTGCTGCATATTAAAACTAGAGTTGCTGCATATTAAAACTATAGTTGCTGCATATTAAAACTATAGTTGCTGCATATTAAAACTATAGTTGCTGCATATTAAAACTATAGTTGCTGCAAATTAAAACTATAGTTGCTGCATATTAAAACTATAGTTGCTGCATATTAAAACTATAGTTGCTGCAAATTAAAACTATAGTTGCTGGAAATTAAAACTATAGTTGCTGCAAATTAAAACTATAGTCGCTGCATATTAAAACTATAGTTGCTGCAAATTAAAACTATAGTCGCTGCATATTAAAACTATAGTTGCTGCATATTAAAACTATAGTTGCTGCAAATTAAAACTATAGTTGCTGCATATTAAAACTATAGTTGCTGCAAATTAAAACTATAGTTGCTGCATATTAAAACTATAGTCGCTGCATATTAAAACTATAGTTGCTGCAAATTAAAACTATAGTTGCTGCAAATTAAAACTATAGTCGCTGCATATTAAAACTATAGTTGCTGCATATTAAAACTATAGTTGCTGCAAATTAAAACTATAGTTGCTGCATATTAAAACTATAGTTGCTGCATATTAAAACTATAGTTGCTGCATATTAAAACTATAGTTGCTGCATATTAAAACAATAGTTGCTGCAAATTAAAACTATAGTTGCTGCATATTAAAACTATAGTTGCTGCATATTAAAACTATAGTTGCTGCATATTAAAACTATAGTTGCTGCATATTAAAACAATAGTTGCTGCAAATTAAAACTATAGTTGCTGCATATTAAAACTATAGTTGCTGCATATTAAAACAATAGTTGCTGCAAATTAAAACTATAGTTGCTGCAAATTAAAACTATAGTTGCTGCAAATTAAAACTATAGTTGCTGCATATTAAAACTATAGTTGTTGCATATTAAAACAATAGTTGCTGCATATTAAAACTATAGTTGCTGCAAATTAAAACTATAGTTGCTGCATATTAAAACTATAGTTGCTGCATATTAAAACTATAGTTGCTGCAAATTAAAACTATAGTTGCTGCATATTAAAACTATAGTCGCTGCATATTAAAACTATAGTTGCTGCAAATTAAAACTATAGTTGCTGCATATTAAAACTATAGTCGCTGCATATTAAAACTATAGTTGCTGCATATTAAAACTATAGTTGCTGCATATTAAAACTATAGTTGCTGCATATTAAAACTATAGTCGCTGCAAATTAAAACTATAGTTGCTGCATATTAAAACTATAGTTGCTGCAAATTAAAACTATAGTTGCTGCATATTAAAACTATAGTTGCTGCATATTAAAACTATAGTTGCTGCAAATTAAAACTATAGTTGCTGCATATTAAAACTATAGTTGCTGCATATTAAAACTATAGTTGCTGCATATTAAAACTAGAGTTGCTGCAAATTAAAACTATAGTTGCTGCAAATTAAAACTATAGTTGCTGCATATTAAAACTATAGTTGCTGCATATTAAAACTATAGTTGCTGCATATTAAAACTATAGTTGCTGCATATTAAAACTATAGTTGCTGCATATTAAAACTATAGTCGCTGCATATTAAAACTATAGTTGCTGCATATTAAAACTATAGTTGCTGCATATTAAAACTATAGTTGCTGCATATTAAAACTATAGTTGCTGCATATTAAAACTATAGTTGCTGCATATTAAAACTATAGTTGCTGCATATTAAAACTATAGTCGCTGCATATTAAAACTATAGTTGCTGCATATTAAAACTATAGTTGCTGCATATTAAAACTATAGTTGCTGCATATTAAAACTATAGTTGCTGCAAATTAAAACTATAGTTGCTGCATATTAAAACTATAGTTGCTGCATATTAAAACTATAGTTGCTGCATATTAAAACTATAGTTGTTGCATATTAAAACTATAGTTGCTGCATATTAAAACTATAGTTGCTGCATATTAAAACTATAGTCGCTGCAAATTAAAACTATAGTCGCTGCAAATTAAAACTATAGTTGCTGCATATTAAAACTATAGTTGCTGCATATTAAAACTATAGTTGCTGCATATTAAAACTATAGTCGCTGCATATTAAAACTATAGTTGCTGCATATTAAAACTATAGTTGCTGCATATTAAAACTATAGTTGCTGCATATTAAAACTATAGTTGCTGCATATTAAAACTATAGTTGCTGCAAATTAAAACTATAGTTGCTGCATATTAATACTATAGTTGCTGCATATTAAAACTATAGTTGCTGCATATTAAAACTATAGTTGCTGCAAATTAAAACTATAGTTGCTGCAAATTAAAACTATAGTTGCTGCAAATTAAAACTATAGTTGCTGCATATTAAAACTATAGTTGCTGCAAATTAAAACTAGAGTTGCTGCATATTAAAACTATAGTCGCTGCATATTAAAACTATAGTTGCTGCAAATTAAAACTATAGTTGCTGCATATTAAAACTATAGTTGCTGCATATTAAAACTATAGTTGCTGCATATTAAAACTATAGTTGCTGCATATTAAAACTATAGTTGCTGCATATTAAAACTATAGTCGCTGCAAATTAAAACTATAGTTGCTGCATATTAAAACTATAGTTGCTGCATATTAAAACTATAGTTGCTGCATATTAAAACTATAGTTGCTGCAAATTAAAACTATAGTTGCTGCATATTAAAACTATAGTTGCTGCATATTAAAACTATAGTCGCTGCAAATTAAAACTATAGTTGCTGCATATTAAAATTATAGTTGCTGCATATTAAAACTATAGTTGCTGCAAATTAAAACTATAGTTGCTGCATATTAAAACTATAGTTGCTGCATATTAAAACTATAGTTGCTGCAAATTAAAACTATAGTTGCTGCATATTAAAACTATAGTTGCTGCAAATTAAAACTATAGTTGCTGCAAATTAAAACTATAGTTGCTGCAAATTAAAACTATAGTTGCTGCATATTAAAACTATAGTTGCTGCAAATTAAAACTATAGTTGCTGCATATTAAAACTATAGTTGCTGCATATTAAAACTATAGTTGCTGCATATTAAAACTATAGTTGCTGCATATTAAAACTATAGTTGCTGCATATTAAAACTATAGTTGCTGCAAATTAAAACTATAGTTGCTGCATATTAAAACTATAGTTGCTGCATATTAAAACTATAGTTGCTGCATATTAAAACTATAGTCGCTGCATATTAAAACTATAGTTGCTGCATATTAAAACTATAGTTGCTGCATATTAAAACTATAGTTGCTGCATATTAAAACTATAGTTGCTGCATATTAAAACTATAGTTGCTGCATATTAAAACTATAGTTGCTGCAAATTAAAACTATAGTTGCTGCATATTAAAACTATAGTCGCTGCATATTAAAACTATAGTCGCTGCAAATTAAAACTATAGTTGCTGCATATTAAAACTATAGTTGCTGCATATTAAAACTATAGTTGCTGCATATTAAAACTATAGTTGCTGCATATTAAAACTATAGTTGCTGCATATTAAAACTATAGTTGCTGCATATTAAAACTATAGTTGCTGCATATTAAAACTATAGTTGCTGCATATTAAAACTATAGTTGCTGCATATTAAAACTAGAGTTGCTGCATATTAAAACTATAGTTGCTGCATATTAAAACTATAGTTGCTGCATATTAAAACTATAGTTGCTGCATATTAAAACTATAGTTGCTGCATATTAAAACTATAGTTGCTGCATATTAAAACTATAGTTGCTGCATATTAAAACTATAGTTGCTGCATATTAAAACTATAGTTGCTGCAAATTAAAACTATAGTCGCTGCAAATTAAAACTATAGTTGCTGCATATTAAAACTATAGTTGCTGCATATTAAAACTATAGTTGCTGCATATTAAAACTATAGTTGCTGCAAATTAAAACTATAGTTGCTGCATATTAAAACTATAGTTGCTGCATATTAAAACTATAGTTGCTGCAAATTAAAACTATAGTTGCTGCATATTAAAACTATAGTTGCTGCATATTAAAACTATAGTTGCTGCATATTAAAACTATAGTTGCTGCATATTAAAACTATAGTTGCTGCATATTAAAACTATAGTTGCTGCAAATTAAAACTATAGTTGCTGCATATTAAAACTATAGTTGCTGCAAATTAAAACTATAGTTGCTGCATATTAAAACTATAGTTGCTGCATATTAAAACTATAGTTGCTGCATATTAAAACTATAGTTGCTGCAAATTAAAACTATAGTTGCTGCATATTAAAACTATAGTTGCTGCATATTAAAACTATAGTTGCTGCATATTAAAACTATAGTTGCTGCAAATTAAAACTATAGTTGCTGCATATTAAAACTATAGTTGCTGCATATTAAAACTATAGTTGCTGCATATTAAAACTATAGTTGCTGCATATTAAAACTATAGTTGCTGCAAATTAAAACTATAGTTGCTGCATATTAAAACTATAGTTGCTGCATATTAAAACTATAGTTGCTGCAAATTAAAACTATAGTTGCTGGAAATTAAAACTATAGTTGCTGCAAATTAAAACTATAGTCGCTGCATATTAAAACTATAGTTGCTGCAAATTAAAACTATAGTCGCTGCATATTAAAACTATAGTTGCTGCATATTAAAACTATAGTTGCTGCATATTAAAACTATAGTTGCTGCAAATTAAAACTATAGTCGCTGCATATTAAAACTATAGTTGCTGCATATTAAAACTATAGTTGCTGCATATTAAAACTATAGTTGCTGCATATTAAAACTATAGTTGCTGCATATTAAAACTATAGTTGCTGCATATTAAAACTATAGTTGCTGCATATTAAAACTATAGTTGCTGCATATTAAAACTATAGTTGCTGCATATTAAAACTATAGTTGCTGCATATTAAAACTATAGTTGCTGCATATTAAAACTATAGTTGCTGCATATTAAAACTATAGTTGCTGCATATTAAAACTATAGTTGCTGCATATTAAAACTATAGTTGCTGCATATTAAAACTATAGTTGCTGCATATTAAAACTATAGTTGCTGCATATTAAAACTATAGTTGCTGCATATTAAAACTATAGTTGCTGCATATTAAAACTATAGTTGCTGCATATTAAAACTATAGTTGCTGCATATTAAAACTATAGTTGCTGCATATTAAAACTATAGTTGCTGCATATTAAAACTATAGTTGCTGCATATTAAAACTATAGTTGCTGCATATTAAAACTATAGTTGCTGCATATTAAAACTATAGTTGCTGCATATTAAAACTATAGTTGCTGCATATTAAAACTATAGTTGCTGCATATTAAAACTATAGTTGCTGCATATTAAAACTATAGTTGCTGCATATTAAAACTATAGTTGCTGCATATTAAAACTATAGTTGCTGCATATTAAAACTATAGTTGCTGCATATTAAAACTATAGTTGCTGCATATTAAAACTATAGTTGCTGCATATTAAAACTATAGTTGCTGCAAATTAAAACTATAGTTGCTGCATATTAAAACTATAGTTGCTGCATATTAAAACTATAGTTGCTGCATATTAAAACTATAGTTGCTGCATATTAAAACTATAGTTGCTGCATATTAAAACTATAGTTGCTGCATATTAAAACTATAGTTGCTGCATATTAAAACTATAGTTGCTGCAAATTAAAACTATAGTTGCTGCATATTAAAACTATAGTTGCTGCATATTAAAACTATAGTTGCTGCATATTAAAACTATAGTTGCTGCATATTAAAACTATAGTTGCTGCATATTAAAACTATAGTTGCTGCATATTAAAACTATAGTTGCTGCATATTAAAACTATAGTTGCTGCATATTAAAACTATAGTTGCTGCATATTAAAACTATAGTTGCTGCATATTAAAACTATAGTTGCTGCATATTAAAACTATAGTTGCTGCATATTAAAACTATAGTTGCTGCATATTAAAACTATAGTTGCTGCATATTAAAACTATAGTTGCTGCATATTAAAACTATAGTTGCTGCATATTAAAACTATAGTTGCTGCATATTAAAACTATAGTTGCTGCATATTAAAACTATAGTTGCTGCATATTAAAACTATAGTTGCTGCATATTAAAACTATAGTTGCTGCATATTAAAACTATAGTTGCTGCATATTAAAACTATAGTTGCTGCATATTAAAACTATAGTTGCTGCATTAAAACTATAGTTGCTGCATTAAAACTATAGTTGCTGCATATTAAAACTATAGTTGCTGCATATTAAAACTATAGTTGCTGCATATTAAAACTATAGTTGCTGCATATTAAAACTATAGTTGCTGCATATTAAAACTATAGTTGCTGCATATTAAAACTATAGTTGCTGCATATTAAAACTATAGTTGCTGCATATTAAAACTATAGTTGCTGCATATTAAAACTATAGTTGCTGCATATTAAAACTATAGTTGCTGCATATTAAAACTAGTTGCTGCATATTAAAACTATAGTTGCTGCATATTAAAACTATAGTTGCTGCATATTAAAACTATAGTTGCTGCATATTAAAACTATAGTTGCTGCATATTAAAACTATAGTTGCTGCATATTAAAACTATAGTTGCTGCATATTAAAACTATAGTTGCTGCATATTAAAACTATAGTTGCTGCATATTAAAACTATAGTTGCTGCATATTAAAACTATAGTTGCTGCATATTAAAACTATAGTTGCTGCATATTAAAACTATAGTTGCTGCATATTAAAACTATAGTTGCTGCATATTAAAACTATAGTTGCTGCATATTAAAACTATAGTTGCTGCATATTAAAACTATAGTTGCTGCATATTAAAACTATAGTTGCTGCATATTAAAACTATAGTTGCTGCATATTAAAACTATAGTTGCTGCAAATTAAAACTATAGTTGCTGCATATTAAAAAACTATAGTTGCTGCATATTAAAACTATAGTTGCTGCATATTAAAAACTATAGTTGCTGCAAATTAAAACTATAGTTGCTGCATATTAAAAACTATAGTTGCTGCATATTAAAACTATAGTTGCTGCATATTAAAACTATAGTTGCTGCAAATTAAAACTATAGTTGCTGCATATTAAAACTATAGTTGCTGCATATTAAAACTATAGTTGCTGCATATTAAAACTATAGTTGCTGCATATTAAAACTATAGTTGCTGCAAATTAAAACTATAGTTGCTGCATATTAAAACTATAGTTGCTGCATATTAAAACTATAGTTGCTGCATATTAAAACTATAGTCGCTGCATATTAAAACTATAGTTGCTGCATATTAAAACTATAGTTGCTGCATATTAAAACTATAGTTGCTGCATATTAAAACTATAGTTGCTGCAAATTAAAACTATAGTTGCTGCATATTAAAACTATAGTTGCTGCATATTAAAAACTATAGTTGCTGCATATTAAAACTATAGTTGCTGCATATTAAAACTATAGTTGCTGCATATTAAAACTATAGTTGCTGCATATTAAAACTATAGTTGCTGCATATTAAAACTATAGTTGCTGCATATTAAAACTATAGTTGCTGCATATTAAAACTATAGTTGCTGCATATTAAAACTATAGTTGCTGCATATTAAAACTATAGTTGCTGCATATTAAAACCATAGTTGCTGCAAATTAAAACTATAGTTGCTGCATATTAAAACTATAGTTGCTGCATATTAAAACTATAGTTGCTGCATATTAAAACTATAGTCGCTGCATATTAAAACAATAGTTGCTGCAAATTAAAACTATAGTTGCTGCAAATTAAAACTATAGTTGCTGCATATTAAAACAATAGTTGCTGCATATTAAAACTATAGTTGCTGCATATTAAAACTATAGTTGCTGCATATTAAAACAATAGTTGCTGCATATTAAAACTATAGTTGCTGCAAATTAAAACTATAGTTGCTGCATATTAAAACTATAGTTGCTGCAAATTAAAACTATAGTTGCTGCATATTAAAACTATAGTTGCTGCATATTAAAACTATAGTTGCTGCATATTAAAACTATAGTTGCTGCATATTAAAACTATAGTTGCTGCATATTAAAACTATAGTTGCTGCATATTAAAACTATAGTTGCTGCATATTAAAACTATAGTTGCTGCATATTAAAACTATAGTTGCTGCATATTAAAACTATAGTTGCTGCATATTAAAACTATAGTTGCTGCATATTAAAACTATAGTTGCTGCATATTAAAACTATAATTGCTGCATATTAAAACTAGAGTTGCTGCATATTAAAACTATAGTTGCTGCATTTTAAAACTATAGTTGCTGCATATTAAAACTATAGTTGCTGCATATTAAAACTATAGTTGCTGCATATTAAAACTATAGTTGCTGCATATTAAAACTATAGTTGCTGCATATTAAAACTATAGTTGCTGCATATTAAAACTATAGTTGCTGCAAATTAAAACTATAGTTGCTGCATATTAAAACTATAGTCGCTGCAAATTAAAACTATAGTTGCTGCATATTAAAACTATAGTTGCTGCATATTAAAACTATAGTCGCTGCATATTAAAACTATAGTTGCTGCATATTAAAACTATAGTTGCTGCATATTAAAACTATAGTTGCTGCATATTAAAACTATAGTTGCTGCATATTAAAACTATAGTTGCTGCATATTAAAACTATAGTTGCTGCATATTAAAACTATAGTTGCTGCAAATTAAAACTATAGTTGCTGCATATTAAAACTATAGTTGCTGCATATTAAAACTATAGTTGCTGCATATTAAAACTATAGTTGCTGCAAATTAAAACTATAGTTGCTGCATATTAAAACTATAGTTGCTGCATATTAAAACTATAGTTGCTGCATATTAAAACTATAGTTGCTGCATATTAAAACTATAGTTGCTGCAAATTAAAACTATAGTTGCTGCAAATTAAAACTATAGTTGCTGCAAATTAAAACTATAGTTGCTGCAAATTAAAACTATAGTTGCTGCAAATTAAAACTATAGTTGCTGCAAATTAAAACTATAGTTGCTGCAAATTAAAACTATAGTTGCTGCAAATTAAAACTATAGTTGCTGCAAATTAAAACTATAGTTGCTGGAAATTAAAACTATAGTTGCTGGAAATTAAAACTATAGTTGCTGCAAATTAAAACTATAGTCGCTGCAAATAAAAACTGTAGTTGCTGCATATTAAAACTATATTTGCTGCTATATTATAGTTACGTTAACTATATAGTTGTGTTGGAACAGTCAATGTGTGGCTCGAAAAGTGAAGCGAAAGATGGCTGTACTGGAGATATTTTGGACGTCAGTTTCAGGTACCTCAAAGTGGTCACACCAATATGGCCGCCCCAAGCTACTTCCGACTAATAACTTACCATTTTTGTCAGCTTCAGAACTCAATGCCTCGATCCCTTTGCGACCATAATTATCATCGCTGTACACAGCCGACACGTAGTTCCACTTGAAATGTTTCATGATGGCGACGATGGCCCGAGCTTGGAGAACGTCCGAGGGCGCCGTGCGTAGAAAATACTCGTATTTCGTCTTATCGCTCAGCTCTGAACTCGTGGAGTCGTAGCCGATCTGAGGCATCTTGAAGAGTCTCAACAAATGCGCGACTTGGACAGATACGGAACTATAAAGGGGACCCACAACACCAACAACTTGACGACCTCCGATGAGGCCCTCGTTCTTCTTCGTGTCGCATTTCTGATACGTTATAAACTCTTCCACCGTTCTGTCCAGTGCTGTCGTTTCGCTGGCACACGTGTCGAATGCATTCACCCCAAGGGTGATCCCAGGCAAGATGGTGTCATCCACATTAATCCGTTTGACTGCGTATAGCATCGCCTCGAGTCGCTGGATTCCCAAGACTCCGTTTATGCTGGTACATTTGCCGTCCTTGTCCAGAGAGTGGATCGGAAATAAACCTCCTAAGGTGATATTCCCCGGGATATGGGCTGACGCGTGTTGTTTGGCTGAGGTTTTTAGAAATCCGAGAGCTAAACTGAGTGAAAGCAAAATCCAATGACGGCCAATTCGTTTTTTCATGGTCAATCTTCAAAACGAGGAATAAAGAAAGAATTGATAAGGATTTATATCTTGTAGCTCAATGAGTCAATGGTTAAAGTATTTTACTGGTCATCAAAAGGTTACAATTTATGCACATATATGTAACCTCACCAGTCCATGTAGATGAGTATGTAGCTAGCTAGAATATCTCACTGGTCATCAGAAGATTGCAGGTTGTAAACACATGTAATCTTCACTCATCATCTCAGTTCCGATGTACTGTAGCTCAACTGTTAGAGCGTTTTTCCATACCTTTTTCCAAAATTGTAAGACCTATGACTATACAGGACCGTAGAAGGCGCCAGGCCTCTCTCTTTAAACACAACTTAAAAACAAACGAATACTTAAACCACGCTAAACACGTAGTTTCTGATCTCGCCTATTCAGTAATGGTGAACTTGATTCCAAAATACAACTTAAAAACAAACGAGTACTTAAATCACGCTAAACACGCGTAGTTTCTGATCTCACCTATTCAGTGAATCGTGAACTTGATACCAATAACAAAATGTTATTACTACGACGTCTGGCATTAGGGGCATTACATAATATATCCAGAGGAGCACTCCAAGACGCCCATAGCAAAACATATTGATGAACGGTCACTCAACTTTAAGAGTATACAAAATGTAACCCCATTATAGAACAATAGAATATATATATATAGAATATATGCAAATATTTTTTGGCCATATATTATGCTAGTGTTACTACCGTAATTTCTCTATTATACTTCCCGTGAAAAAATCGCTTGCATTTTTTTCGCTTTAATGAAAAAGGTACTAAAGTAGCACAGCAGGAAGGTTCACTGAAAATTTCAAGTGAATCTGGTGCATAGTCTTGGAGTTATAATTTATTTAGCTTCGCCTCTTAAAAATACATATAGAAACAGGGTCACCACAACAGTTAAACACCAGTTACAGTAGCGGGCCCTTAAATAACTAATAACAGCAAGTTATGTGTTCATTGAGGCTTCGCGATGTGTTGCACTTTAGGTAGACAGTTTTCCAAGTTCGAAGATCGTCAACACTGTAACAGGATAATAGAGCATTATTATAATAGTCTAATGGTGACTTTTTATTATAATATAATTATTATAATAGTCTAATAATGACATTATATTATAATAGTCTAATAATGCCTCAGTCCTTACAATTGACTTCCGAAATCATAGTCTCTATATACGGAACTATAAACTCGCATTTCACTTGCTCGAAACAAGTTCCGAACCAAGCCAGTATTTCACTATTTTGTTCCATCTTTAGCATTCAATATCCCGAAAAGTACGCACCGCATTTATTTCATAGGAGCAACATCACATAAACGAGAAAAAGGGCGCTCGTACTCTTTGGAATTCAAGTTAGAAATTATTCGACACGCTGATCACTTATAGCTCCAATCGCGCCACAGCACGAAAATATAGAATAGATTGAAATACCATCCGTGACATGAGAAAGAAAACGCGAAAAGAATGCAGGTTTAAAAAAGTAAGAGTTTTGGGGGGTTAGAAGACTGCAACGACTGGACGGAGGTGGAAGGCCTTTGACTGATGACGGGATTGAGAAGAACCTATGTTCGTGTTTGATCACGATAATTAATTATGATCAAAGCTGGGAAGTTGCCAGAAGAGAAACAGAAAGATGACCCAAATATCAAAATACTGACCTTCTGTGTTGGTGGTTGGCTAACAAAATTTATGAAAAGATATGGAATGAGCCTCAGGCGTAGAACAACTCAAGCCCAGAAAACCCCAGATCAATTGATTGATAAACTGAGTGCATATGTCCTGAAGGTAAGACGACTGAATGAACTCGGTAAGTTAAAGAATACTATCATTGCCATGAAACTAAGAGAGACTTGGTGTGCACTCAGTAAATTTGTAGACTACTGACCGTGAAAAGTTTAAGTACAATATTACAATGTGCTTAATTGCCACGGCTTCCGGTAGAAATAAAAAGCCTTTCTTCGTTTTCAAGGGAAGGAAACGTGACTTAAAACAGCTAAATGAAGAATACAAAGCCAAGTGTATTGTAGCGAGTAGTGCCTCCGATTGGATGCGCGAAAACATAACTGAGCAAAATAATTGCAATATTGAAGTTATTGGAACGTTTATACTTGGTTCATGACGCATGTTGGCGTGGGATGCACTCAGTTGTCATTTGATACCTTGGTGTTGAATTGCTCAATAACCCTATCGTTGTTCCTGGAGTACTTACGTATTTTCATAGTGGACGTTTCGGACGATGTGCTGACTGGAAGAAGGGCTAAGTACTCTTACTTAAGTATTTTTCGACATATATATTGAAGTTCTCTTATTTCTCTTTTTCGTATTATATCTAGTTCTTTTGAGAACTTATAGCAGCTTTCATATTTATTCTTATTGTTCCTGGAGGATGCACAAAGTTTATCCAACTCCCCCGATGTAAGCTGCAACAAGCCAATGAAAGAGTATCTCAGGGTATGTACGGCACTTGACTTGCCGAGGAAGAGCATCAATTATATATAACCTCACTCGAGGAAATATGAGGGCGCCATCACGGCAGTAAATAATTGAATGGGTGCTAGAGGCTTGGAAGAAGCAAAGATCATCAATCCACTAATTTCGATGGGTCAGAAGATAACCAAATAATCTGTATCAAGCATGAGCTGTGCAAAAGCATTGGAAAGATTACAATCTTCTCAGCCTGACGATGAAGAATATCCTTTGATGTCTAAATTGCAGAGGATGAAATGGCCCAAGAACACGTCCTTATCTTATTCTAGATGAGGTGACGAGATTCTTGGCATTATTAATTGAATAAAGAATAACATTGATAATATATATCACGAAGCGTAATCTTACTAATATATACGAAAAAAACTTAGTAGTTCAGTAGTCAGAGGGATCGGTTGGAAAAACGTTTAATAATAATAATAATAAAAGCATTTATTTCAACACGATATAAAGTTTACAGCATGGCTGATGTGGTCGTGCATTTACATGATATAACATATCTATACACAAACTGTGCATATTACTATCTACCTATTTTACATCATCTTATAATATACTATTCTTCAATAAAAATCTTACAAATATAGGCTATTTCGCTTTTGATAGCAATTTCTTGATTGCTAGCTTAAACTTCTTAGTGTCGTCTATTGTTCTTGTGTTGTTATCCAGAGAGTTCCATAACACTGCTGCTTGGTACGAAATTGATTTCTTTAAAAAATCAGTCTTAGGCTTGGGAAGAACAATAGTCAATTTTCTTCTTAAGTTATAATTACAAAAATATTTTAAAAATAATGAATGTAGTGGAGTAGGGGAATGACCATAATAACAATTTTGTACTAAAAATAACAATCTCTGTGAATATAACTTCTCAAGTGGTTTCCAATTTGTTTGAGCTAGAACATCCTCTGTTGGTGTTTGCAAGTCCAACTTATAAATCAATTTGGCTGCCCGTACATGTATACGCTCTAGATCGTCAAATAGGGTTTTTCCACATGATCCCCATATTACGAGTCCGTATGTGATTGAAGGTAATATTACTTTAAAGTAAAAATCTGCCTTTGCCTTGGTTGGTAAAAAATAAAGAGACTTTAAAAGGTTAAGTTTCTGTGCAAACGACTTAATTAGTTCAGTGACATGAGCTTTCCACTTTAATTTACTATCTATTTCAATACCTAAACATCTGGAAGACTCAACTTGTTTAAGGTAACTATTTCCTAATTTAATACCTTGCAATGGCCCCACGAATTTACCTCGCCCGAGTATCATAAATTCAGTTTTACCAGGGTGTGGTGTTAAAAGGTTGTGACAGCACCACTCGTATAGCTTACATAAAACTCTATTGAGTGTTGAGGTAACAGAATCATGATTTGGACCAATTACATAAATGGTGGTATCATCAGCATACATATAGATATCCCCTTCATCAACTTCACAGGTTTCAGGCAGGTCGTTACAAAATAAAGAGAACAGAATAGGGCCAAGCACTGATCCTTGGGGAACACCATATTTGACTGACATGGACTGTGATTGACACCCATTTACGACTGTTTTTTGCGAACGATCAGACAAGTAGTTAGCAATCCAGGACCAAAGATCACCAGAGATACCGAGACCCAGCAGTTTTTCAAGTAATACCGAGTGTGATATAGAGTCGAAGGCCTTTCGGAAGTCAACGAACACAATACCAACTACTTGACGATTATCGAGCGCCTTTCTCCAATCTTCTGTCATCTTGACCAGTAACAGTTCGGTAGAGTGACCTTTTTTATAAGCCCATTGTCTACAGTTACTAAGTTGATTTTCTGTAATGTGGGTTGTAATTGTCGAACAAACATTTGTTTCCATAAGTTTGCCTGGTACACATAACAAGGATATCGGTCGATAGTTTTGTTTATCAGTTTCGTCTTCCTTTTTGAATAAGGGCGTCACATTGGCTGATTTCCACGTTTTAGGGACAACGTTAGATGTCATACTGGTTGTATAAAGTGACATCAGAGATGGTATTAGAGCATCTCCAGCAAACTTCAACAGTTTGGGAACTACTTTGTCTGGTCCACCTGCTTTATCCAGCTTAAGGTTCTTCAGGCTCTGCGAAATGACATCCGTGGACAGTGCGATGTGCATTACTGTTTATGTTTAGTACGTAGTCAGAAGGTTCGGTGCATGGTGACCGCTGAAATACGTTTCTGTATCTTGTTTTACTTTTAAATGAAATTGGTTGATAAATAAAAGATAGTCAAACGCGCAAATACACTTTTTTATAAGATAAGATAAAGATAAGACAACTTTATTTAAACACGGTAGGACCTTCGTGTTGTTAAAAATACAAGGTATATATACTATAGTTAGAAGATATAGCACAGTACAAACTAGATCCAATATTACTATAAATAACTATTATACAAGAACTAAATTCAATATTAATATACTTCTACATACACAAATATAGCAAAATCTAAAAACAAAATCGTGATCAACTTAGTTACCCTGAAAATCGTGGCAACGTACTCGAGACTTGAAGCCTGTCAGCGATGATGCCTGTCTCAATCTTGAGGAGTTGCGGGCAATCTGTTTCACAGGACCACTCCACTATAACTGAGACTTCTGAACAGCCAGTTTGCCGTCAGTATATCCCAAACTCATTAATAATTCATGAGCGGAAAACAAAGGAAATCAACACTGAGGCGGAGGTTTGGTATCGGAGGAAGAAATTACATAAATTAAGCCAACTTTAACTTCGATTTTCTCTTAAAATACTGATTTATTTGACAAACTTCTCTGTGTTTGGATATCCTGATGGAACACTCTTCCTCGTGTTTGATATATTACTTCTTAGGCTATATGACGTTACTTCCGTTCGATTAATGAACCGTGAGCTCAGATATTCTGGTGTTTCATGTATTACTTTATACATCAAAATGGATTTATTGAACTTTTTGTTGTTGGTTTAATTTATTCCAATTTAGTAGTCGAAAGAGATCGTCCGTCAGTCTTCGCGTCGCAATAAGAGAATCAGTAATTATACGCGAAACGCGATTTCGTAGCTTTTGTAGTTTTTGAGAAGGCCCTTATTACAGTTGTCCCACGCAACACTGCAATAATTAAGATTTGAAATAAGCCCCATCTGCAATAAGCCCCCCTCGCGCCATAAAACCCCCTTCAAAGATTACATAAGCCCCGGAGCTTAATAGAGAAATTACGGTATTAAAATCACATAAATAATCGAATAAGTGCAGGCATAAAAGCTTTATTAAAACAAGTTTTCTCTGTTAATCTATTTAAAAGTACATATGGACTTATATCTTTGAGGCATTATTTGATTTTATACGAAGTTAGAGAATAGAGATTACGTTACTTATGAATTCTCTATTCCGGGACTTGTCTTAAGACACAGACTATCGGGGTGTTGACAACATGTATTTTCCCACGTAACCCGCTGAATCCCATTTTCCCGCACAGGTTTTCAATTTAAAACCTGTACGTATGAACAAACAGAACTTGTGAAATAAAGAGTTGTCTTAAAATATACGGGCGAAGACCAACTTTGTCGCGTGTACGGAGCTTTGACTTGCCAGTCCTCCTAGAAGGTCCTCTTGAGTGCGTTTACATGGAAAATTTCTAGCCTTCGTAATACGAGATCTCGGGTAGTCAATAGCGAGATCTCGCCTAGGAGGGCTGCCCTCCTCTCATATAAACGAAAACAAATTTTACATATGGTTTTACTGAGAGGCGGGATCTCGCGGTAAAGATGGCTAGCCCTCCAGTCTTCCTCTAAACACCCCCTACGTCGTAGTCGCATCAAGGTTATTTTCTCAGAATTCAGAAGCTTTACAGGAACAAAAACACAGCTAACCATAATCAAAATAAAAACTCTAGTTGTAAGCTTAAAGTAAAGAAATACTAACCGTACTTCTTAACTCAACATTTCAAGTTGGTTTCCGTTGCACGAAAAAGTAGCCAATATATATACCCACGCACATGGTAAACACCAGACTCTCCCGCTCGGCGCATTCTCACAAAAACCTCCCAGAGGCAGACTTGGAGCAAGTCTAGGTAAACACATTCGCAAAACCTACGGCATAATTATAATCTATTTTGATGCAAACGTTGATACTCCCTTCTTCGCCGAAGTGATAAAAATATCACTACACAGCGGGCGATTATGAAGAAGATGTGGCTACCATTACTGTTGTAGTTTCCGTTAAGGCTGGTGGCGAAACAAAGCAAACAAAACAGGGAACGAAGCTAAAGATCAAGCGGAGTTAGCTAGCCAGGTGTTGGGTGAAGAAACCACAAGATAACATCAACACCGCGAACGTCAATCCAATGCGAAGATAATCTGACATCACTAATGACCTTCTGCAAGAGTTTACTAGTTTTAACTTTTAACAACGGGGATTTGTGGATCTCTTAAGCTTAGGTTGTGGTTTCACTTTCATACAATCTTTCACGAAGCAACGGTGGCGCGCGTCGCGAGCATATAGTCTGAGATCATGCATTGAATTAACTCCCGTTGAGTTGTTTTGGCGATTTGTGGTAAAGGAATCGTCGCTTTAATTTTTTGATAAGATTTAAATTGTTAAGAGTTGTATGGAAAATCGGGAAACTCATTTCACGCACGGGATGACTCGACTATAAACGTGGGAACGAATGTACAATTTGTATCGTGAAGGGAGAAAATATTTAATTGATGACAACATAACTCATTAGTCATTATAAAACTCTTAGTGCATATTGTGCAATAAGCGAACGACGAAGCTAGCACCATATTACTTTGTATGTAACAAAGTGAAAGCTATAGAAGCCATTGTATAGACTGATTGTACGCGATATATAAGTATGTTCGTTAAAGCTAAAGTAGCGAACGACTAAATGCAATGTTTTGAGCCCTTAACTCATCTTTATATATGCTTTACTAGACAATATATCTGTCCATATCTAGTATATACACATATTGCGGGTTACGGTAGGAACATGCATACAAGACGTTGACTTTCGATACAACCATAAGGTTCGAGAGAAACAATGTATAAAAATCTGGAGTTGAATACAGTAAAATATCTATTTGGTCTGAAGTAGACTATATCATATATGCTCAATCATATTGACTGCGTTTATGGGGAATAATTATTAGTATCGGATTCTTTAGAGGCTCGGGGGAATATTTAGACACATCACACATACACTTACCTCTTTTGTTGATTCGTTCGACGTGGAAACCGCCTAGAAATCTCCTTGGTGTTGTGACTTGAGATCTTCAAGTTTGATGTAACCGTCTATGACCCCGATCAGCCAACCGTGTGTTCATGTCCTTGAGAGCAGATACGAGGTTGGTCGGGTCTGCTTCGTTGCCTTTCCGCGCAACATACCGCCAGTCTTGTGGGCTCCTTTGAAAATATAAATATACGAGAAAGTCAAGGTTTCTTATCGGCAATTGAACGCTTCGTGGTTTCATTGTTCACTGATGAGCAGGTGTTCCGGTCGCCTTGTATGCCCGTGAATGACAAATCATTGTTATTCAAATCTTAATTCAACTTGCTGGATGAGATATAGTGTCTAGTGGCGAGGACTCGATGAATGTAGTGTATATAAATTACAATGATCCAATGCCTTGTACCATTCAATTTCTTGACAAACAGACCGTGGCCGTGTTCCTTCCGTTGGATTCCTGGAGTTTATGATTGTTTGGCAAAACGTCCTCAGCTTTTATACCGGCGCTTTCCTCTACATAATATGAACAACCGAAATACAATAACTAGCACGAAAACTAACTCTTTTGCTAAGCCTAACACGAACCCTGCTAACCCTAAACTGACTTGGGTTGACGTTTCCATTTCTGTTATTCATATATCGAGAAATAGCCAAGTTAGAAACTGAAGCTGCAAGATGTCCATACAATACCTGGTATATAGATATAATATATATAGACTCCATTATGTTTGCATTGCCAACGAATATTACTGTTGCTGGTGTATATACTGTATGTATACATATGAAAGCCTGCATGGGTAGGATCTACATGAGAAGACCGCGAATAATTTACTGTAATGACATCTTACCTCTAGTCGCTAACGTTTTATGCAGTAAATAGCTTTGTAAGGAAATATACGATGCATCGATATCGATCAATTATGTCCGGTCTGCACACCGTAGTTGTCCTGTTCTCAGTGGGATATCAAATTTCATATAAAAAAACTAACTAGCAATTAAAGGCCAAATGTAAATTTATTATTTAGCACAAAAAGTGTTTCATTTTGCATTATTTATTTGGTTTTATTAAATCATAAAATAATGGTCACTAAACATATAAAGGTTATTTGATATAATTATTGCAACCGCAAATCCCGTGAACTGGTTATATAAAATTATAAAATTATAATATTATATTATATTATATTATATTATATTATATTATATTATATTATATATATTATATCATAAAATTATATTATTTAAATTATTAGGTTATTTGATATAATCGCTTGGTCACATTTGGTTATGATCATATAACCAATTGCAGACATTCGGTTATTTAATATTACCCAATTTGGTTATTTGATATAACCATTTACACGCTTTTTGAATAACCAAACACGCATTTACTTACCGTTGGCACGAACAAACAATCAAATCGGGCGGCCGTTTCTTGCAAAATACGCATTGGAATTTCACTTTCTTCGCCAATGTTACCAGTGCCCTGTTCACGCGACCTCTCTGATGATTTCCTCTTGATCTACAAAAGGACTGAGCTGATTAAATTCGCCACCCTTTATATTCTGCTGTGAAGGATATCGAGCGGAGAAAGCGTTCCGTTAACAGCGTTATACCCTAATCGGTTCCTTCGCGTTTTGCACGTGTTTTGCGCCAACTTTTTGTATTCGAGCAGTCACTCTGACAACTTTTCTCCAGTTGAAAAACGTTTTGCGTTGTGGTTACAGAACAAATAATTTGGGTTTTATGACGTTCCTTGTTTACCTCCTACGAGTCAAAACAATCCAAGACAATCAGAATCGAAATCTGAGCTTTACTTTGATGCTTTTTTCCTTTGATGCTTTTTTCAACCACAGCAGCAGAGAACACCAGCCAAACTCCGGGCTGAGCAACACTTTGGGCAAACTGTTCTCCATGTCATGGGGTCGTCTGCGTCATAGGGCCCCTCCACTGCTGCCACCGTTTGAACCCCACCGGGGTCAACCACAATTAACCGTATCTCAGATCGGTAGCTACCTCCTCCGCAGGCGTTTTTTGGGGCGAGGGCGGGAGGAAAAAAATTGCGGAAAAAATTGCGGGAAAAAATTGCGGGCTCTTATAAAAAAGACCGCTGGAAAGTTAGTTTTAAATTATATCTTCGCGGGCGGAAATGTAGAAGGTTTTCTGTCGAGGAGGTTCTTGTTAATCGTTTAGGTGTGCATGGAACAGGTAGAGTTTCGGAATTTATTTTCGTATGTTTGTTAATAGCTTTGAATAACTAGAAGATCATGTGTAGATATTCACGCCAGTAAGTGATTGGAAGTAAGCTTGGAGATAGCAGACGTTGTTTATAGGATGTAACTTTGGTTGCTCGACGTTGGACTTGCTCAACACGCCTGATACCAATAGACCATATCTGTGTAGCATATCCAAGATGCGGGCGTACGACCGCTAAGTAGGTGGTTCGACGAACAGAAGAATTGGTGACCTCTCTTAATGTCCGACGTACCTGTACTAAGCCAAGCATTCTATTCGCTGTAGTTGCCTGGACAACAACTTGTTTTGACCAAGTCAAATCACAAGTCAAATCATTCTGTTTCATACTTTTCAATCATTTATCTTTAAGATCCATGAGTATTTGACTGGAACCTTTTATAGGGGTGATTGATTGGGATTTTTGTTTTTAACTCATTGAAGTTGAGACCAGAACAAGATGACCATTTACCATGACATGTGTAGAAGCTCAGCGTCGTGACGAGTATCGATCGTTTTGAAAACTTTCGTCACTTTGTCTAACACTTTGAGGAAATTACGAATTTCTTCGGGGGGTTAGGGTTAGAAAACTCGTTAGGCGGGGGGTTAGGGTTAGGATGGGTTATTTAGGGTTAGGGTTAGGATAAAAAAATTTTCGGGTTAGCCAATCAGATTGCTTCCCATGGCAAGTGATCCCAAAAATAATTTCTGCTAGCGTAGCGGAGGAAAATCGGACGCGCGCAGGGAATGACGGGAAGAGAGAAAGAAAATAAGCCTCTGCCAGATAACGTATCCAACATGGCGACCAAATTCAGTGATGGACTCGGTCTCGGGCCGCTTCTGAGACTTCGGGGGTCAGACTCGAGGGTACATTAATATCCAAGATAATAAACAAATAATCAATATCCAAAATGATAAACATTAATATCCAAGATAATAACAAGTGCCACGACAATTAACACACTGGTAACAATTTATAATGGCCATTCCAATGAGTTTTCAAACTCAGAAATCAGCGAGCTCTTGACTAGACGTTCACATTGACTAGCATTCGGTAGTTTGCAGGTTAATATATAAACAACTTTATAAGACAGCTTGTACAGCAAAAATAAAAAAACAATTGGAGCTTCAAGCTCAAAAGCCAAATCAGTAAATCACCCAACTATGCATATATATTAAAGTATAAACAAACTTCAAACTAAAAGATGGTGTAAAATTGTTATTAATGTTAACTAAAACGACAACCTGGACATTAAACACCAATTTTCCAGACTCAAATCGTTCAAAGAACATTGTACGTCGTTCAAACTATCGTCGATTTCAGGAGAAAGTGCCATGACCAGAGAACCGCGAATTTGACCAGAGAACCGCACATTATCTGGCAGAGGCTCCTTTTCTCGTTTCCCGTCTTCCCGTCGTCCACCGCGCGCCTCCGATTTTCCTCGATCCACTCCCCGCGCGCTTCCCCATTCTTCCCGCACGCCTTAAATTAGCCTCTGCGGAGGAGAGAGCATATCAACAAAGAGAAAGTGGGAGTGCAATGCCGAAAGATGCCGAATTGGAAGGCGCCAGGCCATGATGGAGTACAGGGATTTTGGATCAAGAAATTAACATCATGCCACCAAAGGATAGCGGAGCAAATGGAAAAGATCTTGAACGGAGAAGTAGAAACACCTGACTGGATGACCAGTGGAAGAACGACACTATGCCTAAAGGATCCAGCAAAAGGTAATGCTGTGATAACTTTAGACCCATAGGCCATATCGTGTCTATAACATTAATGTGGAAGCTTATGAACGGAATTATAGCTGAAAGATTGTACGGTTTCCTGGAGAACAATAAGGTCGTCCCAAACGAGCAAAAAGAGTGTAAAAGGAAATGTAGAGGAACTAAAGACTAGTTGCTTATAGACAAGATGGTTTTAAAGGACTGTAAGAGAAGGCACACCAATTTAGCAATGGCCTGGATAGACTACCAAAAGGCATGTGATATGGTGCCTCATTCTTGGATTGCCGAGTGTTTGAAGATGTTTGGCATTGCCAAGAATGTGACATAATTCATAACTAACAACATGCGGGGAAATGGAAAACAGAGTTGACGTCGCGCGGAGAGAGTTTGGGTTATGTGAGGATCAGGAGAGGAATATTTCAGGGAGACAGTTTGTCACCACTACTTTTTGTGCTTTGCGTAACACCTTTAAGTCTTTTACAAAGGAAAGTTAAAGCGGGTTATTAGTTTAAATGTAAACAGCAAAAGATCAATCACTTATTGTTTATGGACGACCTCAAGCTGTATGGCAAAAACGAAGCCCAACTTGACTCATTAGTAAAGACAGTGTAAATATTCAGCAAAGACATTGGGATGGAATTTGGAATCAAGAAATGTGGAGTATTGATACTGAAAAGAGGAAAGACTGTTAAGTACGAAGGAGTAGTGCTACCAAGTGGAGATGTGATGAAAGCAATTGAAGCTGATGGCTATAAATACTTGGGAATTCTAGAGATGGACAGAGTGATGGAAGAAGAAATGAGAATGATATTCACAAAAGAGTATTTGAGAAGACTGAGACTATAGTCCTAAAGTCTAAGCTCAATGGAAGAAACATGATGCAAGCAATAAATACATGGGCAATTGCACTACTCAGTTGGAATAATGCGGAAGTACTCGGTTTGGATAGAAAGACGAGGAAATTGCTGACTTTACACGGTGTTTTCCATCCTAAGAGTGATGTGGATAGGCTGTACTTACCAAGAGGAAAAGGCGGACGAGGGAAGGCTGGAAGCTGTATCAGATCTGAAGAAAATAGTATTGGATGGTATGTTAAGAATGCTGCATTTATAGAACCACTGCTAGATGAAGTAAGGGCAAGCTATGTAATCCATACTGAGGATTGTGTGCCTAAGGAACAGTATAAGAAGAAAGAAATAGAGGAAAGAGAACAAAGATGGAGAAATAAGAAGATGTATGGTCAGTTCGTCAGGGAAGCAAGCGAAGACATTGACAAGGAGATGATGTGGCGATGGCTGAAAAATAGTGATCTAAAGCCAGGAACAGAGGCCCCAGGAACAGGCATTAAGAACTAACTACATCAAGTTCAACATTGATAAGACAGTAGAATCACCGTTGTGCAGGCTCTGTGGAGAAAAGGGAGAAAGCGTGGGACACTTAATCAGTGAATGTACAAAGCTTTCAAAGAAGAGTACAAATTACGACGCCTGACAATGTTGCAAGGATTATTCATTGGACATTATGTGGAAAATATGGCCTAGAAAGAGTAGACAAATGGTACGAGCAATATACCCCCGAAGGAGTGGTGGAATCAAATCAGATAAAGATGCTTTGGGATTTTATGATTCAGTGTGACCACTACACAGAGTGTAGGAGACCAGACATAATCATAGTAGACAAAAAGAACGGAAATGCATGATAATCGATATTGCTATCCCGGGAGACAACAGTCGGAAAGAAGGAAGGAGAAAAGATAGAGAAATATGATGAATTGAAGCGAGAGGTTAAACGACTGTGGTTGATGAGGAAGGTAGAAATAGTCCCAGTTGTAGTTGGAGCTCTAGGAGCTGTGAACAGTGGATAGAAAAGATTGGAATCAAGGTGAAGATTGAGCAAATCCAGAAAACGACGCTACTTGGAACAGCAAGGATACTAAGAAAAACATTAGAAAACTAAACAACCCAGTGTCACCTTAGTCTATACTGGGATCGTTAGAGCGGCTCATCTGTATAATATATAGACTGAATGTGGGAACTTCGACAGACAATACATGGATGATCGTCAAGATCAAATCAAGAAAATTATTTGTACTGGATCGATTGATAATGCTTGAGGCGGATATATCTATATAGGTTTCTATAGACATAAGACTCATATACATGAGTAGGCGGATATATCTATAGGTTTCTATAGACATAAGACTCTATACAATAGGCGGATATATTTACAATTTCTATAATCTATAGACGTAAGACTCTATACAGTATAGGCGGATATATCTATAGGTTTCTATAGACATAAGACTCTATACAGTATATAGGCGTGGATATATTTACAATTTCTATAGACGTAAGACTCTATACAGTATAGGCGGATATATCTATAGGTTTCTATAGACATAAGACTCTATACAGTAGGCGGAATATCTATATAGGTTTCTATAGACATAAGACTCTATACAGTAGGCGGATATATTTACAATTTCTATAGACGTAAGACTCTATACAGTATAGGCGGATATTAGGGATATATCTATAGGTTTCTATAGACATAAGAATCTATACAGTAGGCCGAATATCTATATAGGTTTCTATAGACATAAGACTCTATGCAGTAGGCGGATATATTTACAATTTCTATTGACGTAAGACTCTATACAGTATAGGCGGATATATCTATAGGTTTCTATAGACATAAGACTCTATACAGTAGGCGGAATATCTATATAGGTTTCTATAGACATAAGACTCTATGCAGTAGGCGGATATATTTACAATTTCTATTGACGTAAGACTCTATACAGTATAGGCGGATATATCTATAGGTTTCTATAGACATAAGACTCTATACAGTAGGCGGATATACATGTAGCTATACAATTTCTATAGACGTAAGATCTATAGACATGCATAAGACTCTATACACATAAGACTATGTACAGTAGGCGGATCTATCTATAGGTTTCTATAGGCTAATCCTATAGTTTTCAACCTATAGATTGCTATAGGCCATTCCTATATGTTGCACGCTGTCTTCCGCTGTCTACTCTTCCCAAACTACAGCGGAAAGATTGCTTCTCAGCTGCTTTCACGGAAGAATAACCAGGAAAGTTATTTATTTACTGGAAATCGAATAGTTGACACTAAAATCGACTCCGCTGTTTTGTCTGTTTTCGCTTGCTTATGAACTGCCGAAATTCGAGAGTATTTGAGTGCCTGTGGACAAGAATCCCGATTATCCATCAGCGCTGTTAACAGCACAAACTATTACATCGAGTGGAACTCGAGCACCATCGACAATGTCTTAGTTCAAGGAGACAACATGTTCCTCGTGAGGGATTTCTGTCGACGTGTCGTTGAACATGCGACTTACAAACTGACAACTGTTGTTTGTGTTGCCGTTGGTTAGAACACATTAGACAAGTCAAACAACTCGTGCGTTAGACCTTGTAAAGTTTACTTTTCTCAACCAAACGTTCGAAGAGGAGTATATATATGCAAAAATATAATTTGGCCGCCATCTTCAAAAACAGCATCGTAATTTAACCCAAATACGTCGAGCGTTTTCTTGACAAATAATCAACCCTAGATAATAGTATCTGTCTACAATATACGTAAACGTTATTGTGCTACCTTACTTAGTTTTTTTTTAAAAAGCGCAATATCGAACATGCCTTGATATTCGTGATATGTCATATTCGTCATTAAAGCGCGGGATTTCCACGGAGCGCTTCGAAAACATTCGTTAGCATTACATCAGAAATTTAAATTTTAAAAGTACTTTTACATGCCTGTAGCTGCTGTATTTCAAAAGCTATGTGACATTACTTTCTATTGAAAAAACAAAGCTACACGGTTCAACATAGTTCGCAGTTCGACATTGTTTACATTTAGATATCCAAATTTAATACTATCATTGCTTGCAATATATTAGCTTTTACTTCGTTGGATTTCAAATTGCGGTATATTCATAAGTTGTGCTGCGTACTTTTACATACACAAGCCCAAGTAGCCTGTAGCCCGAGTAACGCCTATTCCCGTTCGTTTGTTCGATTTGAAATATGACCGCACGACCGCCAGCAAATATTACAAACGTGAAGTTCGATTTGGCAAAAGTGTCGCTTGATCATGGAAAATTTATAACTTCGCGAGGCTTGCTCTTTCGAGTAAATGTTGTTCGAATTAGATGTATGGCGTTCAAACATGGCGTTCAAACATGGCGTTCAAACAAGATTAATATTAATGATCGTCATTCTGCTGACATGCCTGAAACTGAACACTGCTCCAACCTCGTACCACTCCAGAGGCAGCATTTCACTTCTGATAAGAACTCCTATAGTATAGGTTCTAATACAGGTTACAAAAAGGTTTATACATTTAGGTTTCCATATAAGCCAATCCTATACATGTCTATAGGTTGATAATTCTATAGGTTTCTGTATATATGTTGATCCCTAAAAATGAAGTAAAATTTTATAAACAAAAAAACAAAAGTGAACATATGTCGTAGATCATTATAAAATCTTTTAGCTTAACTATAATAATAAATGGTTGAATAACTGTTTTTTAATTAACAATTAAATATTTTAATATTGGAGTTTAAAAGTTGTTACTAAAAGTCCTATATAAAAGTCATTTCAAATATCTTTTAAACAGTTTGAATCTCTGCATTAAAGTTGCTTGGTGTAAGACAGATAATATATGGATGATCGTCAAGCTCAAATCTTCAGAAAATGTTTTTGACAAGTTGCCATTATTACTTTACATACTAGTATGAGAACACGGTTTCAAGTGCAATTTGCACAAATTGTGCTATTTTGAAAAATATACAAGTGTGTATTAACCCCAAATTACATGCACAGTTTTTTGTTTTTTTTTACTTCGCCTTGATTATGTAGTTTATATAGTGAAATTTACATTTAAAAAGATCCTATATCATGGTTCCATTACAACAATAATACAACAAAATTAGTACAACAACATTAATTATATCACGATTGAGTCGGTTTTCTTGATATACCGCGGGTTGTATATACTGTAGCATACAGCCCTATGAATACTAATTGACGGTACCGAAAAAGATGGCGACTGGTACATTTAACCATAATTCGTTGCGCGCAGTAAACATTGAATCTCGAAGATAGTCTCTTTTTGGTAAAAGGAAGCTTTTACGTATTTAGTTCATGTTTACAAGGTAAACAATGTTTAACTGTTATTACAGGTGATTTAAGGTCGCAAAGCATTCTGGTAAAATGTACAGCCAATCGTCAATTGATAAGAAATGAAGAAAAAACTAGGAAATATTTTGTCCAAGGTGGAAAAGTGGACAAAACTTTGTGGAAAAATGCTATTAATGGTGCTATTAACAGTTATATATGAACAGTGTTATTTCCAATTAATATTAGTATCAACCAACTAGTGGTCTATTATAAATTCGGCATTCTGATTGGCTGAGCTACTAGTGGTCTATTGGTGATAGACCACTAGTAGCGTTATCCAATCACAAACCTTCTTATAACTGACCAATCAGAAGCTACGATATATTCACGCTACAAGCAAAACCTGAAATAAGGCAATCATGGCGTCCGCTGAAATTTATATATGAGTGATGAAATCATGAAAACATTGGCCCGAAAGTAATGCAAAATTGTTCAGTTTGACATTTTCGAATTAGAAAATGAATTCGCTTATGCCTATGGAGTATATCTACACCAAATTTGAAGCAAAGTAATTACAATCTCGTTTTTTGTGAGCGATAGTTCATCATGTGCCATCGAGCTACTCTACACTTTGAATGGGGAGACTTCTACAAACAAAAAGGTGAAACTATCTGAAAATTTGGAACAATGTTTGATAAAACTTTTTTACGTTAAAGAAACGTTCTTTATATAACGATACTAAAACAATTAAACAACTCACTCTCGTTGTCTATGAGCAGATAGTCAACTCTGGCTCGTTGTCTAATTGTTAAATATACGCATGAAAACCATTTTCAGAAATTAAGTGACATTCGGCAATCATATGACAAAGAAAGAAAGTGTTTCGAATCAGTGCTTTTCCAATTATTTCCTTTTTTCTGCATTGTGTTTCCTTTTTTCTGCATTGTATTTCCTTGAAATTGCACTGCTCTCAGTCAAACAGAATGTGCAGTGTATAATATATATGTATTAGCAATTAAACAATTTTGCAAACTTCTGCAGCAGTTTTTGTGTTATAGAGTTTTGCAAAGTATCTGAGTATAACAGTATATACTGTATATACATGTTATATATTACTTAGAAATTAGAATCAATGCTTTAACCTAGTCCTACTTATAATTTGTTTTCAGTATAACTTGAGATCATAATTAACCAGTACTTTATATCTTCCACAGTATTAAATTTAACAAGTAATGTAATATATATAATTTTGAACATAATATATACTACAGTTATCATTCTTTTATCAGGCAGTATATATATATACTATACAGTATATACATAGTTACTGTATGAGTGTGTCAATCTCTTCTACGAAACTTTCCATTTGATCAGCTACAAATTCTTTGCCAAATTTGGTTATGACAACGAACCTCTGTTGTTACTATAATTCTGTTCCTTCATCACTCTGATACCAGATAATATGTTTTATTGTTGTTTGGATAGTAGCCTATTTGCGGTCCTGGGGTTTGATTTGAATAAAGGCGAGTTTTGGGATGTAAGATGATCAGTAAGATATGATTGGCAAATGAAAAACGTACATTTTCATTGTAAATGTGGCAGATGTTTTTCAGTTGAGCGTGCTATATAATATGCCCCTTTGGAGGATTACCAATCATCAGGCATAATGAGATAAGCTTAATGAAATATATGTACCGACGTATAGAAAAGAGCCACATGCAACTTCAACCACTTAATGGCGAGACCATTCTACCATCCGTGCTAAGAGACTTTGGAGTAAGCAAAAAGATGTATTTTTTTATGTAAGGGTGTTCAACCGAAACGCACCAAGCTATAGATCGAAACACAAGAATCCTAGTGTACAGACAACACGATCTAGGAAAAAAAGAATATGGAGACCGTATCAGAGAGGTTGAACACGCATTATTTACGCATCATTTAGTTTTTGTAACTACTGGTGGATTTGCTAAAGAAACAACAGTGACATACCCGTACGTATAGCCGAAAAGCTAGCATTGAAATGCACGTTATCATTTGTTTTAATTAGATGTGCGGTGCTAGCGATACGGGGTAGTCGTTTTTGTAACTTATAATTAATTTGTAAAATATTGTATATTTATCTAATTTTAATTAATTTTAGATGTAATTGAGATTTTATTAAATAAAGTTGATTATTTAAATAAAATAATTATTATGCTTTTTAATACGGGAGAGCTCAACGAATAGGCTTGACTTAGCCTATTTGTGGCGGCCAATAGCTCATGCTGGATTTACATAGTAGTTCCTCATATGTTTCAACACTACAGAAAAAAATGTCAATCCCTCTTGTACCACTTTGCTTAGTACTTTATGCAGCAGTGTCTCACTTTCCATTAGTACTGTCTTCTGCATTGTACTCACTACCCATTTAGCCTCCTTCTCATCTCATCGTTTTTGCTGTTGAAATGTGTTGATACCACCTCCCATACATTATTATAATTATTATTGTAAAGGATAGCCGGACCTCGTAATCTGGTTCCCAGCCAGTTCGTAAAACGCCAAATATTGTCGTCTTAATATATATACATAAACAAAGCATGATAAGCATACAATCAAAAGTGAACAGTCACTAACGTCCTTGAATTAACCCACTCGAAATCTTTCTGACGATGGACTGGCGTTCTATCAGGACGATTTTAGTAGCTCTCTGGTGATAAAATGAACTTATTTTGTCAATGAATAATTTCTTAACTTCCTCAATAAGAATCTTCGTGCCACCACCCAAACTACCGATATCCAGTGAAAGGATGTAGGTACAAAACCATGGGCGTTGCTCACGTATTTCAAATGCCAACTTGGAATACATCTTCTCCCTAAAGTCGGCTAGCAGGTTCCGTTACATGGGACTGGTCATATCAACTATACCCAGATAGTTTTAGCTTCTATGTCCTCGAGTATTAAATCCGGGTGTCTATGGTTAGTCTCTTTACGAGCTCTTTAAACTTAAATTTCCAGATAAGTTTAGCATTTCTATTCTCAAAGACTTCTCCTCTTCTCCATTTTTGCTTATACCACTTATAATAGTCAGGGAATAGATATTTTCTTTTCGCCCAGGCGACAGCCAGAATCATCAGAGCGTAATTATTGTGTCTCGTAAGATACTCTACGTTAGCAAGAACAGGACAATCTGCCACCCAATGTTCTACAGTTTCAGGGAATCAGGAGCATGAACGACAGAGATTTGATTCAACCTCTAATTCTCTTCCATTCACGTGTTTCTATCATTTGCCCCTGAAGTTCAAATATTGCAGCTATCTTGTGTGGATCCAGCCATGTACTAAGCTAATTGTGGAACTCCTGTTCCTGCATGGCCCATTTTGAGCTTTGTCATTTTTTCTGATCTCATTAATAACAGCTCTCTGATATATTTATTTCTGTTTGATCCAGCTCTTTTTCCTGTCAATATCCAGCGTTGCACCATCCAGTGTGATTACTACATTCGCAAAGTCCATTGTGCATGTAACTCACAGCACGAACGCTCTCCATTGCCTATTTCTTAATCAAGTAAAAGTAACGATTACATTCCCGTTCCCAAGCTACCTTCATATATATATAACATGCAACTCGAATTTTTTCCCTGTATACATCCTGAACACTTTTTAAGCCTCTTCCTCTCATATCTCTAGGCAGATATAATCTTTCATGTATCATTGCACAATCTTCCATGCATTATTTTCAAACGGAGATTACATTTGATTATAATATCAATCTCGTTTAATTATTGTTCAGTAACTTTGCATACATTCATCGGATAAGTAACAGTAGGTAACACAAATGAGTTGATTGCTTGAATCATATTTCTATCGTTCAGCTCAGCATCGGGAATTTTGGCAAGACGTTCTTCGAAACATACTTTAGTTCTCTCAAGAATCTTTCCGCGGTCAACACCCGCTGCTTGTTCACAACGTAGAAACTTATAGGTCTCTCCTTTTTCTGGATCTAGTGCTTTCATTCTCTGCTCCAACACTTGACGTCTTTCCCTTCTGATCATCTTTCCCCGATGGTACACTATTTCGGCACACTTTTTAACCCCATAGGCCGCACCAGTATTATCACTTGCTTGTACAATAGTACTATATTGACGGTTTCCAGGTCGTTGCTTTCTTGATAAACTTTTAAGTCATCGATAAATAAGCTATGAGTACGGGGTGTTAGTCGTGAGCCTGGCAAATCCATTCTGTACCCTCCTCGCTTAGGCAGTAACCTATTGGCGACTGGCGAGTAACTGCCACCTTGTAGAAACCTTAGTTCCTTCGTCACTTTTATTACACAACTATAGGAAAGCGCACCCACTCATATACCATTATCGCGCAGTCATGAAGGACTCAGTCATAGGCCTTCTCATGGTAGTCATAGTATGCCACAGCCAAATTCCGATGGTATTCTTTAACTTCACCCACTATGCACTCGTCAATAAGTAGTTGGTCCACTGTTCCTAGTACTCCTTTTCTACAATCTAGTTGCCCTTCATCCCACAACTCATTTTCAAGTGCATGATCCATCATGTAATCTGCGAGTAGGCCAGTAAACAGTTTAGTTTGTATAACGTCAGTAAGCATATAATCGACCTGTATTCTTGGGAGTTGCTGAGGTTTGATGTTTTAGGAATCAATGGCGTTCTTCCAATAGGGAGCCACTGTGGAATACTATGCGGGTCATATGCTTCCATTGGTTCATAATTCGAACAAGAGTTGGCCAAACTGCCGTAAACTTCTTCCACCAGAAATTATGTATTCTATCTAATCCAGACGCTGACCAATTCTTCCTTTTTTATTTTATTTTATTGTTATTATTATTATTATTATTATTATTATTATTATTATTATTATTATTATTATTATTATGGCAGTATATAAACTTCTGGATGTCCAGTTAAACTTAAGCCTTAAGCACTTCGTAGTTGGGCGGCTTACCGTAGCCAACCACAGTGCAGACTAAAGCTAAATGCTAAAAAATCTTAATCAATAATAAAAAAGAAAGTTTCACCTAATTATAAAACTAACAGTTCAAAATGTATAAAAAGATTCAAAATTTAACCTAAGATCTGATATATACACTATTAGTTTTTACACTTTTATACTCCGAAGTCATTGTTCAGTTCAAAATTTTGAAGGAGCGTGCGATGTGCAGCAAGCTGGTTACAACTGATTTTTGCATCTGAAAAGCAATCAATCTACTCTTGTCTCCTACAAGTTCCTTAAGTGCCTGGCTGACTTCTTTCGAATATCCTCCCAAGTCATCTATAATAATGTTGTACTGTATGACGCGATGACCAGGATATCTCTCTTTTAACTCCCAGCGAAGTGGAGCATACTTGGTTGTTTTCTCGGTTGCTTTGGCTCCATGTTCTCAATCCAAGGGCAGCTCATCTCTATGACAATTACTTCCTTTTTCTCTTTATCGATAACCGTAGCGTCGATCCTGTTTGCCCTGCGTACAGTGGAATATCCCAGTAGGCTGTCCGCGTTTATTCTCATAAAATGGCTTGGGTTGAACTTGTGAGTACCAGGGTCCCACCGTTGTTATGAGTCCTAGGGATTTGAGTACTTCAAGGCTTACTTGGTTCTTGTCTTTCTGTGGTAGTATAGAGCTTACCTTGCCACTTCTCCCCCTCACTCGTTTTTCTTGCTGTTGGGCCTTTAGGTTAGACAGATTTTCACTTTCGTCCCTCGTAATTCTTGACCATCCTCGGTGATGCACGTCGGGCTCAGATGATTTAGGAAACGTTGTAGCCTAACTCTTGTGCATACTTCTCGGCATCCTCCTCACTGCTACCATCGATGGATATGGGTTTCCATAAAGCTTAACAGCTGCTTTAATCTTAATGTTCTTGTATTCCTTCTCCACGGATCTCATCCCCCTTCCTCCACATCTTTTGGCCAAGTACAGTATCGCTGTTGACCCTTCCTTGCCTCTCTATCCAATTGCTGGAGCTCGGTCAGTGAGTGGCCACGTTTGCGTCCACATCAGATACGAAAGTATTGGTAGTGCATACTGGTTCGATGCCAGTACCTTGAACTGGTCCGATAGCGGGCTAGACCAGATGATCGATAGTTTCTTTAAGTATTCCTTCGCAGCACTTTCTATGACTAGTTTGTTCTCCTGCTTGATGTTCTCGAGCACTCCCAGGAATGTGTAGGTGTTATCCTTTCCCAGTCGTTTGATCGGTTTAAGGTCACCAATCTTCACACTTCCTGTGCCTCGGTCCAGATCTCCTCTCTCCACGTGTGCCACCGTGCACTCTTCTTCTCGTTCCACTTCAGACCAATTATTTCCATTCCGGCGTCCTTTACTATTCCCATCACCCTCACTAACTTGTTCTCGGATGCTGCGAAAATCTTCAGGTCGTCAATGTTCAGTAAGTGGGTTACTTTAAGCGATATGGGTTTCGATAACTTATAACCCTCTACTGCATTCAATTTCCACCCAATCGGGTTCCGGCAGAGCGTAAATAGGGTCGAACAAAGGGCGTCTCCTTGTGGTAGTCCCTTCTTGAAACGTATGATTTCTGATGTTTCCCTCCCTAGCTTGGTCTCAGCTATACTATTCTGGTGTTCCAACTTGCTGCGATCTTTTGCATCACTCTGCCAAACCACTCTGGGAATCTGTGTAGGGAAAACATTTCTATCAGCCACCGATAGTCCACAGAATCGTAGGCTTTAGCGACGTCCACCCAAACCATGCTCAGGTCTCTGCATGTTCCACCCTCCTTGCATCCTGGCACACCATCCGGTCAATAAGCAGGTTGTCCATTGTTCCACTGCAGTTCTCCCTCGCTCCTCGCTGTTCTCGTTGCATAAGGCCATACTTCCCTAGATGTTGGTTGGCTTTGATTGCGAGACATGAAGTATACCATTTCTAACTGGTGTTAAGGCATGTAATTATTGGATGCTGATTGTCGCACTTGAATTCGCCTTGCTTCGGTGTTAAGCTGGTCTTGCCTTCGAAGAATCACAGGTGGAACTCATGCTCATAATGCGTAGTGGACTGAAAACTGCTGGCCATCTCCTCATGTAGTACTCTCGCTTTCTAGCTTCCACCAGAAATTGGTGATACGATCTGGGCCAGGTGCGTTCCAGTTTCTCTTCTTGCTAATAACCTTTCCAGCCTTGCAGGCTTTAAGTTCGAAATCTTCTTTCGGTGCATGCTCTGGAACGATCTCCGTCATCACCTCTCTTATTTCTTCCACCCATCCCGTTTGGCCTCATTTCTATTTCCTTCTCCTTCCCATAATGCTTTCCAGAAGCCACATGCCTCTTCCATGTTTGCGAACTTCCTAGCATTGTCATGTGGTCATTGTAAAACCGTGTTGTCGTATTTCGGTTTCTCGTTATCCGGTTGTTTATCCAGCATTTTACCAAGACTTGTGTATACACTTCTGGGATCCAATTGGAACCTTCTATTCAGTTGTCTTGCTTCCTCTTGCGTCTTACTGCGCCAAAATCCTTTCTTAAGTTTTCTCAGTTTCGACTTCTCCTTCTCCATATAACTTGTCAGCTCCGCCACCGATATCGTCTTACAACATTCAAGTAGTTTCTCCCGATTTTTCCTCCCTCTCCTTTGTTAACCTCCGGTTTGACATTAGTCTTTCTCTCTCAGCCTTGGCTATAGAAATTTTCTCCACTTTACTTTTACCTGCTTCGAAACCGCTGTTTCAAACGGGTCTTTCGGGTTGGGTGAGGTCTCTGGTATTATTCATATTGTTGTGCTTCATAAGTTCCTCAATGGCTTTATTGGTATTGGATATATCTACACCTGATAATCTTTTTCGTTCTGGTGCCAATTATGCGATTACTAAAATCGCCTGGTTTCGCAATCAACGAAGCCAATGTGGAATTGTGCGATTTGCATGATCTTGTTTACTTCGACGTTCATTATCGGCCGGATGCAAAATGCAAATTTGGTTCTTGCACTGCATTGTTGTTGAATTCGTGGTTCTCTTGCTCGAAACTTTGCCCATCAATTTCCCAATTATTATCATCATTCGCCATGTTATCCCGGCCGTCGCGCCCTCACGAATGGTTTCTCGTACATTTCCAATCGATTTCTCGATTCTAGCTACTTGGTCGCGTAGGTTTTGACTCGAGAAGTTCGTTAACTCGAAGCCACTGGCGTCCCATAGCTCTTTCATTACTGCCATATACCATTTCTTTCTCCCGTTTGGGTTTCGTGGCGGGTCCTCAGATCTCACTAATTATTGTGCTTTCCTTTTGCACATCATTAACTTCGTGTTCATTGGCTGGCACTTTGTTCGCTCGGGATTAGAGATCTTTTTTGTTGATGGTCTTCGGTCATGGCTCCCAACATCTTGAACCAATTTAAACGAATTAAAAATAAAATTAGGTTTAGTTTATTCCAGAGTCACCAAACTCTCTACCTGTTCGCTAAAACCAGTTGCTAAGCACTTTAAAAGGCTGTCTGATTAAACTGTTTATGAAACAAAAATTGAGGTGACTTTTTATTGATTTATTTGAGAGAACTTCTCAAACGATAAAGAATGGCGTTTGTAGTTCTTTAATATCTTATCTCGTTCTCGAGTCACTCGAGATTGTGTAGTATGACCTATGACGTCACTAGTTGTACCCACCATTATGACGAATCAGAAAATGAAGCATATCTTCGAAAATATTGAGCAAAATTGTTTGAAACTTTGCACAAGTATACAGGTCACTAAATTGAATATCCCACATAAACTTTATCGTTACCATAGCAATATATATTAGTTCCCAGACCTTTCATCCTGCAGCAAAAATTTCATATTTTCCACCATGCCCTACAAAGATTTTGACTTCAAGTTGCTCTGTTTTGTTGGCAATACTATTGAAAATATACCTCACTGATCAACAGTTGAATATTAGTTTAGAAAAGGCAGCTAATCTGTTACCATTGAAACGATAAAGTTTATGTGGGTTATTCAATTTAGTGACCTGTATACTTGTGCAAAGTTTCAAGGAATTTTGTTCAATAGTTTTGAAGATATGCTTCATTTTCTGATTCGTCATAATGGTGGGTACAACTAGTGACGTCATAGGTCATATTACACAATCTTGAATAACTCGAGAACGAGATAAGGTATGGAAGAACTACAAACGCCATTCTTTATCGTTTGAGGAGCTCTTTCAAATAAATCAATAAAAAAAGTCATCTCAATTTTCGTTTCATAAACACTTTAAAGTGTCACTAAGACGAAAAAATCGTGTACCAATTTTGATCTTAGTTTATCATAATTACGAAATGAGGAAGAAAGGCGTTCTCGGTTTCTCAATATCTTATCCCGTTCTCGAGATATTTAGGTTTTTGACATATGCAAATTAGACAGTGTATGACGTCATTTTCTCACATAGACGTAAATAAAATACACAAAATGAGGATTATCTCTGCAAATAATAGGTAGAAAGTTTTCAAACTTTGGACATTTATGGTAAGGTGGAATGTACACTCTACTGTACATATTATATAGTTGCCATGTAGATCGTTTGAAAACAAGCGTCTTTCGCCTAATAAAATTAAATCGTAATTTTTGTCACTTTTTAAAAAGAATAGGTGATTTAAACCTCCGAAGTACAATATTTACGTGTCTACAAATATTCGTGTGTATGCATTACAATAAATGTTGTTTGATAAAGAAGAAATAAACACTTTTAGTTTTATAAATGACAGGTGCCTATTTCCAAACGATCTTCGTGGCAACAATATAATTTGTACAGTACGGTGCACATTTCACCTTACCACAGATGTGTAAAGTTTGAAAACTTTCTACCTATTATTTGCAGAGATATTCCTCATTTTGTGAATTTTATTTTAGTCTATGTGAGAAAATGACGTCATACACTATCTAATTTGCATATGTCAAAACCTAAATATCTCGAGAACGGGATAAGATATTGAGGAACCGATAACGCCTTTCTTCTTCATTTTGTTATTATAATTTACTAAGATAAAAATTGGATAGACGATTTTTTTCGTCTTAGTGGCACTTTAAGCACTGATGCTCTAAAGGCTTGCTTTCGATACGGGCCAACTTTAACGGAGGTCAAAGAACGAGTTGGCACTACTTGCTGCCATTATTATAATTATTATTATGATGATGATTATTATTATTATTATTATATTTTGTGTTTCACGGTAAAGATTTATATACTGGTGATTTCTCCTCACTGACAGGTTTATTAAACTTAAGCCAGTGGGACCTTTGCGAGGATGTTAGCTGTGCCTAGCACCGAATGTTGCCATAGGTGGGAGCGTTTTACGATTCCCGTGGCAGTTTTACATTATTAATTATTATTATTATTATTATTATTATTATTATTATTATTATTATTATTATTTATTTGTTAATCACAGCGAACTATCTTAACGCTGGTGTCTTAAATGAGGCATCAAGCTACTTCCCGTGGCCATAACATGCTTTACTCTTATGTATCTAAAATTTTCCTTAAAATCCTAGCTGATCCCAGTAAACATGCCCTCTGCAACAATTCTAACAAGTTTGACATCTCGATTACCCCAAGCCATTTCTCCAAGCCCTTTGGTAGGGTACCCATATTATGATTATTATTATTATTATTATTATTATTATTATTTATTATTATTATATTTATTATTATTATATATATTATTAACCAGCTGTTGTGGTCTAGTGGTTACCACACATGTTTATGAGCTGGGAGACCCGTGTTTCAAACCCTGGGTCGGACCACCACTCAGGGTCTTAAAATAATTGAGGAGAAGGTGCTGCCTTTGCAATAACACCAGCAAATGGTAAGACTTTCGGGGTCTTCTCGGAAAACGACCTTAAATCGTAGGCCCTCGGAATCCCTATCAGTTGGGTTTTCCGTTCACTTAAGAGTGATAAACTGAATAGTCGAACGCTTAAAACATGAGCCTCTGGCTCGGATAAATAGGGCAACCTTATCCTGCGTGATCGACTCAAAATAACTCATACTCATCATATTATTATTATTATTTTGTCATATAATCACAGTAAATAGACTATATGACAAAATAATACTGTGATTATCGCGAACTGAGGGTGATAATCTCCCCGCGGTAGGGATCAATTTCTCACCAAAAGTTTATGTACTGTTTAATAAACGAGCAGCAGTGTTTTATATCTGATAAAACACGTGCTGCGAGTTTATTAAACGGCTTGAAAAACGACCCATTTGATAAGTTTATTGGCGTGGTAATTTTGAAAATCGATCATGTGTTGTCTAAGCCGAGAAAATCAAAGCTAAAGTTTATGTAAATTAGGATGAAATTTTATTACATATAAAATAATAATAATAATAATAATAAACTTTATTAGACACAGAATTTAAACAGTTTGCACTGATTGCCATTAAAGCTGTGTATGTAAATTATCCTAAACTAACTAAATACAAAATTCAAAGATCAGAAAGATAAGCATGCAAAATAATCAAAACTTATGTTGAAATATAACACCAATAGTTTCTTTTGAAACAAGTAATAGAATCAGAGTCTTTGATGATAGAAGGTAGGCTATTATAAAGTTTGGCAGCAGAGAAAATAAACGACCTATAACCAGATTTAGAAGAGATCTTTGCAAGGTGTATATTATGCCTGTTTCTAGTATTATAGTTATGTATATCTGAGTTGCGAAGAAATATATTCTTGAGGTATGACGGGCAAAGCGCATTCAAACATCTAAATACGGTAACACATTTATGATATGACCATCTAGCATCAAGCGTTACCCAACTTAACTGCTTAAAAAGAGTAGCAGAACGTTCTTCCCTAGTTCTCTTCATTAAAATGATGCGAGCGCCTCTCTTTTGAAGCTTCAATAATCTATTCAGACTTGTTTGGTCAGCATTTGACCAAATAATGTCACAATAATCATATAAAGGCTGAATCAATGTGCCATGTATATACCTGGCAACATCTGTACTAAGATATTTTCTAATTCTTCTAAGTACACCTAATCTCTGTGAGATCTTAGAACTAATATAGTCAATATGATTTTTCCAGCTGACCGAAGAGTCAAATACTAATCCTAAGTATTTAAAAGAATCAATATGCTCGAAAAAATTGGATGAAATAGATAAGAGAAGTCTAGAAACATTAGATAAACGTTTTTTAGTTCCAAATAACATGACTTTAGACTTATTGCAGTTGACAATTAACTCATTATCGATAAACCAGGAATTTAGCTGATTAAGATCCGATTGTAAGACAGATTCAATTTTTTGTACATCTTTATGTGCAAAACAAATAGCAGAATCGTCAGCATCTACGATCGGTACTGATTTCTTGAAAATCTACGACACGGTACTGATTTCCTTTGTGTTTTCCTCATGAATTATTAATGAGTTTTATATATATATATATATATATATTGAATTTAAAAAAGAACAGGCAGACCAAAACGATGATGCTCCTAGCAGAAGGATCCACAAACATGGATGCAGGTTATGCTCTTGGATAATATATATGAATTGAAGAGAATGACAAAGAGCAAGAAAACTTCTCACCAGTCCAGATAAATTTTTAAAATATTTCGAACATTCGTTCTTCTTCAGTTAAAATATAAAAATGATATATGGCACAAAGTGCCCTATATATACATAATATATAATAAAAATTTACATAAATTTACTTAAAAATGATCCTAGTAATAATTAACATGACATATATATTTAATGCGTTTCTTTGAACGGTATTCGCATCTTTTGTTTAGCCCTAATGGCTGTAAAGTACGCAATTGTGCTGTCCACTAAGCCTCTCTGGCTAATAGAAGTTCTTCAACATTGTCTTTATTTAAAATGGCCTCAATGACTATAAATTCAAAATCCCCTAAGACACGAGGAGTTTTATTAAAATGTGTGGCAACCTCACAGGTAAATATCAGTGACCACATAACCATTTTGGAGATGCAAGGTGAGATCAAGGACATTAAGACTCTCACCTGAATAAACCAATTCAAACTTAATGGTAGGGTACAGCGAATTTATATATTCCGTAAATTTCAAGAGCTTATCTAACCCTTGTGTCCAAAACGGTTAAGTTAGGATGTTTTAAATGTATAAAGAAATGTGACCTATGTAAAAATTATTTGGCAGAAGCTGAAAATGTTACCAGTTATGCCACAGGCCGCTTTTATAAGATGAAGCAGGCGCTTTCTTGTACTTCCTCTGGGGTGATATATTTAGTTTCTTGTAAGAAATGCAAATTGCAGTATGTGAGATCCACTAATAACCAGTTTAAAGTTCGATTTCGCAATCATAAATCGGCAATGGTTATCGGTAAAAATACCTGTGAGGTTGCCACACATTTTAATAAAGCTCCTCATGTCTTAGGGGATTTTGAGTTTATAGTAATTGAAGCTATTTTAAACAAAGACAATGTTGAAGAACTTCTATTAGCCAGAGAGGCTTATTGGACAGCACAATTGCGTACTTTACAGCCATTTACCGTTCAAAGAAACGCATTAAATATATGTCATGTTAATTATATACTAGGATCATTTTAAAGTAAATTTATGTAAATTTTTATTATATATTATGTATATATATATAGGGCACTTTGTGCCATATATCATTTTTATATTTTAACTGAAGAAGAACGAATGTTCGAAATATTTTAAAAATTTATCTGGACTGGTGAGAAGTTTTCTTGCTCTTTGTCATTCTCTTCAATTCATATATATATATATATATATATAGGTATATATAATTCATATATATATAATTCATATATATACATATATATATATATATATAAGGAAGTAACTGAAAATGTTTTGGGTGAGTTTGAATCCGACAATAGTTGGGCCTTGGCAGACAAAGGGAAGCGGTCAATGGCGATTTGTGATCTGACGAAGAACAAGAACAGGTTATTACGAAGGCTGTGCACGTTTTCGTAATATAATAGACCCGTATGTTATGTATTTAGACTCGGTAATTCCAAATGTGTTTTTAGAATTGAAATTGGTTAAATATTGGCGGAGATAACGTTCAAATTCAACGACGAAACGGCCTTTTGCAATAGCGAAGCACACAGTTTATAGACCAAAACTCAGACAAACAAACCAAATTTGAATCTCAAGGGATTCCTAAATAGCCATTTTCTATTGTTGGGATTAATGCAAGAATAAACAAGAATAAATTATGGACTCAGACAAACATGATGTTATCTCTGTGATCTACAAATCCATTTGTGATCCATTTGTGATTTACAAATACACGGCGTGTGTCTGGGGACCATGGATCGGGAAAATTCCGCTGGTGATATGAAACTCTAGGGTGAACAGGCGGGCGGGGGGTTATTGTGGATACGTATTTCTAGTGTAGATTAATACATGACACTCTAATACTGACTTTAATTTATGCTACTGTATATAACGAGGGCGCACAGAATGCCGGGGAGAAATTGATTCCCGCGCGTTGATGCTGAAGCAAATCATATGCTGAATTAATATTCCACAGGGCATCATTACACACTATAGAAAATTTATATTTTAAACTATGATCATGTTTACATGAAATATTGGCTTTTGGATATTTTTACCAAAGACACTCAATCCATTGCCTGTCGTAGCACGGTTCAAAACAAAATTACGTATATATATAATAATAATAACAAATAATTTATCTATTGATGGTAGCACTAAATAGTAGAAAGGCTGATGAGCTTGTAGCCCAACAGTGGAATAAAATATAATACAATTATATAAATGAGTAAAGTAGAACTAAAAATTGAGCAACTGAAGGTAATATAAAAGCTAAAACAGATTAGAAAGCTAATATGACATTAAAATGATACAATGACGTCAATTGTTCATTAAAAATATTGTCCACAAACACTGAAGAGAATTGTTATACTCTTAACTTCTACGGGCAGACTGTTCCATAATTTGGCATTTGTAACAGTACGTGAATGTTCTATACCGTGTTCGGTTTTCCTATTATATCAAGGACATATTAAATTGGAATTGGAATATCTCGTATTGCCACTATGAACCTGATTATTAACAATAATTTGCTCATATAAATAGCTCGGTAAGCTGCCATGAATGCAGATAATTGTGGAAAAACCGCAGGCTAGGTGTAATATATAGTATAGGTTCTAATAAATTATATAAAATCAATCCTTTATAAGTAGTTGAACTATACTATTTCTCTAGTTCATTACACCGTAAACGTTCGAAAATCAGAAGGCCTTGGAGGGAAGTTTGCGTTTCAATTATAGCTGGATGGGATTTTGTGCCAAAAAATCTGTGAATATAGTCAGGCCAGCCAGTTTAGCTAGTAAATGAGTAACATGCATGCCAGGCGACGTATTACGATCATAAGAGAAAGCTGCTAAGTTCTCAAAAGAACTGGATATAATATGAAAAAGAGAAATAGGAGAACTTTAATATGTCGAAGAATTACATATTTTTACAAAGACGACGTTTCAGACGATGTGTGCTCATTCAGGTCAGACGAAAAGGAGAACAGAACAAGAAGAACAGAACAAGAAAAACAGGACAGGACAGAACAATCACACATCGTCCAAAACATCGTCTATAAAAATAGTTCTCTTATTTTTTTTCATGTTATATCCAGTTTATACTTGGTATATACCAGTATCGTTCGTTTTGAACAGGAACATAATACATACATGTATCCTTTGAAATTATCCTTTATTCGTGCGTTTAAGGTCTATTCCTTAGGATAAGCCCATGGGTTTGTATTTGGGGTCTTATTATTGGAAGGATTATTGCGTTTAACATGGGATTCACTATATGTACAGTAAGTCATGTCGTCACGTCAAAATACCACCTCGAATTATTCAACTTTAAACTGAAATAAGGTAGTTCAACCTCGTTCTCAGGGCATTTTGGCTCCACGGCGGAAGGTCGGCGAAAATAGCCCTGGGATCGGCTGGTCCATTCTATAATCCGATTGGTTTTCATAAAACTCAATTAATTCAGCTGAGTATAATTTATTCATCTAACTCTGAATGCTGTCTTTACAGCAAATTAGAAGTGATAGCTTTTGCTAAATTGGATATATGCTTCTTCATATCTTTTGTAAGAAACAACCATGGATGTATGGTGGATTATTAAGCTTGTTAGCTGCTTTTATGCCTACGAATGCTGACATGAACAACTCTGAAGAGCATTGAACATTTCTCAATTATTCAGGTCAACAAAGTAGACAAAGGAAATGGAACAAAGACCAAAAATTATCATATCTAAACATGTGACCAGCCGATCTCAAGGGCCATTTTCGCCGACCTTCCACGGTGGAGGCAAAATGCCCTGGGTACGAGGTTGGTTAAACAGGTTAGGATTAGGATGACGGTTAGGGTTAGGATCAGGGTTTGATTTTACGCAAGGGTTAGTTTTGTACCTAGAAAATAACTAAATAGTGTTGAAAATTGTGACGTACGACATAAACTAGTACAAATAGTGACACCCGTTTAACATGCTTATATTTACCGGGGGATTATTTTCGGAGGGCGTTTTTCGGGGGGCTTATTGACGGGGGGTGGGTTTATTTTCGCGGAGCTTATTTTCGGAGTTGACGACAGTATCATGTAATTTTTATGCTTATTGTAATTCGGAACGTTTTCTATATACAGCAATGAATGAACATTAGGTGAACATTAGGTGTTCAGAGTTAAAAGTTTTCTTTTCTCCATTTTATCCTTCGATTTTGAAACCAAATCTTCACTTGGTTTTCTGTCAAATTCAGCGACGCAGCTAAGTATTGCCTTTCAGGGCCAACGATGTACTGTTGATGATCGAATTCCTTTTCCAAAATCTCCAGCTGCTGTGGCGTGAATATTGTTCTTGTTCTTTTGCGTTTCCCATCGCTCATTGAATCAGCTGTGAATAAAAAAGCATATATGGATTTCAGTTACTGCACGTTATAAAATATTTAGTGTACTTCATGGCACTTTACTTTGACTGAATTTTGAATGGCCATATGAGACAGTCACTATTTATAACAACATAGTCAATCGAGATATGGTCTGGTACGGCAAACTTCAAAGCGGTTTCACTTGTTAACGATTTATGTTGGAAAGTGTACCTCGCCGTGCACAAATACTTTATTTTAGGTTTATTAATATTTAAACATCACGGTTGAACGATTGAACCCAAACGTTGCTTTGCTATTACAAACTTTGCTATTAGCCTATTATACAAAAAAAACAATGTGTTCAGTAACCGTTGTCAGTGTGCACAAATTTGCATAAACGTGAACAAAAACATAGAACAAAGACTTTCGTTGAGTTTCTAGGCGATTTCTCCATTGACTATAATATGCGGTATAGTCACTGTATATAATTATCACTATTTATTGTATATATTTATTTTATTATATATCATTATTTATCATTATTTATGTTCTGTTCAATGACAAGATATTCCGTACTTGAATACGCTGCACCAATTTGGGGAGGTAGGCTTTCGAAATATCTAGTGAACGAACTTCGCCAACACAGAAACCTTGACATATCATCGCGGGACTTTTGTCGTGAGGTTAGCCACGACTTCAGTGTGTGGGTAATGCCGGTGATGCATGAATAGGGTATATTAAAGTTAATATTTTGCATTTACGCTCAGTGAATAAGATGAAGGAAAAGTTATGGTAAATTACGAGTGTTGAATCTTATACTTTCAAGACCCAACCTGGACTATAGTTGCGAAAAAAGTAACTTCAAGGACTTCCAGCTGAGAATTCAACTCGCGACCCTGGATCTCTAGACCCTGATCTTCAATTCTTTGTAATTTACCATAATTTTTCCTTCATTTCATTCGCCGAGTGTGAATACCAAATATTAATTCTAATACATCTAGTCGTCTTTGTTTGCGATGCTCTCGATCTCCTCAGTAATCAGTCAAAATTAATTGCAACATCATGTTTAATATCCCGATAAAACTTATAAGTATGTCAAATTGAATAGATACAATTGTTCACTTTGAGGGTTTTATTCAGTCATGTATAAAAACACCACGTGTTAATTTGAATGAATGGATACTGTCTAATGTAAGCTAGTCTACTGAGCCCTTTCACTAACCACGTGCAAATAATCGGTACTTCTAAGCGTATATATAGACAAGTCAAATATACGATATAAACCGCGGAATAGTCGCATTTGCCCTTTTTTGTTTTCGTGGCATGTATACAAAAGGAATCTGTCGAACTGAAAATGAGCATGCATGCTTTTTGAAATTCACAACTGATGACGTTTAGAACGGACACGTGTCACCTGCAATATAGTACCTAATTGAAAAACTCTTTTATGCACAACCGACCCTTGTCCCCATCAAATCGTGTATTTAACTTTCGAATTCAAAGCTGACCTTCTGGTTTCACTGACTTTAGCTACGCCTTGGCCACCGCATACTGATCTCCAATCTCATCAAGCTTATTTTGCTTATTTTTTTTTATTTTGCTTATTTTTAGCTTATTTTTAGCTTATTTTGTGTAACTTGTCAATAAACTTGGGCTTCAAACAGAATATTTAGATTCTTTCTGATCTTTATGCAAAATTTAAGTTTATGTCTGGCAAGTTTTTATGGGACCAAAATTGAACAATGTCATCATTGAATTATTCGCATCACACGTATGGCAAAGTGGTAGCTTAAATCATAATCAGTTAAATCCAATGTATCTCTAGTTCAGTTCCTGATCAGCGGGAGAGCATGTCGTTTTAAATTAAATGGAATAACGTACGATTGCGGAGATTATCCGTCACGATTGACTTGGTCAATAAGCCGACTATCTGACACTTTATCTTATAACTGTAAAAGGTTGGTGTAATGCGTAATAGTGTTTATACAGGAGGTCTTTACGTTTCACTAGAGTTTCATTATAATATTTAAGTCACGTCCTAGAATCACGGACAATTCGTCTAACTCCTGTTCTACACAGACATCACTGAGGGCGTTTTCACGTTCTGGAGAAAACGTTGGTCAACTGCTAGAACGTTAGCATCACGAGTAAAACCAGTTAGTATAGTTGAACTTTGATTAGCTGTAATTAAACGGATTTTTTAGAAACTTGAAAAACTGTACTTATATATCATCGGTTTGTGGCTTGATTCAGCGTTAAAATTCAATTCAGAAAAAAACATCAATTTGCAAGTATAATATGGATACGAACTGTCGTTATCATGTCGCATGCAGTTTCATTTATTATTATTATTATTATTATTTATTTCAAATGTGTACTTTCTCATATTTACTTATAAGGAACATAATGTGAATGATAGTGTCACTGTATATCGACTTAAACAAACTAGAAATTCAGTTTGAGTGCCCAAACTATGTAGTTCAATTTACGTTTATCCTAATACCAATTTTAAAAAGGAGAAAGAGAACTTCAACATGTCGAAAACTACCTAAGTAAAAGTACTTACGCGTTTCCCATTGACGGCGTTTCAGAAGATAACTCACTAAAGAAACATCGGCCGAAACGTTGTCATTGGAAATACGTAATTACTTTTGCTTAAGTATTTTTCAACATACTGAAGTTCTCTTATTTATCTTTTGTATACTATACTCATGCAGTTCTTTTGAGAACTTAGCAGCTTTCTTATTTATTCTTTGATATGATACGAATTAAAGTAGCGTATGAAACATGCGGATAAGTGATCAATGCTATTCAGAGAGTTCTTTGTCTGACTTCAATCGCCATAATCAATGGCTAAACGTGGACACGTTTCGTGTGCTTTAATTAGTTGATGGCCACTTAATTTGCGCATGAAAGGAACAAAATTGCCGGTATAACTGCGAGTTTCCCTACCTATACTATACGAAACTATATTAAATCATCCAAAAATCAAACATTGACGATATCTCAAGCGAAGCAAATAAGTTTTCGTTCATTTAAATTATCTTCGCGTCCTTCTTGAAATTTCTCATCCAAGTTTTTTTAATCTGAAAACTCGACAACTTTAGTATACTATCGGAAACGTTTGCAATTTAAGATACGGGAAATAATCATTTTCCAAAACTGATCTCTCTTATACGGATCATTCAGTTGCCGCTAATCGTGTACTTTCGCAAATACTGATAAACCGCTGATTATTTACAGTGTAACATTAATTTGTAGCGACTTATCCATTAATTTGGATTTAATATTTAGTTTTTGACTTTTGAAACTAGTATACTGTATGTAACATGAGAATTGAGTCAGAGTATATGCACTTCCTCCGTTGTGCATGGGTATCCCATCATGACAGGATTGCACCAGCTGTAACTATATAGTTTTGAACGCTGATGGCAGAGCGAAGGTTTACATTTGTGAAGTGCAAATCAAATACTCTAAAAGGCTACTGCCAATAATATAGTGTGTGACGAGGTCTAACGTTTCGAGCAAAGGCTCTTCGTCAGAGAGTGAAACGTGAAGTGGGTACGGTTGAGACAGCACATAGTGTTCCGCGTGAATTTCTCGCATGACCTTAAAAGTTAACTACGAAGAGTTTCTCAGTTTACACTTACCTGCATGCTGTAGTGTAGTGCTGTCGTATCCGTACCGCGGAAGTTGATTCATCGCAGCAGCAAGGGCGGCAGAACTATGCACATGAGGGTAATACGGTCTCGTGTCTAGAACATGACTGAACCGAGATGGCACCACAGACGATGGTAATCCGCTGGGGACTGCAGCAGGAGAATACATCAACCTTCGCTGCGCTTCCAGTTCTTGTCGTGGCAACAAGTGCGCCGCACTTTCTGCGTAACCCGCAGAATATTTCCTCCGAAGACACTTGGCACACGAGCAGATATGCTCCGCGGAAGTGGCTGCGGGGTAGTACACGAGCCTGCTTTCTGGATGGCATGCGAAGTCGTGTGGAAATTGCATAACGAAAACACTGCGAGGATCTTGCTTTGGAGAAATTCAGAACTCGAATGTTAGCACCAATGTACCGCGTTGCATGAGTTGTATACCGTCCAAGGTATAATGCGTAATGCGCAATGCGACGCCCCGACACAATTTTTATGTGCGCACGGTTACTAGTTAACAGTGTTGCGCTTTACAAAAATTTGCCGACGGTAATCATTAAAGCTTTGTAAACACACCCGCGTGATGAAAGCCAGGGCCATTTGTTTTTAAAAAAACTCAATGATAAAGAATAATTAAAGTTTGCTATACTGTCATAATTGATGGCAAAGTATACATTAGACACAAATTATGACGTCTAAATATTTGGAAAAGTTAATTTGAATTTTTCCGAAGCTTTTTCTCGTCGCCTTAGAGCCGTTTCGAGGGAACAGCAAAGCTGTTTCTGCATTTTCCGTCTATATTTCTGCTTATCGATTACAATGGTAATTGTTGATGTGGCTTAATATTTTCGAGGGAAAGGTTTTTAAGTTGACTATAGAGTTCAGCAAAAGATTTTGTTCTTTCGGGAAACATATTCGATCTGTTGAAAATTCATTAAATCAAATAACATGTTGATATAATTACGCTAAACAGTGTATCGCTTTTTGCAATGCACAATAGACACAAAAGTGAGCAATTGTTCAATCCAATCGACTTTCAACAAAAATGGGGCATTTCAAAATACCCAATGGAAGACCATCCAATCTGCATCTATTTTTCCTGGTCCCAGTTTCATTCCGGGAGTTTTGACATTGGCGTTGCGTTTGACAAATATTCAATAACGAAAGCTTCAAACTATTATTAATTTAACTTGTCAAATTGAGTACGTAGACACGCATACAGCAACAAACAATGAAACACTAATTAGACGTAGTGAAGATTTTTCCCAAGCTGGCGTTGTTTCCAAGGCAAAAATCGTGAGCGCTTTCTGTTCAATCCCGGCACCTATAGTTAACACTGTTTCTGAGCTGATATATGTTTTATTTTTAAAGAGAAAAAGTTATACACTCTGCTTTATTTATAATTTTTTTATTCTTATAACATGAAGTTTAGGTCGTGTAGAACACACCGATTTCAATGAATCAGTATATTTTTATTATTTGTTTATTTTTAAATGCTCTTTTAATAATATCCAGTTTTATAGGACAGTGTCCTCAATCAGTGCCGGATTTCCAACCTTTTCTGACTATTTTGGTCAGTTCGATCTGACATGTTCTATCTATTTTGTTTATCTGGAATATCAGTTTATCGTTGAGTTTTGAATAATAATTCAAACTAGAGTGGTAATAGTTTTGGTTTTTGGTAGCCTGGTTCTTGCAGTGCGTCAGCCAAGATGTATAGTGCTTCAAAATTCTTAAATCAAAGCCTGCGTTCAACAAATCCGAAAAACCCAACTTGTCCGTATCGGAAACGGAGCATGATAGTTGATGACCGATAGTTGATAATAGTACAAACTCTTGCCGCTCATATTTAAACGGGCAAAACTTCATTACATCAACAGTATGGTCATCGAAAATTCGCAATGTTTCTGAGTCCCGAACAGGATCGAACATTCAACATACAACCATCAGATTGCATGCGCGCGGTGAGACGCTCTAGCGAGCCTCAGATGGAAAGCGAAGGTTTTCCGCTGAGAACATTTTCTCAGCATTTTAGCTTGACGATCGTCCATGTCGATAATAGTTGATAATATAGTTTAAACTCTCGTTCCTGGGTAAAACTTGACAATCACTCAATTATCGTGGAAATTCTGAACATGTTCAAAGTCAATGATAACGTTTATTGGATTATCATCAAAACCATGAGTTTATGCAGGTTTATGTAATCCGTGGTTTATGTATTAAATTCGACTCACCAAGTAATCGCGTTTATCGCGGGATGATATTTATGGTCTGTTTATACGAAACATTCAGGAGTTACAATATAATAGGTGCAATATCGGATATGATTATGATATCATTATATGCTCGCTTGGAGAATTCACCATGTAACTCCCAACGCCGGCCTCCATATAAAATATTATATATAATTAAGGAGTGTTTTGACTTCCGAAATCATAGTCTCTACGGAACTATATAAACTCACATTCACTCGATCGAAACAAGTTCCGAACCAAGCATTTTTACATGTTATCATATATTTTTTATGTGTTGATATTACATGTATATACACTGCTGTAGTGAATATGGGAGAACTCGGAGTAGACAGACAATACATGGACGATCGTCAAGCTCATATCCTCAGAAAAATTATTCTGAGTCCTAGATATGAATCGAACTTGTAACCTTTGATTGCCGGTGAGACGCGCTGTAACTCTGTAAAATATTATAATTATATTGTTATCATGTATTTTTCTATTGTTATATATTTTAATATTGTTATCATATATTTTTCTATTCCTTGCTATGACATGTATGTTTTATTTACAAGATCTAGCTTTCAATCAGCTGATATTCATGGTATCATTATCGACGTTTAAATGACGGGCAAGCATTACCTTCATATGCTATCGACCAGAAAGTATTCTTTTCCAAATTTATAATACAGCTGATAAAAATGCGGCGCGAGACATGGAACTGATGACGTCTATTGAAACCCAGCTATTAGCGGCATCTCGAATTGCATGATTTGCATAACGACCTATGAGTTCGCTTATCAAACAGTCCGCGCACGCACCTAATAGACAATATACGTTCGTAAAACTAGCCGCGATACTCTCCCCGAATAATTTACTCCAATCCCCACGAAACAATGACTCGAAGTCGAGGATGAAACTTGAAAGCAATGTATATATATCCAACCTCGATTTTAAGCTGAAACAAATTCGGGAAGTGCTTTGATTTGCGTTCAAATAATGAACAAAGAAATTAAAAATACTCGACTGTGAAATGGTAAATGTTTGTATTCATATACTCATTGATTTGTCTACGAAATACAAATCAAGCACACAGGACAAATGGAGCCCGACTCCTGGCGCATTGTCGGCTTAATCTGCGACTTTTGTCTTGAGCAACTGCTAAATTACAATTAAACTTCCGCAAACGATCTATAATTAGAATTAAAATTAAAACTCTTAAAATGAGGTTTGTGTACTCATGCCGAAATAGTGAATGTGTGCTGCAGGCCTTCGCTCTAAAAGTTATTTAGACTTTCTATTCTCTGTTCATATTCATTATTTCTACAGTACACTATATACCCTTTTAGTGTTTTTATTCGTATTTTAACACTACCTATACGCAGCACACTACTTTTACATGTATATCATAGTTAGACCTCTTATTCATTATTTTGGTAGTACACCAACCTTTTAGTGTTTTTTATTCATATTTTAACACCACATAAAAAGCACATTACTTTTATATCATAGTTAGACCTCTTAATTATTCATTATTTTGGTAGTACACCAACCTTTTAGTGTTTTTTATTCATATTTTAACACTACCTACACAGCACACTACTTTTGTATCATAGTTAGACCTCTTATTCATTATTTTGGTAGTACACCAACCTTTTAGTGTTTTATATTTATATTTTAACACTACCTACACAGCACACTACTTTTGTATCATAGTTAGACCTCTTATTCATTATTTTGGTAGTACACCAACCTTTTAGTGTTTTTTATTCATATTTTAACACCACATAAAAAGCACATTACTTTTATATCATAGTTAGACCTCTTAATTATTCATTATTTTGGTAGTACACCAACCTTTTAGTGTTTTTTATTTATATTTTAACACTACCTACACAGCACACTACTTTTGTATCATAGTTAGACCTCTTATTCATTATTTTGGTAGTACACCAACCTTTTAGTGTTTTATATTTATATTTTAACACTACATACACAGCACATTACTTTTATATCATAGTTAGATCTCTTATTCATTATTTTGGTAGTACACCAACCTTTTAGTGTTTTTTATTCATATTTTAACACCACATAAAAAGCACATTACTTTTATATCATAGTTAGACCTCTTAATTATTCATTATTTTGGTAGTACACCAACCTTTTAGTGTTTTTATTCATATTTTAACACTACCTACACAGTACACTACTTTTATATCATAGTTAGTCCTCTTATTCATTATTTTGGTAGTACACCAACCTTTTAGTGTTTTTATTTATATTTTAACACTACATACACAGCACATTACTTTTATATCATAGTTAGACCTCTTATTCATTATTTTGGTAGTACACCAACCTTTTAGTGTTTTTTATTTATATTTTAACACTACCTACACATAACACTACTTTTATATCATAGTTAAACCTCTTATTCATTATTTTGGTAGTACACCAACCTTTTAGTGTTTTTTATTCATATTTTAACACTACCTACACATAACACTACTTTTATATCATAGTTAGACCTCTTATTCGTTATTTTGGTAGTACATCAACCTTTTAGTGTTTTTTATTCATATTTTAACACTACCTACACAGCACATTACTTTTATATCATAGTTAGATCTCTTATTCATTATTTTGGTAGTACACCAACCTTTTAGTGTTTTTTATTCATATTTTAACACTACCTACACAGCACATTACTTTTATATCATAGTTAGATCTCTTATTCATTATTTTGGTAGTACACCAACCTTTTAGTGTTTTTTATTCATATTTTAACACTACCTACACAGCACATTACTTTTATATCATAGTTAGATCTCTTATTCATTATTTTGGTAGTACACCAACCTTTTAGTGTTTTTATTCATATTTTAACACTACCTACACATAACACTACTTTTGTATCATAGTTAGACCTCTTATTCATTATTTTGGTAGTACACCAACCTTTTAGTGTTTTTTATTCATATTTTAACACTACCTACACATAACACTACTTTTATATCATAGTTAGACCTCTTATTCGTTATTTTGGTAGTACATCAACCTTTTAGTGTTTTTTATTCATATTTTAACACTACCTACACAGCACATTACTTTTATATCATAGTTAGACCTCTTATTCATTATTTTGGTAGTACACCAACCTTTTAGTGTTTTTTATTCATATTTTAACACTACCTACACATAACACTACTTTTATATCATAGTTAGACCTCTTATTCATTATTTTGGTAGTACATCAACCTTTTAGTGTTTTTTATTCATATTTTAACATTACATACACAGCACATTACTTTTATATCATAGTTAGACCTCTTATTCATTATTTTGGTAGTACACCAACCTTTTAGTGTTTTTTATTCATATTTTAACACTACATACACAGCACATTACTTTTATATCATAGTTAGATCTCTTATTCATTATTTTGGTAGTACACCAACCTTTTAGTGTTTTTTATTTATATGTTAACACTACCTACACAGCACATTACTTTTATATCATAGTTAGACCTCTTATTCATTATTTTGGTAGTACATCAACCTTTTAGTGTTTTTTATTCATATTTTAACACTACCTACACAGCACACTACTTTTATATCATATAGTTAGACCTCTTATTCATTATTTTGGTAGTACACCAACCTTTTAGTGTTTTTTTATTTATATTTTAACACTACCTACACAGCACACTACTTTTATATCATAGTTAGACCTCTTATTCATTATTTTGGTAGTACATCAACCTTTTAGTGTTTTTTATTCATATTTTAACACTATCTACACAGCACACTACTTTTATATCATATAGTTAGACCTCTTATTCATTATTTTGGTAGTACACCAACCTTTTAGTGTTTTTTATTTATATTTTAACACTACCTACACAGCACATTACTTTTATATCATAGTTAGACCTCTTATTCATTATTTTGGTAGTACACCAACCTTTTAGTGTTTTTTATTTATATTTAACACTACCTACACAGCACATTACTTTTATATCATAGTTCGACCTCTTATTCGTTATTTTGGTAGTACATCAACCTTTTAGTGTTTTTTATTCCTATTTTAACACTACCTACACAGCACACTACTTTTATATCATAGTTAGACCTCTAATTCATTATTTTGGTAGTACACCAACCTTTTAGTGTTTTTTATTCCTATTTTAACACTACCTACACAGCACACTACTTTTATATCATAGTTAGACCTCTAATTCGTTATTTTGGTAGTACATCAACCTTTTAGTGTTTTTTATTCCTATTTTAACACTACCTACACAGCACATTACTTTTATATCATAGTTAGACCTCTAATTCATTATTTTGGTAGTACATCAACCTTTTAGTGTTTTTTATTTGTATTTTAACACTACCTACACAGCACACTACTTTTATATCATAGTTAGACCTCTTATTCATTATTTTGGTAGTACATCAACCTTTTAGTGTTTTTATTCATATTTTAACACTACCTACACAGCACACTACTTTTATATCATAGTTAGACCTCTTATTCATTATTTTGGTAGTACATCAACCTTTTAGTGTTTTTTATTCATATTTTAACACTACCTACACAGCACATTACTTTTATATCATAGTTAGACCTCTTATTCATTATTTTGGTAGTACTGTACATCAACCTTTTAGTATTTTTTATTCATATTTTAACACTACCTACACAGAACACTACTTTTATATCATAGTTAGACCTCTAATTCATTATTTTGGTAGTACACGACCAACCATTTAATATTTTGTATTCGTATTTTGACATTACCTACACAGCACACAACACTTTTGATTTATAATTAAAATTTATTGGAAAATAACTTAATTTGCAATGAATTCTGTTACTAGACTTCAAAAGTACATAATAAATTAATAAAATACGTTCGGTATGTTTATATTTATATATATATATATATATAATGTATGGCTATATAACCATGATTGAATATGAAATACGGAAAAATAATCGGGGATCGTCACTGAAAGTCAAGAATTCAATATGTAAGAATAACTCATGTATTAAATTCGTATTGCCTTTTGACGGCCCGTTTTGATCGGGCGGTGCGTCCATCCGACATGCCGTCAAAGACAATATACGTAATTAATAAAAACTTGCTAGTAATCAAAATGTCAATGCTCTAATCTGATTGGCTCGCTATCTAATTAACAATTAGACAACGAGTAGCAACAATTGATGCGGTAAGGCCAGGTTTTTTTTTAAAAAATGCTTATGTCTCGTTTTTCTGAATAATTTTGAAGAAATAAGGAACGTAACTTTGGTTTTACAATTAGATTATTCACTCTCAATATTTCTATATGAGGCTATAGTTAACTCGGACTTGACCCTCGTTAATTTAATTGTTAAACAGAAGATACTAGAGATACGTATCTGCAATACCCCTCGCCCGCCTGTTCTATCAGACAACATTTTTATATTAATTATTTCTAAGAACATATATATAATACGAATTATTCGAGTGTTGTAATTATCTCTCACAAGTGAGCGAAGCGAACGAGTGAGAAATATTATCTGAGACGAGAACATAAGTTGTATCTCCAAGCGGCCGATGATAACTTAACATGCATGTGAAGATAAAAATGATATGCAGTGCAAATTTCATTTTCTGATTATTATCTCCACATCATGTGAATATATATATATATATATATATATATATATATATATATATATATATATATATATATATATATATATATATATATATATATATATATAATATATATATATATATATATATATATATATATATATATATATATATATATATATATAAATATAAATATAAGTAATTTTTTTGCATTTCACTCGATGAAACTATATATATTGAAATATATTGAAATATATAAATTTACATGAAAATATATACATTTAACTATGTTGGAATATATATAAATTTTCCTTCACCATAAATGCTTAGAATATATATATATATAAATATATATATATATATATATATATATATATATATATATATATATATATATATATTATATATATATATATATATATATATATATATATATATAAATATATATATATATATATATATATAATATAGCCAAAATCTATTAAAATTAAATCAAAATCTAATTCTATATCTAATTATATATATATAATTTGGTCTTAAAATGTATGTATTCCAACACTTGAAATTTTCCTTCACCATAAATCCTTTCAACATGTACAGTAGTTTGATCGAGTGAAATGCCAAATATATATATATATATATATAATAAATACTGTTATTAATTCTTACATATAGTTGGGGATACAAAGTACGGTATGGAGGCATAGCCTTCACGATTGGTTTCAACAACCCGGCTCAGACTCAATACTGTCAGGCAAGCTATCTTTCTATACAGGTATGTGACTCACAGTTGTTAGTTGTGACCAGACTGAATTTATTCGTTCCAGACCCATCTCGGAATCATTATTTTGATGTATGGTTTCTAAAACATGATTATTTTTTTCAAAATACCGACTATACTGATTATAACTAATAAATCGTCGAAAGCGCTCGAAAACCTAGCATAAAGGACACTGTATACATATCTTTCTCTTAAGATAGAACTGTCTAAGGATGAGGACGTTGTTTGTCGTATAATTATTTATATTTTTACGTCCATTTTGATCGTTAGTGTGTTTTTGAAAGCTGTCAAGTGTGACGAAAACATCGAGTATTGGATTTACAAATTTTATCTAACACAGTTCAAACTGTCTTTTTAAAACTTTTCAATTAGATATTCAGTTCAGGCCTGAAATTATACTAAAACAATTAGTCGCTTCAGTCGCTTCAGTCTTATATTTACACTGTAACTGTACCTCGCGGTTTGGTAAATATTCACCGATAATCACCTCGACTTCAGTAAACGCAGGCTCGTTGTCTAATTGTTAATTAAATTGTCTGAATTAAATGCGACGATTGTGTCCACAAGTCCCGAGTCGCGTATCAGAAGAAAAATAAGTATTTTTTTCGACATCGAAATGAGGAAAATAGATTTTTTCAACGAGCAAGTTCTCCACCACCTTCATCAATGATATGTTGCTTATCATAAGAAAAAGTGGCATTTCTTCTCCTGAAAAGAACTAGATTGAGCTCGGGTTGACAGGTTGGCATTAACTGAGGTCAGCACTGCCGAATGCCGACCTCGTTTTAGTCGAGGGCTGTTTCCTACACTGCATACGTAACACTGAACACCTTTCATCATAATTATTCTATATATCATTTGTTCTACGCTACATCGCTATCTATTGTTCTATAACAATGGAAATGCTATGAAAATCCAGTTCACTCAAAATCATTTCTCACTGAGAACTTTTCTATATGAAAATATCAATAACGTTTAAGACAGAACTCTTAGATGATAATGATTAATGTATAAGAACCATCAATGATTTAAACTGTGCCTATAAACCCAACTACGATTTACTAATATAGATTCTATACGAAGTGAATAGTTGAATGGAAAATGTTTTATGATTTGCGCGTTGCGAATTGATGTTCTATATTATAAAGGTTTGTTGTCGGAAATGCTAATGTCGTCAAATCAGTCTTCATTTCGGATAAATATTCTGCTGCTATCGGAGAAATTTTAGATAATTCAAACGTTGATGGTATATACTTGAACGCTATACCTACGGTGGCCCACATGTGCAATACACAAAAGTCACTACACAAAATTTAAAATCACTACACAAAATTTAAAATCACTACACAAAATTTAAAATAACTACACAAAATTTAAAATCACTACACAAAATTTAAAGTCGCTACACAAAATTTAAAATCACTACACAAAATTTACGGACAAAAAATACGGATGGGGGTTGGTTATATAATCCAATAACTTATTGGTTACAATGCTTATAAAACAAGACGCCCGCTAGGCGTTAACTCTATGTATGTTACATAATGATATTGATACAGCTGTCACTGCAGGGGTGGTTAAATTTTCCATCATTGCAAACCCATAACATAGTGTTGGCCAACGGCTTTGATTATATGAAGGTGAGTTCGCTCAGTATCCAAGCTGGCTTAAGTCTGCCCTGCCAAATGAGCCATCCTGTTTGCTGACCCAATTCATGCTTACTGAGAAGTCTGCCCCACCAAATGAGCCATCCTGTTTGCTGACCTAATCCAGTTCTAGCAAACAGGGTCAGCCTGGCAAGCGAGCCGGCCTGTGCTCATGTAATAACAATTCATATGGTCAGTCCGGCAAACAGGTTCAGTTTGAGCAAGCATTAAATCAGTTAATCTTTTTCTCAGTGTATAAGGCATATATAGCAGTAAATCAAACCATTTAGCTGGCAGTAGCAAGGTGTCATAAGCTATTATAAAACAGTTTAAATAAATGTAATTCAAAATCTTTATTTCTTTGAAGTTAATTTTATATAACATTTTGAGCCAGTAAACATATTCATAATTTTAGCATATTTATTATTTGAGAGGCTTTATACATACTAGTGACTAAAGACAGGTTACTGCATAGTTTACTATGGTTACTGTCTCGGTTAGCGAGCCAACTTGCTTTCCATGTAGTCAAGGCCAAAATTCAGTATCTGGCTGTACAGACCAAGTAACAGTGTGCTTGTGAGTCTGGCAAGTCGGCTAGCCTGCCTCATGTAATATCAGGACAAATTACTGTTTTAGTAATAGCAAGCCAGCTTCATGCCAAAAATCAGTTTGAAAGGTGTGTAATTGTGGCGTTGAGGGACAACGGAAAGTACATAGCTGAACAGACCAGTCATGGTAAACCAGCAAACAATAACAGACTCTTTACTCCATGATCTCAGCATTTGTGTATAATAATATGAACAATCGATACAAAGTTACTGATAACCCAGAACATTTTGGAGCCCCATTTAAGCTTACAGGTAAAATATCAAGTGAAACAGGGTTATATAAAAATATTACAGTTACCTCAGAACAGTTAACATATTGCCATCAGCATTCATATGTTGAGTCTCATATTAAATTATTAAACATTTAGTAGACAAAAAGCGTATGGAAACAGATAATTTGATCGAGTACAGGTTCTCGAAATCGCAGACCAACCCGTTTCGAAAGCGATCGGAATAGTGAGCGTACTGTATATAAGATCAAGATACTTGCCAGATTGCATCAAAGATTTTCAGTGAAGAACACTCGAAGAAAGGTGATAAAATGAGTAAATCACAATGGCGAATAAATATATGCAGTAGTTTCAGGTGAAAAGCCTGGGTGCAAGGTTGATCGGGAGATGCAATAATTGCCATTTCGCGACGACGACAAAAAAATAATAAAAATAATAATAAACAGAGCCCATTTTAAGACTCGTGCTACGGCCCAAGTAATAATTCCAATAATTTATTGCTTATAAAAAAAATTGTGTAGTGATTTTAAATTTTGTGTAGTGACTTTTAAATTTTGTGTAGTGATTTTAAATTTTGTTAAGTGACTTTTAAATTTTGTGTAGTGATTTTAAATTTTGTGTAGTGATTTTAAATTTTGTGTAGTGATTTTTAAATTTTGTGTAGTGATTTTTAAATTTTGTGTAGTGATTTTAAATTTTGTTAAGTGACTTTTAAATTTTGTGTAGTGATTTTAAATTTTGTGTAGTGATTTTAAATTTTGTGTAGTGATTTTAAATTTTGTGTAGTGACTTTTAAATTTTGTGTAGTGATTTTAAATTTTGTGTAGTGACTTTTAAATTTTGTGCAGTGACTTAAATTTTGTGTAGTGACTTTTAAGTGTAGTGATTTTAAATTTTGTGTAGCGACTTTTAAATTTTGTGTAGTGATTTTTAAATTTTGTGTAGTGATTTTAAATTTTGTGTAGTGACTTTTAAATTTTGTGTAGTGATTTTAAATTTTGTGTAGTGATTTTAAATTTTGTGTAGTGATTTTAAATTTTGTGTAGTGATTTTAAATTTTGTGTAGTGACTTTTAAATTTTGTGTAGTGATTTTAAATTTTGTGTAGTGATTTTAAATTTTGTGTAGTGACTTTTAAATTTTGTGTAGTGATTTTGAATTTTGTGTAGTGATTTTAAATTTTGTGTAGTGACTTTTAAATTTTGTGTAGTGATTTTAAATTTTGTGTAGTGATTTTAAATTTTGTGTAGTGATTTTAAATTTTGTGTAGTGACTTTTAAATTTTGTGTAGTGATTTTAAATTTTGTGTAGTGACTTTTAAATTTTGTGTAGTGATTTTAAATTTTGTGTAGTGATTTTAAATTTTGTGTAGTGACTTTTAAATTTTGTGTAGTGATTTTAAATTTTGTGTAGTGACTTTTAAATTTTGTGTAGTGACTTAAATTTTGTGTAGTGACTTTTAAGTGTAGTGACTTTTAAGTGTAGTGATTTTAAATTTTGTGTAGTGATTTTTAAATTTTGTGTAGTGATTTTTAAATTTTGTGTAGTGACTTTTAAATTTTGTGTAGTGACTTTTAAATTTTGTGTAGTGACTTTTAAATTTTGTGTAGTGATTTTAAATTTTGTGTAGTGACTTAAATTTTGTGTAGTGACTTTTAAGTGTAGTGATTTTAAATTTTGTGTAGTGATTTTAAATTTTGTGTAGTGACTTTTAAATTTTGTGTAGTGATTTTAAATTTTGTGTAGTGACTTTTAAATTTTGTGTAGTGACTTAAATTTTGTGTAGTGACTTTTAAGTGTAGTGATTTTAAATTTTGTGTAGTGACTTTTAAATTTTGTGTAGTGATTTTTAAATTTTGTGTAGTGATTTTTAAATTTTGTGTAGTGACTTTTAAATTTTGTGTAGTGATTTTAAATTTTGTGTAGTGACTTTTAAATTTTGTGTAGTGAAATTAAATTTTGTGTAGTGACTTTTGTCTATTGCACTTGTGGGCCACCGTACCGTACTATATTATAAAGATATAATAATTAGTTGATAAAATATCAACTTTTTCACTCAAATCCTCAACCACGGAAAGCAGAAAAGAAATCCAAATACCTGATTTGACGTTACACTCAGTAGCATCGCGGTGAAACAAACGTTTAGGGACCGGTCATTATTTATGGAGGGGTTGAGGGGGTAAAAATTGGTCTCAAAGATAAAATAGCGTTCAACCCCCCCCTTTAAGGACTAGCAAGTGACTCCCATAGAAAATGACTTTTATTTTTTGTGACCCCCCTCCCCTCCTCCCAAAAAGGGGGAAATATTAAAAAGGGGGAAAAGTATGTGTTGTTATTTAGTAAAGAGTATACTGTGGTGAAATACATAGTGGATGTTGATTCTGATTGGCACTAAATGTATAGTAACTTGATATATAAAAATAACTTTGCATCCAAACTGAAAGTTCGAATGAAAAAATACTAAAAATATGTTAACTTCAATATACTAATAGCCCTTTAAGCGTTAATTGCTATTAATAGCTCAAAATGCGGACAAACAAACCAAATTTTACTCACAAATCATTGCAAATGAGCTATTTTCTTTTGTTATGGCCGCAATAATTCTGGGTAAATGCGGACAAACATGGGTACGGACGTCATCTCGACAAAGGATTTTAAATAGGTCACTGTACATTTGTTATAAAAGCGTGTAGACCAGTGGAATGTTAAAATAGTAAAAGAAAGCTTATTACACATTAAATGTTACTTTACTTGATTAAATTTGACTACAAAGCCTTTTTATAAATAAATAATATATTTTTGATTTATTTTACAACCCCCCCTTCAAGGGCTTAAATAAAACATGACCCCCCCCCTTTTTCATAAAGAAAATCCTTATTTTTACCCAGCCCCCCCCCCCCCCACCACCATAAATAATGACCGGTCCCTTATAGAACATCAACCCAAAGCACAAATCTTAAAACACTTTGCCGGCATTCAACTATTCACTTCATTAGTTTAAATGCATATAGTTAAAAAGATGTCTTTTATAATTTTTTAAATTTAGATTTTTTAAATTTGGATTTAGATTTATAAATTTGTGATATTTGTTAATTTAGGACGGTTTATGTATGAGGTTTACACTATTATAATTTGTGATTTTAATCTCATCTTGCAATTTTATCATTTATATTTGTATTGCACGACCACATCAGCTGCGCTGTAATTTTATCGTGTGATAAATGCTTTAATAATAATGATGATAAGCAAACTCAAAACGCCTTAATGGAGATTGGTGGCCAAAGGTCTACGTATCCCACAACTTTTTTCGGTTCCGCCCCAATGAATTCTTACATATTCTTGAATTTCGGTGAAATTCTCTCATTATCCCCTGTTTTATATTCTCCGAGTTATTTCGATAACTTCTTTGCCTTTCATATTTAAGTCCACCCTATATAGCCTGCGTCGCATCCGGCCTTTTGAAACCCGCATATGCGATGGCCGCGCAGAGATTTTTCGTTACTGGATTCTATAATTGCATTTTAAATATCCAACATAGCACCTGACAACGTGCAAAACTTTAGGTTAAAAAATTTCGTTTAAAGTCGAACAGCAATCGTCACTGTTGGCATAACGTAGAGGAAATTGAGGCACTAATATGTAGAACCAAGAGCTGCTTACCTTGAGAGTTGAGACAAATCGCATACAGAAAAGTTGAAGAGTTTGTAATTGCACAGCAGTAGCAGCACATGGTGACAATACTGTCTTCTCAAGCTTTAAAAATACTAAATAAGGATCCATATGATGATGATGAGTTCTTTCACTATACCTCTGTGGTATCGCTATGCCAATGGTATACCACTGGCTGTAGCACTTATCACCAAAGCCTGGTTCTCACTAATTGTCGTAAGAATCGTAAAAAACGGGGATTTTTCATGTATCAGCGACCGTCTGGGATACGTTTTTCAAATAGAAATTATTCCGATTCTTCCGATCATATCGGCGACAGTCTGGGACATTGCTTCAATCATGTCACACTCGTCGTAAAAATCGCAGGCGATCGAGGACCGGAAAATCCCCGATTCTTACGTCAACCATTCTAAGTGACAACCAGGCTTAAAAGAGATTATATATATAAAATTGACGGCGGAAGTCAACCTCGTACCCATGGCATTTTGCCTCCACCGTGGGCAAAATGCCCTGGGAACGAGGTTGGGCGGAAGTAGCTCACGACCGCCATATTGGAGAGACCATATAGTTTTACTATAGGCGACAGAGCCACCAAATTGGATAAGTTGTCGAAGGTTTTCGCGTACTTTAGAACACAAACTATGGCTCCGTGACAGAAGCCGACATATAGCGCTGGTGGTCTCTCACAAAGATGGCCGCCGCGAAATATTTTGGCTTCATTTTTTGCAGCATCAAACAATGGGTTGTTAAATTCAGTCTCCGTTATGCAGATCAATGGACTGGAGTCAAGCGGGCGCCGTTGATCATCTTCTTTAACGCTTTTCTGAAATCTCGTTTGAAAAACGTGTACAGCGACGGGTTGATGAACGAGGTGCTGAATCGGAACGCCGTCAATATCTCGTAGACGAATTCCGGGGGGACCTCGAAGGCGTCGTCGACGAAAAAGTGATAGATCGTGACGAAGAACCACCAGAACCAACAGAGGATGAAAACGGAGAGAAGCGTGAAGAAAAGCAAGGCCGATTTTATCTTGTGCGACATTTGTCTCGCGGCCGTCGTCGTCACCGCCCTGTCTCCGCCGCCCGTGTGCATTCTGAGGATACTCGAGTGTTGTCTGATGATTCGTAGAAGGATGGAAATGTACGCGAAAACCATGAGCATCATGGGTAAGGTGAAACATACGATGAAGGTGACCGTGTTGTAGATGAATTCCTTTTGCTTAACATCGTCCGAGAACGGTTTCATCACGTCGTCGTGGTCAGCCAGCCAGGCCAACTCGACGGACGTCATGAGAAATGAACCGCACCACGTGCCAAGGATGATGATGATGACTCGACTGTGATCAAGCCGGGACCTTAGAGTCAAGGAGATAAAAGCAAGATTGATGTTAATCAAGACAACTAATATAGACAATACATGGACGATCGTCAAGCTCAAATGCTCAGAAAATGTTTCAAGACAGGAATTGAACCTGTAAACTTTCTGATTGCCGGTAAGACGTTCTAACCATCCATTTACATTCGCTATCGAGAATTATAACACATCCAATAATTACTGCTATATATAGTGACTGCCGCAAAGGCAATACATATATATATATATATATATCAATAGAACCAGTACATCATTGTAACCTTGAGTTTCGTTAGCTCGATCGTTAGAGAGTCTCACCAGCAATCAGAAGGGTCGATGAGAAAAACTCAAAGTCGGTACCTGACATAGGTTCCATCCCGGTTCGGTTCTCAGAAACATTTTCTGAGGATTTAAGCTTGTACCGTCTTAATAAATGTATTATATGGAGACCTGTGTTGAAATGGGAAAACAATGGCGACGTATTTCTCCAAGGTGATCCACATGATGTGATAGACCGTGGAAATGGCGATGAAGCGGTTGATGCTGTAGGACGACAGACAGGAACTCCAACTGAGTACCGTCTCGCACGTGATGTTCGCGGGTATCCCTAATAACCCCACGGCGAGGTCGGAAATGGCGAGACTGACGAGGAAGTAGTTACCGGGGAAACGTAAAAAGGCATGGGTCGAGAAGAGCGTCAGGACGAGGCAGTTCATAATGCAGATGATTGTTGCTATGGTGATGAGGATGGGATGGTAATGGAGTTTAAATCCGCTTGCCATTTTGGTAACATTGTTCTGCGTAATATTGCTGATCATCCTGAGTCAGCCTGTTAACACCAAAAGATAAATATTAATGAATATAACGATTGAGATACCAGGCGGGAACCGTAATTTGAATATAAAAATCAAAGCCCAGCAAATAACTTTTAGGCACAGCATATCAGTCAAACATTTTATTATAGCTAACGTTTCATTGTATATCACAACATCATCAGAGCAGATTAACAAATAACATGGTAAGTTCCTTATATTTAAATATAATTGTTTTGATTTTCAAATTTTAAACTTTAAATTTTTACCGTTTGTACCGTTTATCTAGTTGACTGTTTTAATCTATTTGACCGTTTATGTAATCTTATATGGCTTATACTTTATATTTGAATATGTACCATATATATATATATATATATATATATAGTAGAGTGCTGCGTAGACAGTGTTTTGAATATATAGCAAAGTGAAAAGGTGGTAAACTGCCAAGAATTTAGTGACGAGATACTGACGTTTCGAGCGGAGCCCTTCATCAGAGTAAGACGTCTTACTCTGATGAAGGGCTCCGCTCGAAACGTCAGTATCTCGTCACTAAATTCTTGGCAGTTTACCACCTTTTCACTTTGCTATATATATATATATATATATATATATATATATATATATATATATATATATATATATATATATATATATATATATATATATATATATATATATATGTAATATTTGGCATTTCACTCGATCAAACTACATGAATCTAGCTTATCCCGGCATTACCACCACCATGACAAAACTCGTGACTAGGCTCTCGGCAACGGCTTCCGTAGTTCAGTGGTCAGAGCACTGCACTAGCATCGCAGGGTCGCGGGTTCAATTCCAGCCGGAAGGCCTTGAAGTTGCATTTTTCGCAACTGGTCCCGGTTTGGTCTTAAAATGTATGTATTCCAACACTCGAAATTTTTCTTCACCATAAATCCTTTCAACATGTAGTTTGATCGAGTGAAATGCCAAATATTACCTATAATATACCCAGAATCTTATCCCAGCATTACCACCACCATATATACAGAACTCGTGACTAGGCTCTCGGCAACGGCTTCCGTAGCTCAGTGGTCAGAGCACTGCACTAGCATATCGCAGGGTCGCTGGTTCAATTCCAGCCGGAAGGCCTTGAAGTTGCATTTTTCGCAACTGGTCCCGGTTTGGTCTTAAAATGTATGTATTCCAACACTCGAAATTTTCCTTCACCATAAATCCTTTCTATATATATATATGTCCTCTTTGCAACACTCGAAATTCTCCTTCACCATAAATCCTATATATATATATATATGTCCTCTTTGCACTCTATTTTTCCATCATGTTAAACTATGCCTATGGTGACCTCGTGATGGAAAAATCCCGCAGGGAAACGATGCAGGATAATGGTGATGAGAAAATCCCGCAGGGGTAGGATGAAACTGTAGGGGAAGGGTAGAACAGGCGAGCGAGGGGTTATTGCGGATATGTATTTCTATTAAACTGGTTATGTTATGGTTGTAAAAGTTATGTGTGAAGCAAGTTTTGAGTGAAGGCCCTTCGACTCAATGAAACCTAATATTATACATAACTGAATTATTCACGAGTCTGCAGTGTTATACGCACATGAGTGAGATATTACACATAACGACATGACGCGTAGTTTAAATTAAGTATTTTATGGCAAAAATGTACATGAAAAAAATAATACATTCTGATTGCTTCTCCAAGTATTTGTGCTGCGTTTTCAATTGAAGATTTCGTGTAACTATTTTGAAATGAATACAGAAAACACCAAGAGGGAATTGTTCTGTAATGAAACATAATGTTTTAAGGCGTCAATGAGTTGTGAAGTGTACGAGTCGCGTTCGCACAATACGTATTTGTACTTTTATCAAATAAAGTCAACGTATGATTGCTTTCAGTTGCTTGCAAGTAGTTTTCTTATGAAAATCAATTAGTTTCCATGATAGAATATTCTAAATATTTGGTCGAGTACAAAACATTCAAAAAAACTAAAGCATTTTGCTAATATTGACAACATTGTAATTTTGCCATGGATATAATAATAAACAAATAATCATAATTTTGCTCGAGCGGAATTAAGGATTTACACTAGTTGTGATATTTGAAAATTTTGCCAAATTGAACTCGCCTAACGGCTTGTGCTATTATGGCAAAATTTTCAAATATCACTTGTTGTGTAAATCCTAAATTGCACTCGCTATCATATGATTACCTATACTTATAATTTTAATATATTCCTCAATCTCATACTAACTTTTCAAAGCGCATTATAATGGAGCAGTTGTCTGCAGGAATATCTCTTGACTTTAAATACCAGCACAGCCCAATTCGTTATGTATTTTTAAAAATAACTTGTAGTTATATTGTAAGTATAGTTTAAATTTTTTTAAAGTTTCTCCGTGTTTAAATAAAGATCACTCGCATGTGCAGGATGCCCGAATCGCAGCAGTAACCGCAGACCAGATCACACGAAAAATCGCAGAACAGATCACAAAAAATCGCACGTATACACAAGGCAAATGTTTACCTTAACGTCTGATCAGATTTTAACGTCTTTCTTTTTCTACTGTCAAGTGATACTTGTACCATGCCAGCTGTGCTCTAATTCAACCACGAGCTCCTGAGATCATCGTGGGCTGCATAATATGGCGTAACCATACGCTGTTTAATCATTATAGCGGTTTCTTTAATTGCCTCGCGTTATCTCTACTGCTATACGGTTACTCCCCTCACCAGATGTGAACGCGCTTTCTCTACTCAACCTAATCATGAAATTAATGTCTCTGAAATAGAATCGAACGCTGCACATCCTCATTGACAAGCGCTAGGTTGGATTAAATTGGATTAAAATGGATTAAATTGTCTATAACCCCGATATAATACGATATTATACTGATATAGATTCTACATGAAGTGAATAGTTGAATGTAAAAATGTTTTATAATTTGAGCTTTGTGTTGATGTTCTATTATTAAAGGTTTGTTTTTCCGAAATGCTAATGACTGTGACGTCACATCAGTCATCATTTCGGATACAATATTCTGCCTGCTAGAGAAATTAGACCTAATTCAAACGTTGATAGAGATTTTATACTTGAACGTTATACTGAGACTTCCCGTGGCCTTATGTGCCTTGACATAACATGCTTCACTCTTGTGTTTTCTATATGTATCTAAAACTTTTATGTATCTAAAACTTTTATGTATCTAAAACCCTATATAGTTGATCCCAGTAAACATATTTGACATCTCAATCACCCCAAGCCATTTCTCCAAACCCTTTGGTAGGGTACCCGGTACCCAACGCGCCAATTATGATGGGTGTACGACTTTTACGGTTTTGAACTTCCAAATTCGTGTAATCTCCGTTTCAGATCCTGGTAATTTTCTCCAGTATAAGCTGTCTACATAAGCTTGTGGGCGTAAAGGGCGGTAAATTGTAAGCAGTTTTCTCGTTTCCTCCATGGTCTGAAGTTCTTCTTTTGTCTAATTGATACTACCTACACCATACCGCACGATAGAGACAGTGTTAATTGCTTTAATGCATATTCCCTCCATTCAGTTTGGACTTCAGAATTTTCCACACACGACGGAAATATTCCTTTTGGACTATTTGCTTCATCTCAGTGTGCTTAATATATCGTCTACTTCAAGCACCCCGATGTACTTGTATCCATTATCATTACCATTCAGTGCACTGATCACCTTGTTATCGGGCATATTTATTCCTTCACAACTTATGAGTTTTCCCCCTTTTCATGACCAGGGTTGCACACTTTGATATACCAAACCCATGCATTCTCAAGTGTTCACTAACAACTCTAACTGATTGCACAAGTGAATCTACCATATGTTCTCATTTTCCTACATACATCTTGAGGTCGTCTATATGAGATGGTTGATAACTCCATAGCTAAGCCGGTCTAGGTCATAACCGGTCTTAATCTTCCTTAGCACTAGCGTTAGTGGGATTAAAGACGTTACAAACAATATGGGTGAGAGACTATATATTGAAAACGCTGCTATTCCGACGTGCATTAGATATTGATAGTTTAGGTTTTATATAATACATGTACAGTATATATAATACATATATATTTAAATATATTATATATATTATTCTATATTTTAAACGTAGTACTGTAAAGCTCTATTAGATTTGTAGTAGAAAAGTAGAAATAACGCTTTATAAATAAAGATTATTATTAATATTATTATTATTAAATATATACAGTATATATATATATTATATTATATAATATATATTTTATATTATAGTAAAATCGTTTCGTTAACAAACACAAGTGTTCTATACAGGTAAAAGTTTCAATAAACAACCAAAAGAAACAACATTTGAAATAAGATGTAGTAAAACCTCTCGTAAAATTGCATTTAGGTGTATAATGAGTGGTTCGGTGTCTAATTACATTTGAATTCTTTCTCTTACGTCATTTACTTGTAATGCTAATGTTATAAATTATTGGTGTTCTAGTTAGTTAGAATTCAAGTTCGGTTTTAGTATTGAAATAAGTTCCCTTTCTTTCATTTCTCTGAATTGTCTATTTTCATCGTTGCACTGGTAGATTGGTATGATCTGAAAGGTCCCGTTGACATCGTTGTTGCAACAGTCTAAATGTTCACTTACTTTCAGATGTCGATACTCTTTATGTTATATCTGTTCGTTGTGTAAGGTTACTCTCTTACGCATATTCTCTGTTTGTCCAACATATAGAAGCTTTCGCACTTTGGGACAAATTATTGTATAGATAGCATTATTTGCCTTACAGTTCATTGATGACCTTATGGTCCAAACCTTTCCTTTTTAAAATTTTATTGAGTTTCCTGTAATTAAATAGTCACATGTTCCACATCTTTGTTCTTGGCATTTTGTGTGGTACTTTCCAATTTGCTAAGAAAATCTGTAGTCTCTTGAATAAAAGAGGGATTTTTTTAACAAGAGGTTGTTGTAGAAAATCTAGAAATTCTGAAATCTCCTCCGTTGGGCATGCCACAATTAGACACTATAGGTTGTTCGGGGGGGTAACGGAATCCATGTGTATTTTCGGTAAGTGAATAAAACTTGCCCAAATTAACTTACCCAAATTACAATCCTTAAGATATTCAAAACATTTTTTGTCAAAAAATTGGAATCATGAAAAACTTTGAGTCTGTCACAGATAAAGGAAAAACTGAAGGGATGGGGTCAGACTGCACGCTCTCATAAACGACCATTTAAATCATTAAGCTGTCTATACGCCTCATCTTTAATTGTAAGCAACAAGGTCCAAAACCACTACAGCAGATCTTTATCTTGATCAATCGTACGGTTTTTGAGAGCCATTCTTTCCGCACTATATACTTAAATTACTAATATCTATACGGTCACCCTTATCTGCTAAAGACATATATATAAGTCTAGTACTTCCAGCTGTGAAATAAATAAGTCTAATGCTGGCTCCTAAACTGGAGGTTCCCAAGTAGACTTCTTTCTAAATTTCGAAAAAGGTATCTGCATTTTGGGTACTGGGTTTATTATATGAAAAAACATCTTACATTTAAGAGATCTATTAATTTAAATTCGACCAAATCTTTCTTAAACTGAAAATAATTAATATTCTTAGGAGTTGGGCCTGGAGAGAACACTTTCCGCTGATGTTAAAGTCCTACGGAAAAGAACATTGTTTGAATTAACAGTTCTTACTTCTACTGCATGTTTGATTGGTTTCTTCTCTGGGTTCTTCATCACGATAGCTGACGTACTTTATTCCGACTTCTTCATCACGATGGCCGACGTTAACTAGGTTATCTGAACTGTCTTAATTAAGTCTTCAGTGATCACTTAGACTTTCTTTTTTCCAATTAATAGTTTGTAGACGTTATCATATCTTTATTAGTAATACATGTCGTATTTTTTATTTTATAATGAAATGTAATTAATTAGTTTTATAAGTAACTTAAGTAACTTTAAGACTATATATATATTGTTGTTATAAGAGCATTAATGAGACTATTCTACAATTCTCCTATAAACGCGTCAATTATCTTTATTATTCTGAGTATTATTATAAGTAATATTATGAGTAGATTTTAAGACCTTTTATGAAGAACTATAGCTGACATTAATTGGAGGAGAGTATTGAATAAGTGAAGTAGTTAAATTCTTAATAAATTTATAATTAATTAAAAAAAATAATTATTACTAATATCATTATTATTACCATTATTAATATTAATAAATTGTTGTTCGTCGAGAAGACGACATCTGCTCCTTGTACAGTAAACAACAGACCCAGCTTCGTGTTATGTCACATTGTAAAACTGCTGTTGATGACGGTAGATATACTTGGAGACATGATAGCATCCTGGTAATTCATAGTTACTTTCCTATTAGTATTGTCTAGTGTGGATATCGTCTGTATATTGACTTTCCTGGCTTTGATAACCCTGTTCTGCTGTTTCAGTCATTCACAACTGATATAATAAATATTTAACCAATGGCAGTCGAGAGATTGTTGCTATTGGACGGTCAGTCCAATTGCAATAATCTCTCGACTGCCCTTGGTTAAATATTTACTATATCAGTTGTCAATGACTGAAACAGCAGAACAGGGTTATCAAAGCCAGGAAAGTCAATATAGAGACGATATGAAGGAAAATGGGCAATTGCATGGGTCATGTCGGCTTTAAATCCCTTATATCTGTTTTGCTTATAGCATTTGACCTTCTCTGAGTTCGTATGGCATACCCCATACGGTCAGTATATGGGGTATGTCATAAACGAACTCAGAGAAGGTCAAATGCTATAATTTAAGCAAAACATATATAAGGGATTTAAAGCCGACATGACCCATGCATTGCCCATTTTCCTTCATTCTCTGTTATCTTGCGGTTACCATGCACATGACTAAGAGCTGGGAGACACGGGTTCATATCCTGGGTCGGACCACCACTCGGGGTCATAAAATAATTGCATGAGGAAAAAGTCAGTGCTGCCTTTGCAATAATACGATAACGACCAAAAATCGTAGGCCCTCGGAACCTCTATCAATTGGGCTTCTCGCCTGTTGGGGTATTCTGTTCACTTAAAAAGAGTGAGAAATAAAGTAAACTAAAAACAATAACAATTACAATAAACGCCGGGTTGTATTGCGAAGGATATCAAGGTCATTACATCTGTTTTAAACCCCCTAGACGTTTAAGGTAAAATTATGGAGACCGCCATTATAGATCCTCATAATACGTCTTTAATCGTCGCAACAAACCGTGGACCAATCCCCAAACTATATTAGCTTTTATTAATAATCTTGGTTGATCTGTGATCTTAATGCAGGCGAGGGCGTTACAGCTCCATCCATTATTTTAATTAGCGTTTTTGCCTTATCTTGTTATCTGAATTAAAGGTTTTTATTATAAATATTAATAAATTGTTGTTCGTCCGGATTGTTCTAATTGTTTAAATAAAAACGTAATATAAAACGGAAACCTTTTCGCATCGGGCAACCTAACACCTCGTCTCACAAGAGCTTATTTACTTAAGATACCTTCCTTCAAGGTTTAAATGAAAAATTTAAAAAAACGTTCTAATAAGCAACTTAATTTATGTTAAGGATAACATATTGGGGAGAGCTTGGAGTAGACATGCAGACGATACATGAACGATAGAACCACAGACTGTACATCAACACATATCAGTATCAACCAATATATGAATACATATATCAATCGAACCAGTACATCATTGTGACCTTCGCTCTCCATCTGAGTCTCGGTGGCTCAATATGGTCAGAGCGTCTCATCGGTAATCAGAAGGTTACAGGTTCGATTCCTGTCCTGGACTCAGAATAATTTTTTTCTGAGATATAAGATTGACGATCTTCCATGTATCGTCTAATATTATCAGGCTTATGTACCAATCAATTCGAAACTTCACCATCCCCCCCCCGGGAATTTGAACTTTTGAAAATTTGGTCGTTCAAATTCCCATCCCCCTGGGCGAAAAAGTGTTCAAATGCCCTACTGTAGCAAAAAATTAAATGGGCACATGCCCGACCCCCATGACCAAATTATGAAACTGGAAGTACAGAAATTCCATTCCATTTTTGACAAACCAGCCCTTAACGAAAGCGGGATCTTTCCATTTAAAATCTAACAATAACAATGCTTCCAAGATTCCGCTACCAAAAAAAAATGGTGGCCGTGACAAAGCTTTAGTTGATTGACCGCTAGCAGAAATTCCACCCGAAAACGCGCGAATTCTAGACTTCCGGTTCAAATTCCCCAACAGGCAAAAGGCCTCGAACGTCAAATTCCCTTCCCCCGGACACAGGGACAGGTTAGAGTCAAATTCCGGGGGGAGCATGGTGATGTTTCGAATTGATCGGTACATTACTTGCGGTACGGATTCTCTGACGGTTTTGGTGGGAAAACCTTTTTGTTGATTTGAGGACTAGGATCGATCTTCATTGAAAAATCCCGAACAATGAAGCATGCTGAAACATAGTGTTGTTTTTCTTTAGACTTTTTAAAATTATGCTGTTTACGACGAATGTTTCACTCGGAACGATTACCAGTAGCTGTAAACCGATGGAACGATTAAGAGGTAAGGTAAGATAAAACAATATATAAGGTAAGTTAAAAACAAACAAGAAAATGAAGTAAAAGCCACCATATAATTATAAACTACTTATTAGCCTCATTTCCTCGGTTTGTACGTAAAGTATTTGCCTACGTTTTTTTCGTCGCTCTGTCTGTTGTTATTGCCCATGAGACGTTCTATACCATTGAGATATCGAGACTCAGACGGTGAGCGAAACTATGATGTACTTGTTACTTATCAGTATTGCTTTGGTGTCTTACTGTGCTTCACTTAGTGAATGTGAGAGCCTCGAATAGATAGACTATACGTACATGGATGATCGTCTACCTCAAATCCTCAGGAATTGTTTCCAAATTTTGAGTCCCAGATAGGAACCTGTAACCTTCTGATTGCCGGTGAGCGGCTATAACCATTAAGCTACCGAGACCGCAAATTTTGGAGCAATAATGCATTTCGTGACCGAAATATGGAGAATTTAAAATTTCAGAGTTAACACCACTGATCTGTAATATATAGAGCATCTATTGGTCTAAAATTGAAGCCAGAAGTAGTTCACGACCGTCATATTGGAGAGAGCAACTTCGGAACCACTTTATGGGACCACGCTGTATAGTTTTATACTATAGGTGACAGAGAATAGCTGTCTTTGATTTTTAAGATACCAAAATAAGTCAGTTGTCGAAGGTTTTCGCGTACTCTCCAAGATGGCCGCCGCGAAATATTTTGGTTTCAATTTTCACAGCATCCAAACTGTGATCGTTCACGACGCTAAAGAATCAGTTGTTGAAGGTTTTCCCGTAGTTTTGGATTAGTAACTACGGTCTCACCAAGATGCGCAGCTGGTCTCACCAAGATGGCCGCCGCGAAATATTTTACGTGCGACTAAATCGAGAGTTGGCTGGAGACTGGGTACGACTATTTCGCAATTAATGAATGGACTGGAGAGTCTGGACTCACTCGCACTTTGTTTGTCCTTTTCCTCTTTTTCTTAGTTGATTTGAATCTACGCTGTTTATCAATAGATTTGTTGGCAGGTGAACTTGTGACCAGTTTTAACGGTGACAAACATTTCCGTTCTTTCATTGACATAAACAAGTGTTTGGCAGCAGTTATTTTTTTATTTAGTACACTGATTGCCTCATTGTCCTCACAATGAATTAGTTGGTCTACCAGAACCAAAAGTTGTCTTTTAGTGGCTTCCTTTAGTGTTGTATTATCTTGCATCACTTTATTTTTCTGTTCAAGATGAGATGCAACCAATTGTACATCCTTATTATAATCTGTATCAATGTATTTGGTATTACTATACAGGCTCAGCAGAATTATAATTTGTTTGATCTTTCTTAGCAGACAAGTACCGTTGTAAGAGATGTATGTGTTTAGAAAGTGTGTTATGTATCAGACTGTCAGGGTCCAATGCCCCAGCTCGGTTAGAATTCAATATGGCGACCTTGGTGCCAACTCTCGATTTACTAGCCGCACGTAAATATTTTGGCCTCATTTTTCGTAGACTTTCCCATGCGGCGTCGCTCGATGCTAACGATTAGTTGTCGCTCGTAGAGATCGACTTGTGGCAAGTCTACATTTTTCGTAGCCTGCATAGCAGACGGTTGTTTGGGGGGAGGGGGTTATATTCTGGACGCGGAATACAGCGAGGCTTCCGAGTTCCGCCTCGCGGGTTTTCCGCCTCGCTGTATTCCGCTCCCCCCAAACAACCGTCTGCTACGCAGGCTACATTTTTCGTAGCATCGAACAATGTGTTGCTAGATCTAGTCTCTTGATGCAGATAAGTAGTTGACACGCGGCCGACACACTACGACACTAATGTAGCCAAATTTTTACAATAAATCAATATACAATAAATACACTTGAAAATGTTTTAGATGTTACTTCTATATTAAACCTAACACCCGAAGCTGGGTTAAAAATATAAATTTTCATGACATTTCGGTAACCATGCTAACCTCATATTTCATATAATTCAAAATTCTGTAATTCAAGAAGGAATTATTGTATCGACTTATTTAAGATTTATAACAACGCCTTGTAAATTACGTAAAGGCAACAATGTCACAACATAGATTTTAGGATTTTAGTGATGTCACGTGAAGACTACTTATAGTAGCTCTTCAGCTTCTTATACGTGGCTATTTGGGTTGAGGTGCAACTTTGTTATTTCCAAGCCGTGGTTTCGCTTGTTTCTCGCATTCGTCTTTCTCGTGTGGTCTCGCCAGGTTTATATGCATGGTGCTGGAGCAGGAAGTGACGCATCGCTGCACGAGTCGTTTGAACGCGAGCTGGAAATCTCGCTTGAAGAACGTGTAGAGCAACGGGTTGAGAAACGACGAACTGTAACGCACGATGATGAGAATGGATCTGGCGACGGTCGGAAGCGGGGGGATCTTGTTCTTGTTGACTCTCTGGATCGTGCCGAAATACCACCATCCCCAGCTCAAGATGAAGGTCAATAACATCACGAGGAACAACACCATGGGTTTAAACCTCCGGTATCTGCTCACGTTGCACGGCGTGGACTGTTTTGCTTGTTTACCCGCTGACGAGAAGCTATGCGTGAGGATGATACTGAGCATGCGTGCGTAGCACACGAACATGGTGGCCAGCGGAAACGCAAAGAAGACGACGAAGACGAAGGTTTCGTGAATGGTCTGCTTTTTCACCGCGCTTTCGCTGAACCTGTTTCCAACGTCTCCCAAATCCAGCAACCATTCCAAGGGAATGAGTGCGATCACCAAGGACACCAGCCACGTGGTTGCTATGGCGATGGCGACGTTCTTCTTAGTTAAGATGCGCCTATGTAGCATCGGGTGCATCACAGCCAAGTATTTCTCCAAGGTGAGCATAAGGATGTGACTGATAGTGGAGATACCGATGAAGCGGTTCATCTCGAACGACAGCAAGCACGTATTCCAGAATCTCGTGGACTCGCAAGAAATGTTCAGCGGTATCGTGATGATGCCCGTGGTCATATCGGAAACGGATAAGCTTAGTAGTAAGTAGTTTGGCTTTCCGCGCCATAGCCGGCCAGTGCGGAACAGGACGATGACCAAGCCGTTCGTGAGGATGATGAAGATGGCGATGGTGAGGAGGATCGAGTGGAAACCTAGATCAAACTGCGGGGTGTGTCTGGTTGGCACGCCGGCGGTTGAATTACCCACGACATTGATTTCTTCAGATGCATTGCTAGACGGCGCAAGTGATTTGGTGTAATTCATCTTCTTTTCATGGGAGTTATCTGTCGAAAACAATGAAATATTTACGAAATAAAAATCGTGTCGCGTAAGATTATCTAGTTATAATGGCACATTGTGTAAAACTGCAAAGGAATAACTTCCAAAGGAAGCACTTAATATACTCTTACGCCACGCTGCATTAAAGTTTTAATAAATAATTCGAAGGCGTTGACTTAGCAACGAAATTGTGGGTAAACCTTTTCTTGGTAATTTGATAAATCCAGGTATTCCTTGACTTTCGACGTACACATCAGCGTGCCTTAATCGAATCATATAGTAGCCATTCAGACCGCGTGTTGCTACTCGCTTACAAAGATGCGCATGTTTTTCTTTTCATCTTCAACGTAACATGAAGATAACATTTTATAAATTCTTTGTGTCTAGTATGTCGTTATTTATCCTTTTAGTTTCACATACTCTTACTCTTCTTTCTTAAAGGGGCAATAAGACGCAAAATCATTTATCCCAATTTGGGCTTTATCTAGAAGTGCATTCGAAATAAGCAAGAATAGCGATCTTACTTTGTCAATGTCTTATCTTGTTCCAGAGATATTTCAGTTTTTAAAAGCTGTAAATGAGATACCTGATGACGTCATCTACTCCACTCAAATTCTAAAAATGAGGAGTGTCTTTGGAGATAGCGGCTAGATTGTGCTGAAATGTTCCAGATGTATGCTACTAAGAATGGTACATATCTCCCCTGCGCTACGTAATCTTCACTGGTTGCCGGTGAGATCACGGATTGTTTTTAAGATACTAATAATTACTTTCAAGGCTTTTGCATGGCCAGGCGCCCTGTTTATATTACTGATTTGCTAACTAAATATAAAACCTACTCGTACTTTGAGATCATCTGACCAAAATCTGCTACTCGAGCCAAAATCCCAAAACAGTGACTCATGGAGACAGAGCATTCTCGGTTGCAGCGCCAAATACTGTGGAAATTCATTAAGTCCACAGGAAATTAGAAGCTTTGAAATGTAGTAAGTAATTTTAAGTCTGCTGTATACATTTTTCATTTTAGGGATTTAGTTTAAATTCAGGAGTAGATGACGTCATAAGTTCATTTGCATCTTTCAAAAACTTGAATATCTCTGGAACAACATAAGATGGGTATTGCTATTTGTACAGCAGTTCATGTCGTGACGTCACAATTTTCAACACTATTTGGTTATTTTCAAGGTAAAAACTAACCCTTACCCAAAATCAAACCTTGATCCTAACTCTAACCTTATTTCACTTTAAAGTCGAACAATTCGAGGTGGTATTTTGACGTCACGACATGAACTGCTGTACATATAGTGAATCCCAATATAGGATATTGACTAAGTAAGAATTTAGTGACTCAAAACTCGTGACTAGGCTCTCCATGCTACTGTACTAGCATCGCAGGGTCGCGGATTCAATTCCAGCAGGAAGGCCTTGAAGTTGAATTTTTCGCAACTGGTCCCGGTTTGGTCTTAAAATGTATATATTCCAACACTCGAAATTTTCCTTCACCATAAATCCTTAGAACATGTAGTTTGATCGAGTGAAATACCAAATATTACTTGTAATATACATGTAGATAAAATAAAAATTAGTTAGACGATTTTCGGTCTTACTACCCCTTTAACTCTGACTTTGCTAATTAAGTTTCAAACAGTTCTTGTAAGAATTGTCCAATATTACCATTCTCCATGGTAAATGCGTTCTCCAATTCAATATTAATATTATTATTATTATTATTATTATTATTATTATTGTTATTATTATTATTATTATTATTATTATTATTATTATGTCGAGAAAGACGTAGGACGTACCTTCCTACGCTCCGACAGATAAATCGTTTTATTTACTCTGACAAGACCAAATCATTCAATATTTCAACATTATTGTATCACACAAATCTTCCTTCTTCTTTATTCCTATTGGACAATTCAACCCGGAGACCGCTTGATCCTCATAAACGTTGCTTCTCTATACCTTCAAGTAAAACTACAAATAAGAAAGCTCTCCTTCATTAATAGGCGCGGTTATACCGGAGATTTACCGCCGGAGTTTTTCCTGTTACCGCTGGCTATTTTTTGCATGTTCTGTAATTTTCGTGCGACACTTTATATGTAATTTTCTGGCGACATTTTCTGGACACAGACGTCTGTGACAACGTCCATAGGCGTACGGGCAAAACTTTGTAGGGGGGGGGGGGGCTGAGCATAACTTGCCCGAATAAATTATGACGTCAATATTACTGAAGAACACGAATTGCTATCGTTTAGCTTAAGCATTATTACACATGCACGTTTTTCATTAATGTGTATGAACATGCATTGGAAACATGTATATTAGGGGGGTCCGGGGGCATGCTCCCCCGAGAAAAATTTTGAATTTTTGATTCCCTGAAAGTGTATTTCCTGCCATTTGAGGGCACTTTTCTCGTTTTTGCAGCCGCGGCATCGTGCGGGATTCGAACTCATTTAATTACCGTAACACAGATTTTCCAAATTTAGACCGCGTGGATATCTCTCCCGCAACGCGCATAGGGAATGCGTTGCACGACAGCAGAAGAGAAGGAATGAAAAGCAATTAGCCACAAAACCAAAATAATGTATTAGGTATATTCAAGTTGAATATACGAAATTACGTTTAGACAACGCCCGGACCAAGGCCTGGCTATATGCCACTTTTAACCATTGCTAAACGAAGAATAACAATGAAATCCCAGATTTCAAATTTGGAAACGGTTCTTATTTGGTAGGCATGTAATAGTTATGGAATGAGAAATAAGACTGAAGGCTTGGCAGTGATTTATACAGTTCCAGATAAATGTGTTTCAGGGTATTAAACTCCTAGACTGCAACATTTACTTTCATGAAAGTGTTTCAGACTTTATATGAAACAGCACTTATACTTTCAACTTCTACTGGTATAATAAAATTGTCAACAAAACAAATGTCAGTGTTAAGGTTACAGAATACCCTAGAATGGTAATTTTTTTGAAAATGGTGTTTTGATATGTTTGTAAAGGTTACCATTAGATCTATCAGCTACACAAATTTGAATTGAAAATGTTGCAAATTGAGCGAGTTATCGTGTTAAAACGGTTTACGGTTATTATCCGTGGCGGGAAAGTCAGCTATTAATTAACAGGATGAATGATAGCTAACTTGTATCAAATTACGAAAGAAATTGGAAAAATAAACACAACTTCAACTCGTCTCTCTAGCTCATGTCTGACAGAAAACGGAATAAAAATCCATTCTGTGGTAGTCGTAAATACGGGCCAAACGCAAGAAAGCTGACAAAGACGTCTTTTTGGATGAAAAAAGGAACATTTATCTGCCAGCGACAAGGGTTCATACTTTGAACAAGAGACACAATGGCCAGACGTGATTGCGAACAGCGATAAACGTTCCGAAAGGTCTTCTAGAAGCGAGCAGAAACTGAAGACAAGTATGGAAGTTTCCAGAAGCGAAAGGCGGCATTACTGGTCAGAATCACAATCTGAATCAGATGATTTTGATTCGGATTTTAACTCAAGTGAAAATGAGGATGACAGTTATGCTTGTTACCAACCACCCGTTGGCAATTATATTGTTAGTCCAGAATGTTTGGAATTAATGCTAGGAAACTCTGTATGGGGCGCCAAATGTAAAAAAATTATTTAGGTAAAAAATGTGTCTATTTTGCCATTATTTAGCTATATAATCCGTTTTTTGCAAACCATGTTTTATTTGAGTTAAACAATCGATAGATTATTTATAAATAATCTATAGATGGTTTACAAACAATCCGTAGATTGTTTAACACAAAAGTATTATTTATTAAATAATCCATGGATTGTTTATAAATAATCTATAGATGGTTTATAAAACCTTAGATTATTTGTTAAATAATCCATGGATTGTTTATAAATAATCCATGGATTGTTTATTGACTATGGTTTCTCTTCTAAAACAATCCCAGCATTGTTTATAAATAATCTTGGGATGGTTTAGTAAACCATGGAATTTTCGTTAAATAATCCAGAGATTATTTGCTCGAGCCAAATGTAAAAATATGGCGGCGTTCGCCAAATGTAAAATAATGCTGGACAATTAGAAAAAGACTGGAAACGATAGTATGGGACCGGGGGGTAAGCAAATTTATAAATCAAGTTCAACAAGACAAGTGTTTCCAGTCTGTATTTGGAAGTCAATCTTGCAATAACGGTGACAATAATCGCAATCGTCGCTCATCTTCTTCATCGACAACGCCGTTGCGTTCTGGATATACGTCGCCGTCAGTACTTCTAAATAGCCATATAAATAGCCATATATAATAGCCATATAGCCATGTTTTAAAAAAAGATGATCCCTCCCTCGTCGTGAACTATCGGCCTATCTCACTATTATGCATTGTCTCAAAGACTCTAGAACGGTGCGTCTTCAATCATTGCTATCCACATCTTGCTCCCATGTTTTACCACCTGCAGCATGGCTTTCTAAAGGGCAGATCAACTGTGACACAACTTCTTGTAGTCTACCACGACATCTTAGAACACCTTGCTAGCGGGAAGGAGGTTGATGCCGTTCATCTGGACCTATCAAAGGCATTTGACAGAGTGCCCCACCATCTGCTCCTTGTCAAACTTGAGCGATTCGGCATATCTGGATCTCTTCTCAAGTGGTTTAGGAGCTACCTATCTAACAGACAACAGCGTGTGGTCCTTGATGGTACATTTTCAAACTGGCTTCCGGTAACTTCAGGCGTCCCCCAAGGATCTATACTTGGTCCACTTCTATTTCTTGTATACGCAAACGATATGCCAGAATACATCCAAAAGGGCTCGAACTTGGCTCTGTTTGCTGACGACTCGAAGCTATATAGACCAATGAACTTAGAAAGTGCCACACACGGGCTCCAGTCTGATCTCGACTCTCTACCAAAGTGGAGTGTTGACTGGGACATGTCCTTCAACGCCTCCAAATGTAAAGTTATGCACATGTCTCGTAAAACATCTCCAGTTTGTAAAAACTATGCCTACCAACTCGGAGGAAATTCCTTGGATTGCGTGCCCTATATCACCGACCTGGGAGTAACTATTACCCAGGACCTATCCTGGTCTAAATATATCGAAGAGACATGCGCAAAGGCAAACAAGTCACTCGGCCTGATCAAAAGAGTCTGTGGCAGAGACCTATCTGATATCAAGACCAGAAAACTGCTCTACTGCTCCCTTGTTCGGCCTCGCCTAGAATACTGCTCCAACGTCTGGTCTCCACACACTGTAAAATACCGCCGACTGATTGAAAATGTCCAACGTCGTGCCACAAAGTTCAACAAAGAAAGACTCACTTCTCTAGACTTACTTCCCCTTGAACTTAGACGTGATCAGTCTGACATTGTACTACTTTTTAAATATAGGAATGGTCTAATCAATGTCAACCTCGATAAATACTTTACACCTACTCGCTCTTCTCACAACACTAGAAAATATGACTCTAATAATTATTATGGGGCGCCAAATGTAAAAAAATTATTTAGGTAAAAAATGTGTCTATTTTGCCATTATTTAGCTATATAATCCGTTTTTTGCAAACCATGTTTTATTTGAGTTAAACAATCGATAGATTATTTATAAATAATCTATAGATGGTTTACAAACAATCCGTAGATTGTTTAACACAAAAGTATTATTTATTAAATAATCCATGGATTGTTTATAAATAATCTATAGATGGTTTATAAAACCTTAGATTATTTGTTAAATAATCCATGGATTGTTTATAAATAATCCATGGATTGTTTATTGACTATGGTTTCTCTTCTAAACAATCCCAGCATTGTTTATAAATAATCTTGGGATGGTTTAGTAAACCATGGAATTTTCGTTAAATAATCCAGAGATTATTTGCTCGAGCCAAATGTAAAAATATGGCGGCGTTCGCCAAATGTAAAATAATGCTGGACAATTAGAAAAAGACTGGAAACGATAGTATGGGACCGGGGGGTAAGCAAATTTATAAATCAAGTTCAACAAGACAAGTGTTTCCAGTCTGTATTTGGAAGTCAATCTTGCAATAACGGTGACAATAATCGCAATCGTCGCTCATCTTCTTCATCGACAACGCCGTTGCGTTCTGGATATACGTCGCCGTCAGTACTTCTAAATAGCCATATAAATAGCCATATATAATAGCCATATAGCCATGTTTTAAAAAAAGATGATCCCTCCCTCGTCGTGAACTATCGGCCTATCTCACTATTATGCATTGTCTCAAAGACTCTAGAACGGTGCGTCTTCAATCATTGCTATCCACATCTTGCTCCCATGTTTTACCACCTGCAGCATGGCTTTCTAAAGGGCAGATCAACTGTGACACAACTTCTTGTAGTCTACCACGACATCTTAGAACACCTTGCTAGCGGGAAGGAGGTTGATGCCGTTCATCTGGACCTATCAAAGGCATTTGACAGAGTGCCCCACCATCTGCTCCTTGTCAAACTTGAGCGATTCGGCATATCTGGATCTCTTCTCAAGTGGTTTAGGAGCTACCTATCTAACAGACAACAGCGTGTGGTCCTTGATGGTACATTTTCAAACTGGCTTCCGGTAACTTCAGGCGTCCCCCAAGGATCTATACTTGGTCCACTTCTATTTCTTGTATACGCAAACGATATGCCAGAATACATCCAAAAGGGCTCGAACTTGGCTCTGTTTGCTGACGACTCGAAGCTATATAGACCAATGAACTTAGAAAGTGCCACACACGGGCTCCAGTCTGATCTCGACTCTCTACCAAAGTGGAGTGTTGACTGGGACATGTCCTTCAACGCCTCCAAATGTAAAGTTATGCACATGTCTCGTAAAACATCTCCAGTTTGTAAAAACTATGCCTACCAACTCGGAGGAAATTCCTTGGATTGCGTGCCCTATATCACCGACCTGGGAGTAACTATTACCCAGGACCTATCCTGGTCTAAATATATCGAAGAGACATGCGCAAAGGCAAACAAGTCACTCGGCCTGATCAAAAGAGTCTGTGGCAGAGACCTATCTGATATCAAGACCAGAAAACTGCTCTACTGCTCCCTTGTTCGGCCTCGCCTAGAATACTGCTCCAACGTCTGGTCTCCACACACTGTAAAATACCGCCGACTGATTGAAAATGTCCAACGTCGTGCCACAAAGTTCAACAAAGAAAGACTCACTTCTCTAGACTTACTTCCCCTTGAACTTAGACGTGATCAGTCTGACATTGTACTACTTTTTAAATATAGGAATGGTCTAATCAATGTCAACCTCGATAAATACTTTACACCTACTCGCTCTTCTCACAACACTAGAAAATATGACTCTAATAATTATTATGGGGCGCCAAATGTAAAAAAATTATTTAGGTAAAAAATGTGTCTATTTTGCCATTATTTAGCTATATAATCCGTTTTTTGCAAACCATGTTTTATTTGAGTTAAACAATCGATAGATTATTTATAAATAATCTATAGATGGTTTACAAACAATCCGTAGATTGTTTAACACAAAAGTATTATTTATTAAATAATCCATGGATTGTTTATAAATAATCTATAGATGGTTTATAAAACCTTAGATTATTTGTTAAATAATCCATGGATTGTTTATAAATAATCCATGGATTGTTTATTGACTATGGTTTCTCTTCTAAACAATCCCAGCATTGTTTATAAATAATCTTGGGATGGTTTAGTAAACCATGGAATTTTCGTTAAATAATCCAGAGATTATTTGCTCGAGCCAAATGTAAAAATATGGCGGCGTTCGCCAAATGTAAAATAATGCTGGACAATTAGAAAAAGACTGGAAACGATAGTATGGGACCGGGGGGTAAGCAAATTTATAAATCAAGTTCAACAAGACAAGTGTTTCCAGTCTGTATTTGGAAGTCAATCTTGCAATAACGGTGACAATAATCGCAATCGTCGCTCATCTTCTTCATCGACAACGCCGTTGCGTTCTGGATATACGTCGCCGTCAGTACTTCTAAATAGCCATATAAATAGCCATATATAATAGCCATATAGCCATGTTTTAAAAAAAGATGATCCCTCCCTCGTCGTGAACTATCGGCCTATCTCACTATTATGCATTGTCTCAAAGACTCTAGAACGGTGCGTCTTCAATCATTGCTATCCACATCTTGCTCCCATGTTTTACCACCTGCAGCATGGCTTTCTAAAGGGCAGATCAACTGTGACACAACTTCTTGTAGTCTACCACGACATCTTAGAACACCTTGCTAGCGGGAAGGAGGTTGATGCCGTTCATCTGGACCTATCAAAGGCATTTGACAGAGTGCCCCACCATCTGCTCCTTGTCAAACTTGAGCGATTCGGCATATCTGGATCTCTTCTCAAGTGGTTTAGGAGCTACCTATCTAACAGACAACAGCGTGTGGTCCTTGATGGTACATTTTCAAACTGGCTTCCGGTAACTTCAGGCGTCCCCCAAGGATCTATACTTGGTCCACTTCTATTTCTTGTATACGCAAACGATATGCCAGAATACATCCAAAAGGGCTCGAACTTGGCTCTGTTTGCTGACGACTCGAAGCTATATAGACCAATGAACTTAGAAAGTGCCACACACGGGCTCCAGTCTGATCTCGACTCTCTACCAAAGTGGAGTGTTGACTGGGACATGTCCTTCAACGCCTCCAAATGTAAAGTTATGCACATGTCTCGTAAAACATCTCCAGTTTGTAAAAACTATGCCTACCAACTCGGAGGAAATTCCTTGGATTGCGTGCCCTATATCACCGACCTGGGAGTAACTATTACCCAGGACCTATCCTGGTCTAAATATATCGAAGAGACATGCGCAAAGGCAAACAAGTCACTCGGCCTGATCAAAAGAGTCTGTGGCAGAGACCTATCTGATATCAAGACCAGAAAACTGCTCTACTGCTCCCTTGTTCGGCCTCGCCTAGAATACTGCTCCAACGTCTGGTCTCCACACACTGTAAAATACCGCCGACTGATTGAAAATGTCCAACGTCGTGCCACAAAGTTCAACAAAGAAAGACTCACTTCTCTAGACTTACTTCCCCTTGAACTTAGACGTGATCAGTCTGACATTGTACTACTTTTTAAATATAGGAATGGTCTAATCAATGTCAACCTCGATAAATACTTTACACCTACTCGCTCTTCTCACAACACTAGAAAATATGACTCTAATAATTATTATGGGGCGCCAAATGTAAAAAAATTATTTAGGTAAAAAATGTGTCTATTTTGCCATTATTTAGCTATATAATCCGTTTTTTGCAAACCATGTTTTATTTGAGTTAAACAATCGATAGATTATTTATAAATAATCTATAGATGGTTTACAAACAATCCGTAGATTGTTTAACACAAAAGTATTATTTATTAAATAATCCATGGATTGTTTATAAATAATCTATAGATGGTTTATAAAACCTTAGATTATTTGTTAAATAATCCATGGATTGTTTATAAATAATCCATGGATTGTTTATTGACTATGGTTTCTCTTCTAAACAATCCCAGCATTGTTTATAAATAATCTTGGGATGGTTTAGTAAACCATGGAATTTTCGTTAAATAATCCAGAGATTATTTGCTCGAGCCAAATGTAAAAATATGGCGGCGTTCGCCAAATGTAAAATAATGCTGGACAATTAGAAAAAGACTGGAAACGATAGTATGGGACCGGGGGGTAAGCAAATTTATAAATCAAGTTCAACAAGACAAGTGTTTCCAGTCTGTATTTGGAAGTCAATCTTGCAATAACGGTGACAATAATCGCAATCGTCGCTCATCTTCTTCATCGACAACGCCGTTGCGTTCTGGATATACGTCGCCGTCAGTACTTCTAAATAGCCATATAAATAGCCATATATAATAGCCATATAGCCATGTTTTTAAAAAAGATGATCCCTCCCTCGTCGTGAACTATCGGCCTATCTCACTATTATGCATTGTCTCAAAGACTCTAGAACGGTGCGTCTTCAATCATTGCTATCCACATCTTGCTCCCATGTTTTACCACCTGCAGCATGGCTTTCTAAAGGGCAGATCAACTGTGACACAACTTCTTGTAGTCTACCACGACATCTTAGAACACCTTGCTAGCGGGAAGGAGGTTGATGCCGTTCATCTGGACCTATCAAAGGCATTTGACAGAGTGCCCCACCATCTGCTCCTTGTCAAACTTGAGCGATTCGGCATATCTGGATCTCTTCTCAAGTGGTTTAGGAGCTACCTATCTAACAGACAACAGCGTGTGGTCCTTGATGGTACATTTTCAAACTGGCTTCCGGTAACTTCAGGCGTCCCCCAAGGATCTATACTTGGTCCACTTCTATTTCTTGTATACGCAAACGATATGCCAGAATACATCCAAAAGGGCTCGAACTTGGCTCTGTTTGCTGACGACTCGAAGCTATATAGACCAATGAACTTAGAAAGTGCCACACACGGGCTCCAGTCTGATCTCGACTCTCTACAAAAGTGGAGTGTTGACTGGGACATGTCCTTCAACGCCTCCAAATGTAAAGTTATGCACATGTCTCGTAAAACATCTCCAGTTTGTAAAAACTATGCCTACCAACTCGGAGGAAATTCCTTGGATTGCGTGCCCTATATCACCGACCTGGGAGTAACTATTACCCAGGACCTATCCTGGTCTAAATATATCGAAGAGACATGCGCAAAGGCAAACAAGTCACTCGGCCTGATCAAAAGAGTCTGTGGCAGAGACCTATCTGATATCAAGACCAGAAAACTGCTCTACTGCTCCCTTGTTCGGCCTCGCCTAGAATACTGCTCCAACGTCTGGTCTCCACACACTGTAAAATACCGCCGACTGATTGAAAATGTCCAACGTCGTGCCACAAAGTTCAACAAAGAAAGACTCACTTCTCTAGACTTACTTCCCCTTGAACTTAGACGTGATCAGTCTGACATTGTACTACTTTTTAAATATAGGAATGGTCTAATCAATGTCAACCTCGATAAATACTTTACACCTACTCGCTCTTCTCACAACACTAGAAAATATGACTCTAATAATTATCATCCTCTGACCACCCACAAACAAAATTATTTTAGATATTCTTTTTTTCCGCGCACCATCAACCTGTGGAATAGCCTACCTAGTCTACTCAAGTGCTGCATTAGTGTTAGTCAATTCAAACATAAGCTAAAGTGTTACTACAAGGATAATCTCTCATCTTACCAGCCGCCATAGTCAAATGTTCCTCTTTTTTAATTAGTTATTTATTTACTGAGTGTTATTAGTCCAGTGTTTTAGTTTCTTTATTAATGTTTTTACTTGTAATCTAGTAAGTATTTTACTATTTCTTTCTTAACTTGTTTGGGGGAAAATGTCAATTGGGGCGAAAGCCCTGTTTTTCTCTCCCAGCCACCTGTAACTTTTATCTTTTTTTTCTTCTTCGCGTTACTTTGTTATTTATGTGTAATTTTAATTTTGTGGCGAATGCAATAAATAAATAAATAAATAAAGCATAGGTCTCAAAAATCAAAATAGTGCCGTGAATTCTGTCGACGTGTCGTGGGACAACGCAAGACAAAGCGAAAAACATCTATCTGGGATTGTGGGTCGTCTGAAAACGTGGATAAAGATGTGGTATATCTTCTCTTTAGTCATGAAAAGTATCAGAATATTCCACGAGGAAAACAACGAGGAATGTTGGCCGAAAGGGGCTTATTGGCAAAATCAGACTGATGTCAACATAGAATGTTCATCAGGTATTAAATATGTTAAAGTAAAAAAGTGTGGACTCCTCTATCTTCTCCCATTTGTCAGCAACTCCTCTGCCAAGCCTCTGGAGGACACTGATTCATTTTGGACAACCCCAAAAGAACACAAGTGGTTTTAAGAAATAGTGGTTTTGGATGAGTTGTATCCATGGATTTTTTAAATATAATAGATTGCTAGTCTGCATGGTTTCAGGGTGAGGAAATTGATAGATTTGGCCAGGCTTGAGGTTTGCTCCACACATTTGAATATTTCTTTTATTTTTCAACCAGCATTATTTTATTATTATTATCTTATTACATTAAAATGATTAAAATAATGCTACATTTACTTAGCCTGCGTCGCAGACCCCGACGGGGTCTGCGACGCAGGCTACATTTACTCTGTTCTATTGGATGATACTGAGCAAGATATCAAGAATTATCCATACCGAGTAACCGAGGTCAATACGAGGCGGATAACACTGACCAATGTCTGGATAAATTCTTTATATCATCTGCTGCCAAATCCAATAATTGTTTTATTGGATTTGGAAAATTGCAAAGACTGTTTCCTCGACTCAAATATCAGCATTGAAAAGCTTCGACAATATAAACAACTTCATATAATTTAACCACACAGCCTGCCGAGTAATGTCCAATAAATATTTATTGCTACCGGATATCGATTATTAGCCAAGGAAAGATAACCAATAAGGAACGAGAATAACATTTGAATGTGTATACTGCATTTGAATGTGTATATTACATAAAATATCTCAGCCTCATCAATAGAACAGAGTAATATAATGTTTGTGCCTATTTCTTTTGTTCTCACAAGGCCATTAACAACTAATATACCTCATTATATCCATTTTTGCTAATCTTACCTCCGTTGACGGCAAACCAGGTCTGATTAGAACTAATCATACCCGGTTTGACGTCAACGGAGGTACGATTACGAAAGAACAAAATAAATACCCGCAAACATATTACAAAGGAATAGCACAAAAAGAGGTGATTAACCATTAAACATCTCGCTCGATTCGGGTCATTCAGTAAAATTTTACTAAATGACCCTCATCGAGCGGGACGTTTAATAGCTAATGCACCTCTTTTTATGTCATTACTTATAATAAATGTAGCATTATTTTAATCATTTTAATATACCTATTACTGTAAATAACCCCAATGGGAAAAGGCTGGCCAAGGGGTTGAAAAATTTAAAAAAATATTCAAATGCTCCTGAGTGTGGAGCAAACCTCAAACCTGGTCAAATCTATCAATTTCCTCACCTGAAACCATGCAGACTAGCAATCTATATTATGTTTAAAAAATCCATGGATACAACTCATCCAAAACCACTATTTCCTAAAACTACTTGTGTTCTTTTGGGGTTGTCCAAAATGAATCAGTGACTTCCAGAGGCTTGGCAGTTGAGTTGCTGACAAATGGGAGAAGATAGAGGAGCCCACACTTTTGACTTTAACATATTTAATACCTGATGAATATTCTATGTTGACATCAGTCTGATTTTGCCAATAAGCCCCTTTCGGCCAACATTCCTCGTTGTTTTCCTCGTGGAATATTCTGATACTTTTCACGACTAAAGAGAAGATATACCACATCTTTATCCACGTTTTCAGACGACCCACAATCCCAGATAGATGTTTTTCGCTTTGTCTTGCGTTTGTCCCACGACACGTCGACAGAATTCACGGCACTATTTTGATTTTTGAGACCTATGCTTTATATGGCTATTTAGAAGTACTGACGGCGACGTATATCCAGAACGCAACGGCGTTGTCGATGAAGAAGATGAGCGACGATTGCGATTATTGTCACCGTTATTGCAAGATTGACTTCCAAATACAGACTGGAAACACTCGTCTTGTTGAACTTGATTTATAAATTTGCTTACCCCCCGGTCCCATACTATCGTTTCCAGTCTTTTTCTAATTGTCCAGCATTATTTTACATTTGGCGAACGCCGCCATATTTTTACATTTGGCTCGAGCAAATAATCTCTGGATTATTTAACGAAAATTCCATGGTTTACTAAACCATCCCGGGATTATTTATAAACAATGCTGGGATTGTTTAGAAGAGAAACCATAGTCAATAAACAATCCATGGATTATTTATAAACAATCCATGGATTATTTAACAAATAATCTAAGGTTTTATAAACCATCTATAGATTATTTATAAACAATCCATGGATTATTTAATAAATAATACTTTTGTGTTAAACAATCTACGGATTGTTTGTAAACCATCTATAGATTATTTATAAATAATCTATCGATTGTTTAACTCAAATAAAACATGGTTTGCAAAAAACGGATTATATAGCTAAATAATGGCAAAATAGACACATTTTTTACCTAAATAATTTTTTTACATTTGGCGCCCCATAACTCTGCAGTGTGTAAGGAGTGCCAGCTTCCACTAAAAATACTTGAAAAAATGAATTCGAGACAAGGTTCAGGAGCGAAATGGATTTTCTCTTGCTCAAGTAAGACATGTATTTCGCACCAAACATGTTTTCCTGAACCGATTTCGAAAAGAACAGGCCAGAAATACGACGTGAATTTCGGTGAATACATCCTCTGTTGTTGCTTTCAGAGCAATAGGAAAAGGCAAAGCCGCAACAGAAAAATGTCTTAGCATCTTAGGGCTATTTCAGTGTACGTATATAGTCATGTATAGTCTTTGTTTTGCAATTTACAAACATTAACAATTAATATCGCTGTTGTTCTTATTGGTGGAAAGTAATTCAATTATTAGAGTGGGCGACATCAATTTTGAGTCACATAGGGGCACTAAAAGGTGTAACCTGATCGCGCGTTTTAACCGATTTCCACCAAACTTGCACAGGATGTCAACGAACAGCTGGGCTACAAAAGGGTGTCGGCGTTTTTTTTTAATGTAAAAAATAACTGAGTTACGGGCCTTTATTCATCAATTGCTTCTTCCACAACATAGGTCGAGGAATAAAATATCCTAGCTGCTAAACCCCTCCAGTGATAGAAAAAACCCGACACACATTTTTAGAACAAACATCGAGAAGTGTAAATATGGTAAATTGAGAGCTTTTTGGTAAAACCAAAGACTAGGTTAAACCGCGGCGCGAAGGTCATATGATTTTAAATTGATGAATATATCTGGAAACATATTGTATTTTTTATTTTTTTCACAATTTGAGAGTGTTCTTCGCATACTTAACTATATTTGGTGCAAATTTGAGACAAATCGGAGACAACTAAATTGCGCGGGCGGTAACAAATTTCGTGAATGGGCTTGCTAGGGCATAGAAACTGATGTAAAATAATTTAAATTGTATTTAAAATGTCATGACCTCCACCACTCTTTGAAAAAATAAGAACCTATTTAAGAACCTAAACAGGCTTATTTTGTCTTATGCATCAAATATGTAAGAACCTATTCACCCTGACTCCTGGAAAATAGTAGGTTCTTATACGCGGGATTTTACTGTATACGATCTTTGCTTACGCTTAGTAATACTGAATAATAACTTATATTATTTATATATATACCCTTTATTTATATAGTCCAAAAGTGCTCTACATTTATAAGAAAAAACAAACCGTTACCTAACACTACAAAACCTATAGCAACTAATGTTTGAAAACGCCAAGAAAAGAACTAGATATGATACCGTACAAAAAACAATCTAAAATGCAGAAACAATAGTGTCGTATACATACTTGCCCATGGAGTGACACAATAATGGGTATGTCGAATTTTTCATTTCATAATCACTTCGAAAGATATGTTTGGTAGCTTTTACAGGAATTCACTGACTAGAGTTACTGTTTCTAATTTCTACACCGAGATACGCGAGGCGAGATATAATATTTGTTTATTTTTTTGGCTTTTGATTGTAAGGGTCCTTGATTTGTTTTTCTTAGTTCAAAAAGCCAGATTTCCGGTCTTTTCTATTGTTCTATTTATTCTATGATATAATTATATGGACAATTAGATTAGCCTCGTGGTGTTGACAAACGTACAGTTTAATCGGAACTATACAGCCGCTTATAATTGAACTAAAATTTTCAGAAAATACAAGATACAAAATGTCACATATCATAAAAGATACAAAATGTCAATAATGGCGCCAAATCGAGTATTTTACATAAAAAATAAAAGACACCAAGTTTCTGGTTCTGTAATTTGTGGTGAGTGTAATCAATGTTGTTCCATAGAATCCTGACTTGGACTAGACGTTTTATGGCGTGATATCTGCCACCCACTTCCCTGATCAGATTGTCTATAACGACTGTTTTCGTCTTCTCACACGAGGACTTTTGCCCACCAGCTGGCTAGCCCGGTACTACCGGGCTGATTCTCTGGCGAAGTTCCTAACACGGCTACTACATACACCCAAAATGATATTTCAATGTAGAACTGGATTAGTTTGACTGTAGGACTGAGACTGTTGTTTCTATTGTAGCTCTAACGTTATTCCAAACTAACGAAACCGAAAACTCCACTCCGTTCCCGGATAAACAGCAATAGACACTTATTTACCACAGTCTAGTGAGGAATTGTATATCACTCATCATTATCTCATCATCTTGCGGCTTTGGCATACCTCATATACAACATCACGCCAACACTCTTTATCTGCCATAGTGCAGTTCCTATAGATCGAAGTGTCGATACATACATGCAGTATATATCTCTAGATATCACGTCTACAGGGTATAGTTAGCTTGCGAGCCTTGACGGTTTCCAGAGCATCGACTATAGAACATATCATAGACTAAGTAGTACATACCGGCGAGTGAACCCAAATATAGGAACCCTATAAGGCTTATGATGTTTTGATCTATCTCTATAATGCATCATCGAATACTGATAAAATTGATATTAGTATTACAATACAAATAAACGAAAAAGGAGAGAAAAGTATGTTATTAACTTTGACTGAAATACAGAATAGATTAAGCGTATCAAATGTCTCTACTCGATCAACGTATTAAAAAAAATTTAGACCTTGGTAATAAACAGAGATATTACAGAGGTGTACTGCTGATATAGTGTGTGGGAGGTGTAATGTTTCGAGCGAAGGTCCTTCTTTACAAACTTTTTTAAAAACAGATAACTCTCTAATTTTAGTTCTGCAGTATTATAAGGTACATAAAATAGACAAGAATTTCACGTATTGTAATTATGAACTTGATTGATGCATGAATTTAACTTGACGCATGTGATGGAGTAACATGATGCAAGTGAATAATGGCGGTCTATGCTAGAATTCCATTGTTTACCCTATCGGTATGGCTTCGTGAAATTTTGACGACGGAATCTCTGCTCATTCAATCGTGCTAGGAAATAGGAATCAAAGTATCTTTGCGGAAATAATTGATACATTAATGTTAGCCGAGCAAGGAGCGTCCTTTTATCGAGAACCTTCGATACTGTTATCGCAATAGATTTCAAAACAAATTGCAGTCGTTTTTTCTTCACAACGATAAGCTACAGTATTTACATTGTACCTGCAACTGAACTATAGTTTTACATGTATTATACGATAAAAAAGGGGCGAAAGCTGTGTGAGTGAAAGTGTGAATAGATTTTTCGTCGCAAATATTTAACAAAAATGCAGTTTTTGACACATGACTATGAGTCTATGAGGTAAACATCAATCAACTCTAGATGGAAACAGAAGATAATGAATGATGAGGATTTCGAGACTGCTGAAACTGCTTACAATTCAGCTGTCAGAGAACAGTCAGATTTCGCCGAAAGATATAAAATAGAAGCGATACTATTTCCTTTGACTACGTGCAAAAAGTTAGACGATAGATGGACGATTTTCAAGCTCAAACCATCAGAAAGTGTTTTTTGAGTTACGGACAGGGATCAAACAGCTATAACCACGGCTGTAACTTTGGTCCTTATGATTGCCGTTGAGACGCTGAACTCATTGAGCTGCCGAGACTCTCAGATGGAGAGCGAAGATTACCATGATGTACTAGTTCGATTGATATACATTCTTGTTATATATGCCAGTTACTTATAGTCATTATATAGTACATATCATCATGTACACATATCAATTGAACCAGTACATCATCGTAACCATTGATCTCCACGGCGAAGGTATATCTCGATAGCCCAATGGTTAGAGCGTCTCACTGGCAATCAGAAGGTTACATGCAGGATCCTGTCCGGAACTCAGAAGCAATTTTATTTCCTTCGCGTATCGTCTTTTTACATAAAAGGTTTAACTATAGCAAAGTGAAAAGGTGGTAAACTGTCAAGATTTTTAGTAACGAAATACTGACCTTTCGAGCGGAGCCCTTCATCAGAGTAGGGCTCCGCTCGAAAAGTCAGCATTTAGTCACTAAAAATCTTGGCAGTTTACCACCTTTTCACTTTGCTATATATCCAAAACACTGTCTACGCAGATCTCTACTTTTTAACTATACTATACTCGCTTCTTTCTGGCTTACGTTATAATTAATCAATATTTACCTCAGATGAATTTTGGTTGATGTCATGAGCCGGTAAGAAACACCAGTTGTACTTTAGTGAAAAAGTGAAACATCACATGCAGCCGAGCCATCCAGAGTCTATCTTTAATACTGCCATAATTTAATATTCAATATAATGTTTCCACAATCTAAATATTTTATTTAAAATTTTGCTTATCGATCGTGAAAGATAGGTGCAGATGTCTGTCGCAGTCAATATCTTGCAACAAACAAGTGGTTATAATTTATTTATATATATTGAGTAGCGTATGTGAAATAATGCCCCGTGATTGGAGGGTGCGTTAGGCTATAATGAACAATACGCTTTTGTTATGGAAGAAAATTGTTCCCCCCCTAAGATGTTTCCCAATTGGTTTCACTCAATGATATAATTGAATTGTAGTTTTTAATCTATTGACCCTATTCAAGGTCAAATAAAATTATTTTTATCATGTTTAGTTTAATGAAAATTAGTCGACGGAAAATTGTTGACTCGAGCGGGTTTGAACTCGGACCTTTTGCGGTTCGCTGCTCTATCAGTTGAAGTGTTAGTTGATGGCTCGTAACTGCATGTGGTCGAACAGTGGTCCAATTGTCAAAAAATTATTAGAGCAACCTGAATTATCAGCATGGTCTCATACCTAGAATTACCAATTATTATACATTGTAGTCACTCCCTGTCTTCTCATTGGCTAAGCGCATACAGTCAATTATGGGAATCAGCGCAACCTACAGATTAGTAAATAATCTGCTAGCAGATTATTCACTAATCTGTAGGTTGCGCCCGCAACGCGAGATTTCCTAACGAGCGGTAGCTTTCCACATAAGCAAAAACAACATGACTGCTCGATTTTCGTATAATATATAATATATATATATATATATATATATATATATATATATATATATATATATATATATATATATATATATATATAAAGTATAAAGTATAAAGTATATGTAAAATCTAAACTTTTACAGATGCCGTAACACTGTGTTTCATGCCTAAGGCAATCATCAGATGACAGTGTTACAGCCTCTGTAAAAGTTTAGATTTTACATATACTTTATAACTAGCTCTACAATTTTTGTATCGAGCACTCTTAGTCTTACTTACTGGGATTTTGTCCATTTTTGGTCTATTCACCTAATATATATATATACTATATATATTAGGTGAATAGACTGTATATGATGAAATCGAAAAATTACTTGAAGACAAAGACTCTGAAAACACAATATATATAATAAAACAATTATTGGATGAGGTTTTTGTGATATCTGGATAATCAAGGTCTCGGTATAAGTGTTCTCAGCCTCAGCCTTCGGCTTCGGTTGATAACACTTACCTTGACCTTGATTATTCCAGAAATCACAAAAATCTCATCCAATAATTGTTTATAATCGGTAATTGTACAAGTGCCTTGAATTACCAATAATCGGTAATTGTTGTAGTATAAGAATCCCACAAGCATCACGTCTCACACTCTACTTCTAGGCACTTGCACAAGGGTATACCATGAGTGGGGTATACTTCCATAATAGCTTTAGGCGCATCATTGTTGAGTATTTTGTGCATTCACACCAGAAACTGCTCAAGTCGGTAATAATTTAGTGGATACCAATTCAATTTTTTAAAAATATCTGTCGAACGTCGAATTTCATAATTATCTCCACTTATTACTCTGGCTGCTCGATTTTGTAATTTCTGTAATTTTAATTGTAGCGACACATTGCAATTACCCCAGACCAAAGAGCAGTAATCAAAGTAGGGTTTAACAATGAGAGCATTGTAGGTATCAATCAAATTTTCTTTAGGAATATATGGTTTAATAAGTTTTATGGCTCCAATACTTTTTGAAACTTTCTTGCTAATGCTGTCAATATGTTTTTCCCAGTTTAATTTCTCATCTATTATCACACCTAGGCTCTTAGCAGTTTTTACTCTTTTAATTGAATTACCATCAATAGTAATATTTGGGTCTTCTATACATTTTGTTGTTTGATTACGAGACCCAATTATCATGTATTCTGTCTTTGGAACATTTAGTGTCAATTTATTCGCTACTAGCCAAGTGTGAATTTTTGTTAAATCAGAGTTTAATTTCATTTGAATTTGGTCTGGGCAATTTCCTGTAGCCGTGACATTTGTATCATCTGCAAAGATCGAGGTCTTTGAATATTCTAAACAATTTGGAAGTTTCATTTGTCATAAAATGGAGATAGAATGCAAAAACATGATGTACATTTTTGTTAAGTACAAATGAGTCAAATGACTGTACACTAGTGGTTGTACACTGCACAATGGTTATCAAGGTTATGGTTGTGGCTTATTAGTATACCCAAAAGGTCGAAATGTGAAGAGACGTCAGTGACCAACCCCAAAACAACAAAGATCCTAACCCCCCGCCTAACAAAACTCGTTAGGCTGGGGGTTAGGGTTAGGATCTTTGTTGTTTTGGGGTTGGTTCCTCTTTCCACATTTCAACCTTTTGGGTATACTAAAGAGCCACGACCTCAAGGTTCTGACTGGAAGGTGACTGCCGTTTTCAAAAATGGCTACGTGGAAATTGACAAATTTTGTCATGTATAAGTAATTCTAGTGTCTATACAGACTAGTGTCTATGTATATATATATATATATATATATATATATATATATATATATATATATATATATATATATATATATATATTATATATATATATATATATATATATATATATATATATATATATATATATATATATATATATATATATATATATATATATATATAATATATATGTGTGACTGCAAATAGCAGTCATCTTCATCCTGCTCATCAGCACTACACTGATGAGGCCCAAAAGGCCGAAACGGTACCGTCTGTAGTTAGATACGCTCTATGACCTTTAGGTCATATTGAGCGCTCTACAGGATGAACCATTGTCGCTTACGCATTGTGCGCACGCTCACTGCTTGCAGTTTGAGCGCTCTGGCATGGTTTTTGATGTCCCACATTTTTGTGTGCATCCAAGGGTGACTGCAAATAGCAGTCATCTTCATCCTGCTCATCAGCACTACACTGATGAGGCCCAAAAGGCCGAAACGGTACCGTCTGTAGTTAGATACGCTCTATGACCTTTAGGTCATATTGAGCGCTCTACAGGATGAACCATTGTCGCTTACGCATTGTGCGCACGCTCACTGCTTGCAGTTTGAGCGCTCTGGCATGGTTTTTGATGTCCCACATTTTGTGTGCATCCAAGGGTGACTGCAAATAGCAGTCATCTTCATCCTGCTCATCAGCACTACACTGATGAGGCCGAAACGGTACCGTCTGTAGTTAGATACGCTCTATGACCTTTAGGTCATATTGAGCGCTCTACAGGATGAACCATTGTCGCTTACGCATTGTGCGCACGCTCACTGCTTGCAGTTTGAGCGCTCTGGCATGGTTTTTGATGTCCCACATTTTGTGTGCATCCAAGGGTGACTGCAAATAGCAGTCATCTTCATCCTGCTCATCAGCACTACACTGATGTAGTGTATATATATACATATATATATATATATATATATATATATATATATATATATATATATATATATATATATATATATATATATATATATATATATATATATATATATATATATGTATATATATATATATATATATATATATATATATATATATATATATATATATATATATATATATATATATATATATATATATATATATATATATATATATATATATATATATATATATATATATATATATATATATATATATATATAAAGCTGGATGAGTAGCGTGTTTCGCAGCGCAATTTGAGCAAAATAAAACATTAGGTATGATTAGTTACTAATCGTACCTCAATAAACATTATGTTTATGCAGGTGATTGATCAGGTTATTTAGAGATTAATAAAAGGATTTCGAGGTAGCCATGATATTATAAATACTAATGAAATCCCTTACTCAGGGTCATATCTCCGCTTTGGGAAATACGATACGTGGCACAGTGGAATAACACTGTCGTCCAGTACAAGGATATGGGGCGCGGAATGTGAATTTATTATTTAAAGCAAATAGTGTTACTTTTTCCCTGATTTATTTGGTTATATTAAATAACCAAACTAGTGGCAAGCACGAAATTTGGTTATATCAAATAACCAAAACCACTGTCATCTCACAATTTGGTTATATCAAATAACCAAACTAAATGCCACCATCGCGTAATTTTGTCGGAGATAGCACATTGTACCTCCTCCGCAGGCAACTCTGTGGCTTCTTTTTCCCACTCTCCTCCGCAGAGGCTTCTTGCGCTTTTTTTAGAGTTCGGGCCAATCTCGTTCCCAGAGCCTGCGTTCCCCCTGACCTGCGGGGGGAAACTGAGACTCTGGGATAATCCATCGCCGGAAGTATTTTGATTGGCTGACTATAATTGGATAATTAACACTTTTTCTGTCATGGATTTATAATAAAAACAAACAAGAACAATGTTGTTCGAACATTGCTAGTTCGAACAGGCGTTTACAAAATGTTTTGGAAGACCTCTCTATCTTCTATTAAGGCTTATATGTGGGCGAATATTATTTGGCTTGCAGGCTGGACAATCTGCTCATAATAAAGATACTCCACCTTTCGTTGTCCGTATTCGAGGACGGCGACGGCAGTGAAAGAAATATAAATTTTAGTATTTGAATTAAACCACGGTCGATTGACTAGCGTATTTAACACTCGCAGCTTGTTTTATGATCTCCAAAACGCTTCAATATTACTAAAACGATTGTAGTGTCTGACTGTTTAAGTCAGTCTTAATAGCGAACAGCTCTAATCTCTCTGCGAGTTTAAACCGTCGTCCTAAAGACGTGAAAATGCTCTCAGTGACGTTGTAAACAGAACGAGGACGGCCTTTAGATTACTCTTGGGAATAAAAATTATTCATTGTTTTTGTTCCACATAAAGATTATTTTGTTTCAACGACGTCGCCCCCACCCCCCCCCCCCCCCCCATAGGTTACCGTCGTAGATCTTAAGGTCCCTATTTTATCTGTTGACAGTTAGTACTTTTAAATTACGTCAAATTTAGTCAAAGAAAGTTCATCATATACAATTGCTTCGTTCTATTGTAAAACCACATTTAATTTGATAACTATCAACAAGTACACACAATATAAACCTTCCACACATATTTAAAAGATTTTAGAGCAACCTGGTTTGAATTTCTTCCTTTAAGTGCGGTTTCAAAAGTGGACGGCCGGACGGGTATTCTATAATTGCTCTCAAATTGTGTCTTTTCCTCGGACGACTATACTCTTGAGCGCTTCATATTGATGCTCCTTTATTACAATATTCCCTTTGTTCAGTTTTTGTATTAAAAGACTTTCCTAAAGCAGCATGAAAAATATAAATATCCTCGTCCGACAAATTATGTCAAAAGCAAAGTAAATGCTTGTTCGCAGGCCTCCCGGTTTATTGTCACGCATGCGTTCCTCGTCCCATGTTTTTCTGTTTCCGGCGATGGATTATCCCAGAGTCTCAGTTTCCCCCCGCAGGTCAGGGGGAACGCAGGCTCTGGGAACGAGATTGAGTTCGGGCAAATAGTTTGGGCAGCACCGGCTGGGAGGGCGCGCGGGGAGTGATGGGAAGACGGACCGAGTCTGAATAGCTTCCGGCCAGGCTGTGCGAGGGATTGCAAGGAAGTATAGGGATTGTGAAGGGATTGTGAAGGGATTGGTTGACGAAGAGGGGACAGGCAAAAATGGCCAAAACAGCCTTGGAAGCTATTTGGCTCGGGAAAAAGATATGAGGTGTGATATCCGCCAAAATTAATCATTGTATTTTGTCATTAAACATGCATTTATGAAGTTCGTAATTAAACTTTAACACGTATATGTATGGCCAGTGTAATCGTGACATTATGACATCCGTATTTGCAATCGGCTATTTGATATTTGACATTTGATTATGCACTTGTGCATTTAGTTATGCAATTATGATATGCTGAATTTCGTTCTGCATGACACTCAGAAACGAAATTAAGGATTTGACGGCGGAGGAGGCCTGGTCACCAGTAAAATGGCGGAAGAAAGCGAGACAAGTAATATCAATATTCACGAGAAAATACGAATCCAACTAACGAATGTGTTGAATGCTATCCTGTCTATCCTGAGGCAACTAGAATCCGAAAGTGTTGACGACAATATAATAGATGGTTTGCAATATCGTCTCGAATGGCTCCATGACACAGCAATTTAAAGATACGTCGATTTCTAAATTGTTGATGAGAGGGTCGTGAACTGCATAATAGATCTCTCTTATAAAGTTCACGACCCTCTCATCAACAATTTGGAAATCGACGTATCTTATTAATATCGTCTCGAATGGCTCCACGACACAGTGCACATATATATTCACTTCATATTCGCTTGTATGTTGTTAGCCGTTAGATAATAAAATTGTTAGTAATTGGATATATCTTGGCTTCCGTTTAGACTTTCGTTTTCGTGTTTACGTGCTGAAAGAGACTCTACGTACGCATCGTATAACGTGTTTTATGTAATTTTTAACTATTATATATGTATATAATATATTTTATTCGTCATTTTTTCGACATTTGTCGACTCTCGACTTTTTAGTCTCGACTCTCGACTTTTTCTCTCGACTCTCGACTTTTTACTCTCGACACTCGACTTTTGGTTACACTCGCCATTGGATGTTAAAGTTTAATTACGAACTTCATAAATGCATGTTTAATGACAAAATACAATGATTAATTTTGGCGGATATCACACCTCATAAAAAGAAGCCAGAGTTGCCTGCGGAGGAGGCTATTGTCATTCTACTTACGGGTTTAATTATAGTGATAATCGGATTTATTTGATTTAATTAGTTATGACGCAAGCTAAAGTGAAGTTTATGTATAGCATTACTTTTAGTGTGATTGTGACCGTGTGTGATTTGAACGTGATTCGGGAGAAACAATAAAGTTTAGTGATTGAACTCAACAATTTAGTTATATCAAATAACCAAATTTTTTTTTCACACTTTGCAAACAGCAATTTTAAATCACAAAAAAAAAAATGTTCGCACTTGGCAGACAGCAATTTTAAAATGGTTAGTCGACTCGTGACAATACGCGTCTTTGTCAATTTCACAACGGCATTTATATGCCAAACTACACAGCATATCGTAACATTTTTCACAATGTCACTTTTGTCTATGTAATTTCGAAGCATACTGGTTTAACTAAAGTTGAAAATCATTTATGTATAACTCGAAGAACTCGTCAAACATGAGCTCTCGACTGGCGGCCCATTTGGAACAAGACACCGAAGAATTGTAGCATGACGAAAATTCGTTTTATAAAATCGCTATCTATTCAATTGTCTACATTTGGGAAAAGCTTATCGATATTTATAGATCAAAAACATCAATCAGTTGCTGCTTGAAAGCAACTTTTAGTTTACTGTCTTCCAAGTGTGAAAAAAATATTTGGTTATTTGTGATAACCAAATTGTGAGATGACAGTGGTTTTGGTTATTTGATATAATAATAATAATTTATTTCTAGCGCATTACAAAAAATCTCAATGCTCTTACATCATAACAAGCTATGTTACATTCTAACAATAAGTTACAGCTATTAATATAAAATGTTATCAAAATTAGATGATATTATCAAAAAGAAAAGTCTTCACTAGAGGAAAAAGCCCTACGGTCATAAGCCTCTGTACTGTACCGAGGGATTTTAAGACGCTTCTTATCATTAAAATTAGATCGCAAATGACGTAAGGGTTTCTTCATGACCAATAAGTCAGAAAGATAAGTAGGTGCAAGACCATTAACAACTTTAAAAGTCAATAATAAAAGTTTAAAAATAATTCTCTTTTCGATTGGGAGCCAGTGAAGTTTACGGAGAACAGGTGAGATGTGATCGAACTTCCTTGTTTTAGTCACGAGTCTGGCAGCTGAATTTTGAATTCGCTGGAGCTTAGAGATTTCCTTAACTGGAAGACCAAACAGGAGGCTATTACAATGATCCAATCTAGTTGTAACAAAAGCATGAACAAGTTTTTCAGCGCATTGCTTGATTGAGATACTTGCGAATCTGACCAATACGTTTGATTTGAAAGGATGCTGATTTACATAGGTTATTCACGTGAGCAGACATATTCAGATGATGGTCAAGCATTACTCCCAGATCACGCACATGAGGCGAAGATTCCACGATAGAAGTGCTGATACAATAACCATATTACGTTCTTGCCACTAGTTTGGTTATTTGATAAAAAGTAACACTATTTGCGTTAAATAATAAATTCACATTCCGCGCCCCATACTAGATGCATATGGTGGATACGCATTTGATTGTCTGATGCGTTTCGTCCACATATCTCACCTTGATGGTGGCCATGCGAATATTACGGTGTGACAAATCCTGAGCGAGGGCCTGAGTGAATATAGGTCGAAAGCTTATAGCGATTCAATTTGGCAGGTATTTCCACACATTTTATCCGAGGTCACGATGGCGCATGTAAATTACATTCTAAGATTCGTTATTATGATACATCATGGTCATGGACGTTTCCCCATCCATCTATATTTCATAATGGCATCCAAATTAAATATTATTTTATATTCATTGAAATTAGCCTTTCTGACCTCGTTCGTGTGTCTGTAATTCCAAAGAATCTTTGCTTTGTAACGAGGCCCGAAAGACTATTATTTGCATGTATATATATAACAGAATATTTAGAACATATATTATAGAATATACGTACAATTGGGTATGATCCAGAAATTGGCCTCCGCGGTAATATTTCTTCGTGAAAGTTAATCCTGTAAATCTGTAAGGAATATGCGGAGAAATTTAGTTCTGCAGCGTACGTGAACTAATTCTTTGCAGCGAAATCTCGACAGGGTTACGAGCGAACAACACTTCAATAAAAAGTCTGTCTATTGTAATTATATCGTAGATTATGTGTATCATTTTAGCTCTGCGTCATGGGAGGTACGACGTCTGCCATGCTCGTCAGTTCTTGATTAGCAGTCACGTTATTGTGCAGGAAACAACCGAAATGTTAACCCGCAACCTAATATTAACCTTAAAGAGTGAGTGTCAGTGCTTTGCGCGCTTGTTTTCTTCTTGGCGGTCATTTTATGGGACGCCTATTTCAGTTCACAAACGAATCCGTCGATATTTGATCAATCCTTCTTATAAATTATCCATTTTCAAGTTTTCTAAGAAGTAAATATACCTGAGTGATCAATTATTGTGATATTTTTCGTAAAATTGATCATTTACTATAGCGCTTCGGGTTATGCTGCTGAAACAGCACGAATAACTTTGCGAATGGAAGTGTTTGATGAGTGACTAGTAAAGAAATATATTTTGTTTCTTCTGATGTTTTGTTCATTTGAATTTGCAAAGATTCAGGAACTAAAGCCATCCGGGCCAGCTTGTTCGTCAGAAACGGCGTTGCGCGCGGCCCGCAGTGGTTCACAAACAAGCGAACCGCAACTATTCAAATCGTCTTGAACATTAACTTCATAACGCCCGGAAGTCAGGATCGGACTCCAATTTCAACATTTCAAAATAAATCTAGAGTTCACATGCAAATTATAGTTCTAACGATGCGATGCACTGCAATCAATTCGTATGAAAACAAAAACACAAGCGCGCAAAGCACGACCCTGACACTCACTCTTGGTTTCTTTGAAACATGCACTATTTCCTGCATTTTGAGGGAAACGGGACATGGTAAATACTCCGCAAATTCGCTATAAGTCTTCTCAGAAAACCCTATGAAGGCTCCATAACTAAATACAAGTGTCGAGTCGTACTTTGAGTTTGAGACCCAATCAGGACCTGCAGTGCAGTTGCGAAAAATACCACTTTAAGACCTTCCGGCTGACAATTGAACCCCGTACAGTTTAGTATGTGGCAATAGATATACCAGGCGGAAAACGTAATTTAAAGATAAATATTAGTACCTGAATTGAACATGGTCCCATACCTTTAATTACCAATAATCGGTAATTGTTGTATAAGAATCCCACAAACATTACGTCTCGCATTCTAGGCACTTGTACAATTACCGATTATATATTGGTAATTCTAAATACTAGGGTCATATCTCCGCTTTGGGGAAATACGATACTGTCGTCCAGTAGAAGGATAATGACGATTCAAATGCATATTATGGTGGATCCGCATTTGATTGTCCATGCGTTTCGTCCTCATATCTCACCTTATAATAGTATCAATTGTGGAACTGGCGACGCGAAGGCCTGAGTCAACTAGTGATTCAATTATATATAGAGAGGTCACGACCACCGCAGGCTTTGGGAACGAGATTGTCACGACCACTGATGTCACGACATCCGCATGTAAGGTGCCGTCCAGTCCGTTCTGCGTATGCGCTAGGTTTTGTTTACATCGCTAAGTCACTACAATTAGCAATTAATTAATTGCATGCATGTGGTGGTTTTTATATTGTGATAGCCAAAATAGTGTATATATCACGAGGTCTAATATTTCGAGCGAAGGCCCTTCGTGGTCAGAGAGTCACTTTACGTTTCACTCACTAATGAAGGGCTTACACTCTAAACGTTACACACTATTTCGGCAGTACACCAGAATTTTACAGATACAGTAAAAACCCGCGTATAAGAACCTATATTTTAAGAACCTGTTAGGCTAAGATTTTCCATTTAGACATCATGTAAAGGGTTACATAAGAACCTGTTTTAGGCTAAAATTTGAAAGCAGGTTCTTATTTTATCTAATAGAGTCAAAACTAAAAATTTATAAATCAAAGAAAATAAACTCTACAAAGTAATGAAAATGAGCCAGAACCAGATAAATAGTGTATATATCCTTTCAACATAAATCTTCACCATAAATCCTTTGGTCATAAATCTTCACCATAAATCCTTTGGTCATAAACCTTCACCATAAATCCTTTCAACATGTAGTTTGATCGAGTGAAATGCCAAATATTACCTATAATATATGATCCAGAATCTTATCCCGGCATTACCACCATATATATATACAGAACTCGTGACTGTCCTATAGTCACGAGTCCTGTATATATAGTGGTGGTAATGCCGGGATAAGATTCTGGGTATATTACAAGTAATATTTATCATATAGCTGTATCAGGTGTGTGGCGTTTTTACGTGTGTATACATCTGAAGTTCAAGTAAGGCAGTGGCCGATCTGAACTCGGGACGGCCAGCCTCATATATACTCTCGGAACTTAAGCAAATATCACATGAGCCTAAAGAAAATTAATACATTTTAGTTGCAGGAAAAATACCAACGCCTTCCTCGGTCCATTCTTAGTTTATCAACTGTTATAATGTCAACTTTTTGTGTCCATATTGAACTGCATTTTTATGCAAGAAACAAATTAGGATTAACTTAGTTTATCAACTGCAGTCATGCATGCTATGCAAATTTTGAAACGATTTACATATTTAGAACTTTAGAAATATATTGTTTTCAAAATATGCAGCTGTTTATATATTAGCATATAGCATGACCAGTTGCTACGGCCAGCTTCGCCACTGGTCATGCAGTTACGTAATGTCAACTTTTTGTGTTCATATTGAACTGCATTTTTATGCAAGCCTTGTACAGGGGGAGAACTATGTTACTGTATACAACTATTTTATCTTATGTTCAACCTCATTTTTATGCAACTGTTCAACTTACATCTGTTTAATATATGATGTTCATGAACTATTATGTTGTGAATAGATGTTGAGAACGGTTACAACACAAGGCGGGTCAACAAGTGGGGCAGACATGCAGCATGTGCAGGGGGCCCTGGCTGCATGCATAATGAATGTCTTACCCCAGATAGATGCATGCCTAACATATCCCAGAGTGCCCCAGGGTTCCTATGGTCCAGCAAGCTCATTATATCAGGGCTGCAAATTACTGTCGGTCATCGGACAATGTCCGACCAAATTTGGCAAATGTCAGAACAAAATCAAATTGTGATCGGACATAATGTCCGTACAAATAAAATATATTGTCTGATCAAGAAGAAATTCTGCTTAAACAATCTAACGCAAGGGAAACTCTAGCCTTGTGTCACAGCCCGCTTTAAACGCAGGCTAAACTGAAGTGGATATGAACAAAATGATTGATGAATCTATCAAGAATCCTTTTAAATATAGGTTTGGGCCAAACGTCGAACTTTTCACTCAATGCAAATTAAGATAATCTATTGTTTAAGCTGATTTGCATTGAGTTGGTTCGACGTATGAAAAGTTCGACGTTTGACACAAATCTAAGTAACTGTGAAGAATAATTCAGTAGCAACTTGGAGAATTATTGTACACACTTCGCCTTGAATTTCGTAAGTAACGTATGCATTCCTCGAGTCTCGATAATATCTGTAGATCTCCGGGAGTATAGAATCAATTTTATCAGGTCCAGTCTTGACACATGTTACACATTGACACTGACACAGCCCTGAGCCGCATTTACCATTTTCTAGCTTTTTTATAAAATATATGCCTTCAAAAACTCATAGCCTTCAAAAAGCTAATTCAAAGTGTGCATAACATATTAGACGGCCGGCCAAGTTCCAAAAAGGTACACTTTGATGGTATTTATTTGTTACAATTGGCATCTCTGATTTTTGCTTTTAAGGTAAAATTTTGAGGCATTTTTCGAGTGATATAGGTCAGTTGAGTAATGACCTTTGCTTTCTTCAAAATGGACTCCATTGCGTTCACTGTGTAGTACTGTTAAAATACAAGTTGTAGAATATTAAGTAACAAGAATATGTTAATAAAAAAATTGTTACGAAAAATTGTCCGACCAAATGTGATAATAGTTTTATGTCCGACCAAAATGGGAAATTGGTCAGACACATGTCCTGTCAAGAAAAAATATTTATTTGCAGCCCTGATATATATATGTAGAAATCACTGCTCTGGTATTAGCTGAACCATAAGTAACCGCATGGGTTCGTCTCTATGTTTCGCATGGGTTCGGTATTAGCTGAACCATAACCGCATCTGCGACTTTGACTTCAATAAGCCCACCACTTATTTTTGCAATTTTGCACAATATCACAACTGCCTTGAATTTCGAGGCAGCACTTCCCTTGAGATAGTAACTTCTAGTTTACCTATAGTGACCCCGAACTCAAATAACATCTGCACTTACGTGTATCCTAATTCGGGAAACTGTACCACACTGCGTTGAATTTGTTTGGGCTCAGACTTAGTGGACGTCTGGAGGAAACCACTCTGCATGTAAGCTATACCTCTAAACAATATAGAATATAATGTCAAAACGACTCTTTCTTCATACGACGTTTAGCAGTTTTGCCGATATTATAGGCAGGTATAACACGAGTGCAATAGCTTAGACTGTGGTTTCGTGCGCAGTTTTTTTCAGGCTTTGCATGTCCTATCCTGTCTTCGAACAATACACAGTAGGTGTCAGTACAATTGGGTATGATCCAGGATTATTGGTGTAGACTCAGCGGGTATTCCTTCGTGAAAGTTAATCCTATAAATCAGTAAGGAATCATGCGGAGAAATCTCTACAGGGTTACTACAGCTTCAATAAAAAGGTTGTGTATTATAATTATATCGTATAGATTATGCGTATCATTTTAGCTCTGCGTCATTGGAGGTACCAGGTACGACGTCTGCATGCTCGTCAGTTCTTGATTAGCAATCACGTTGTTGATGGAAACGCGAAGATATATGAACAACCGAAATATTAACCCTCAACCTAATATTAACCCTAATGGCTAATACTAACCCACGATAATACTAACCCCAATACTAACTCTAAAATACTAACCCTAAAATACTAACCCTAAAATACTAACCCTAATACTAACCTTAATCACCACTAACCACTAATAACCACTAATACTAACCCTATAATGACTATAGCCTTAATCGGATTGATGCTATAAATATAATACCAGATCTGGCTTAGGAAATTTAGGATTTCTCATGGTGTCTCTAAAACACTATTTACAGCATTTTGAGGAAACTTCGCATGGTAAAAACTCCGCAAATTCGCTATAAGTCTTCTCAGAAAACCCTATACAGGCATCATCTAATCCAAATACAAGTGACAATCATATAGTTTGAGACCCAAAAATGCATATTTACTAATAATCTAAGAATAGTGTAATGTTGGAGTAAAAGACGAGAAAAAAGAGATGAGTTTTTTTTCAAAGAACTGTTTAAAGACTTGAGAAAATAATAGGCTGAAAAGAAAAGAGCACGATGCATTTCGGCAGACAACTTATCAAGTGCTACGTCTGCTAACTAATTATTGAAATTTGACGGATATTTATAATAACTGAAGTGACTTACGTCATCACCGCGTGAGCAGGGATTACCAGCTAAAATAAAGACATATTGAAAACAGAATAATTTTGTTTGCATAAATCAGAATCTGAAAGTTTAATGTAGACATATTCCCTTACCTTTAATTGAAAGGAAGAGCGGCATTTTGAAAGGATTTAAAATGTTACTGTCAGTAACTTTAAATCTTAACAGTAACTTTTTTGACAGTAACTTTAAAATCCTTTCAAAATGCCGCCATTCCTTTCAATTAAAGGTAAGGGAATCTGTCTATATTAGACTTTCAGATCCTGAGTTATGCAAACAAAAAGATTTTGTTTTCAATGTCTTTATTTTAGGGACCGTTCATTATTTATCGGAGGAAATGGGGGGACCTGAAATTTTTGCTACTTCTTTTAAGGGGACCAATAATTTGCTCTGGCGATTTCATGACAGTTTAGATCCGTTTAAACTTGCTGGAAATTACTCTCAGAAGTCAGGAAATCCTATTTAAGAGTTCCTCATTTCAAAAAAATCCTGGGGGGCATGCCCCCGGACCCCCCCCCCCCATTGACTTTCTCTCGCTATGGCCCTGCCGGATACTGTACAATCTTTAAATACTCTGCTGTCTTTTCGTAATACAGTTCGAAAAATAAGATTCAATGAATATTGAAATGAACTCATATCTAACTATATATATATATTTTTTATTTTATTTAAATTATTTGTATTTAGTTTGCGCTCACAATTTTCATCCGAACCGGACGTACGTCACAGTTTTGGAAAGCACGCGAGGCCTAGTCAGCCTCATCAACCCGAGGGTAAATAGAGTTTATTATTATTATTAACATTATTATTCAAACAAACTTTCTTATTGGGTAAAATCATACAGAACAGCCTTAATTGTATATATGTTATTATATGTGTGAGTGTGTATATGTGTAGGATATGGACAGCGGTAACTGTCTTAACGCATGCGTGTAAAGACGCGGGAGAATGTCGGATTGTTGTTTTATTACTCGCAGAAGATATCTTGAATAAAGTCTATAATATTAACCAGTTTACACTGGTGGCAGCGGTGAAATAAGTATTCATTATGACAGACGAAGCTCCAAGTACTTCAGGTAATACGAATAACAACGGGTTAAAGATTATTCTGCCGATCTACGATGGTTCTACTGATCCGAAATCATGGCTTCGCCAGTTGGAAAAGATCAAGAAAGCGAAGAATTGGACCGACGCACAACTGATTGCTCAAGCTCCTCTACTGTTAAAAGATCGAGCTGATGATTGCTGGGAAACTATCGAAAACGTTGTGGAAGATTGGATGGAAAACCTTCGGTGGAAAACTTGATTGGAAAACGGTCGGTGAACATTTAGCAGAACTGACAACAATCTCGCGACACGCTGAAGAACCACTTGACGTATTGATGGGCCGCATAAGGAAGAAATATCAGCAAGCATTCCCGACAGTGAATTTGACGGCAGAAGAACATTCCAACTGATTCAACATTGGGTCAACATTTTCAGATACATAAATCAGATGTGAACCCCCCCCCCCCCCCCCCCCCCCCCCCCAGATGCTTAAATCTGCAAGTGACCTTCTGCCTCGTCTTATACCACCAAGTATACCATGAAGTGAAGCACATCAATGCAGTTAATTCCGAACAAGTATTCAAGGAAGAAGACCTTGCCAATCTTGAAGAGCGAATTGTGAATCGATTAACAACTGCCTTACAATTACCCAAGTCTAATTGCAGCTTTACATGGTGGAATTACTGATGCCAACGACACCAGCAACATACACAGGAATAACCGTGGCAACAGAAACGTGGCAACTTCTTCAGGCAGGCAGTCAATCCATTTCCCCTCCTGCATGTTTCATCTGTGGGTCTCTTCTCCACTTAGCACGGTCTTGCAACTACAAGAATGCATGTCGTCGATGTTGGAAAGATGGACATCGAACTCGTAGCTGTCCAGAACCAAAACCAAGTGAGTGTCCTTTAAACCTGAAATGGCTGGGGTAGACCAAATCGAACAACCAGTAATCCATAGCACTCTCTCAGCCCACTCGCAACTTTTAATGACAGGCATTCTTATAAATAATCGAAAACGTACATGCTTATGTGATACAGGAGCAGAAGTCAATCTTTTACCCTTTAAATTTGCTTAGCGACATGGCCTTCTGCTCAAGAAGTTGGATGGTATACAGCCTGTAAGTGTTGATCAAACCCCTGTCAAGTGTTCGGGTGTGACATTTACCTCAATTACTGTTGGTACAAGCAGAGTAACTGACAATGTGAAGTTCTATGTTATTGAAGGCATTGACTATGGCATATTAGGTTTTCCCCTGCTGAGTCAGCTTGGGGCTTATCATTGACTGCAAAGGAGGAACTGTCAATATTGATGGTATACAGATTACTAATGCCCAACCTACTATCCACAACACATCTGTCACCACAGCCAGAATCTGCAGAGTACAAATTACAGCTACAAAAGTGATACATCCTGGACAGGAAATATTTCTATCAGCTCGGATCGAAGGTATGGAAGAAAACTCCTTTTAAGGAATTGTAGAACCTACCCCAGAGTTCATTAGCCGCACAGGCTTAGCAGTTGCAGCAGTAAAGATTCCTAAAGGGCAAACAACGATTCCTGTTTGTGTAACCAACATATGGGACCATCCCATTAAAGTTTGGAGGTGTCAGACTGTAGCAGAGTTATCAGAGACTGATACAACAGAGATGTCTGAACCTTCAGAGGAAATACCTTCATATGACCCAGTACCAGATGTACAACTTGGTGGTGATCTATCAAAGCAACAGGGCGAACAGTTGAAAAGCTGCTGCGTGACAATAGTGATGTCTTCGAGTCACCTGGAAACCAAGGCCTCACACCTACAATGCATCACAATATTGATGTTATGATAAACCTGCCAATTAACTGTGCTCCTCGTCGATTACCGCGGTTGGGGTGTGTAGATGAAGTGAATGAAAAAGTGGAAACTCTCTACAAAGAAGGAAAAATTGAACCATCCAACTCACCATGGGCATTCCCCATCGTTCCTGTTAGAAAAAAAGATGGAAGTATTCTCATTTTTGTAGACTATAGACCACTAAACAAGGTAACACAGTCTGATACCTTTCCAACTGGAAATGTTCAAGATTGTTTAGATAAGCTAAGTGCAGCCTCTTATTTTAGCACTATTGATCTGGCTCAAGGATACATGCAAGTTCCTTTAACACCAAATGACTAAGAAAAACTGCTTTTCGTTCACCCACAGGACTGTGGCAGTGGACAAGAATGCCGCAGGGACTTAAAAACAGCCCTGCCACTTGGTGTCGCCTAATGCAGATGGTTTTCAACACCATTCCTCAGGATCGCATTTTATCTTATAAATGGATGATATATGTATTATATCAAACTCTTTTGGGGATCATTTACATCGCCTTCAAGAAGTATTCAATTGTCTGAGAAAGCATGGTCTGAAAATCAAAGCTAAAAAGTGTCATTTAGCTACAGATGAAGTTGCATGGCTTGGGCATAAAGTATCCAAGAAAGGAGTCACACCTGATGTGGAAAAAACATCTGCAATTTGTCAATGGAAAACTCTCCAGGATGTTAAAGAAGTGCAAACCTTTCTAGGCGTGTGTGGCTGGTGGAGAAAGTTTGTCCCTAACTATGCAAAGATTGAAAAGGACAAGTTTGAGTGGAATGAAGAAACCGAGGCAGCCTTTCAGAAATTAAACCAGTGCCTCATCACTGCACCTACAGTATCCTTGGTCATCCTGATACATCCAAACAGTTTGTGGTGACAACAGATGCATCAGATGTTGCAGTTGGTGGAGCATTACTTCAGGAACATTCATCTGGATCCCTACACCCCATCGCATATTTTAGTATAACACTTACAAAGAGAGAACGAGGTTATTCTACTTACGACAGGGAAGCCATAACCATACGGGATACCCTTCAACACTTCAGACACTACCTTCTTGGCAACCAGTTTCTTCTTAAAACTAACCACAAGCCGTTAGTGTACCTCAGAGAGATGAAAGATCCATATGGTCGACGGGGAAGGCTACTAGCAGATATCGAAGAATATGAATTTACAATACAACACATCAAAGGTGTCAACAATTCACTGGCAGATGCCCTTAGCAGAATTGGATATGGGAAACCAGATAAGTCTGACGGAGGTTGTCCCACTACAGACAATGAATGCCAAACAGATAAACTAGACGAGGCACCCGTCAGGACTGTGCAAGATGCAAGTAACAAAACAGATGAATCAACACCTAACATCCAAACTTGGCAGAGAGAAGATGATGAACTTTCACAAGTTTTAACATGACTGACCAGAAAAGATAACCCACCAAAGCCATCTGACATGCAGAGCAGATCTCAGAAAACACTCTACAGGGAATGGAGAGCAAATAAGCTGTTTATCAAAGATAATATCTTGTACAGACGTTATCAACTACCTCGCAGAAAGAATCGGTATTATCAAGTTGTTCTCCCTAAAAGGCATGCTAAAAGAATTTTTCAAGAAGTGCACGAAGAGCAATGTCACATGGGAACACAGAAGACCCTCTTAAAGATGACGATGAGATACTACTGGCCAGGCATGACTACAGATATTAAGAAGTAGTGCCAACAATGTGATATGTCAACGAAGACAAAGTTCCAATCCTAAACCGTGTGCATTTCTACGACAAATTGTAGACACACGACCTGGAGAGGTTGTCCATGCTGATATAATGAAGTCAGCAAAGACACTTCGTGGAAACAAGTATGTCCTAGTGTTAATGGATGCTTTTACAAAATTTGTCAATGTCTATATATCTATGGTCTATCCTTTAGCAAATCAACGCGCAGAAACTGTCGCTGACATCATTTTCTTCCAGTACACTCCTGAACATGGAGTTATCGAACAGCTATCAGGGCGGGTCGTTTGATGCAAAGATTGTGAAAGAAGTATTGAAATCCTTGAAACAAGGAAGACAAGAACAAAGGTTACCACCCGCAGTCGAACGGATTAGTTGAACGGTTTAATCGAACACTTATTGCTATGCTCGCGAAACACCATGCAGGACACCCTGAAGATTGGGACAAACATTTAAGTGTAGCAGCTATGGGGTTTTACACCTTACTTTCTCACTCATGGACGGGAAATGAGACTTCCTACTGACTTATTGATACCAATTCCACCATCAGATCATCAAGAAAACGCGACAACAAGTTTTGCCAAGAAAATGAAGAATACATTGAAGGATGCATTTCAAACTGCTGATAGTTTTTTAGAAAGTGCTAGAAAACGTCAGAAACGTGGTTATGACCAGTGGGCCAAAGAACACTCTTATTCAGTTGGAGATCGAGTGTGGTTGTTTGATCCAACAGCACGTCGAGGCAGAGCAAACAAACTAGTTTTGCCATGGGTGGGTCCTTATGTTGTAAAGAAAAGATTCGATAATAATGGCCGTGACAAGGGAGTGACGCACAGGATTAAGTTGGAGAATGGTCGAAGGCAGTTGGTTGTTCATCATAACCGCCTCAAACGATGCTGGACACCATACCGCAAGGAAGACAACAGCAGAGATAAAGTATAAGAAAGAGTTTCAAACAACACACACGTTACAAGAGATCTTCCTGAAGAATTACAAGTAATGGTAGAAATAGGAGACGAAACGATTGATAGAGGAACTGAAACACACAATACACAAGAGAGAGAGATTGTACAAACCCGATGTGGACGGATAAGTAAACCTCCATCTGGATTTGGACAATAGAAAATAGGTTTATTTGAAAAGGAGAGTACTGTAGGATATGGACAGCGGTAACTGTCTTAACGCATATGCGTGTAAAGACGCGGGAGAATGTCGGATTGTTGTGTTATTACTCGAAGAAGATATCTTGAATAAAGTCTATAATATTAACCAGTTTACATATGTATGTATAATTATTTGAAAAGAATAAAAATAATGATATTATTTTGTATAAATTTAATGCAATAATTTACAAACATAAATCATAACAATTGTGTAGAAGAGTTATCAATATTTCAAGGTATTATTAGTGGGGGGGCTCCCAATTTTTTTAACTTTGCTTGGTTGGGTACCTGAAAAAAAATATGAAAGTTTTTTGCAATTTCTCATCCATCCCCCCCCCCCCCCCCCCGATAAATAATGAACGGTCCCTTAGCTAGTCGCTCCGAATAACTTTTGTTCAAGCGCGCGGCATCATGGCATGGCGAAGACTTCGGTCATCGGTATAAAGTTTATTATTTTTTATTGTATCCAACTATATGTAATATATTACTGAGCAACGGATAAAAATCGGGACTGGAATCATTGTAGCGTGTGACGCTATTAATTTTCTTACTATTATATATATTCTATACGTCTTTGGGCTTCATCCGCGCAAAGTTGAAATTATATACTGTACTTTTTGTCGTTCTATTTCCTTTGTGACACAACCTTCGACTTTGGAATCCTAATACCTCAAGTACTGGCCCTCAAGTCGAACCATCAGGTCGAAAGAAAAGAGTACTACAGATGCTTCTAGATTATAAGTTTACTTACTCGACGCTTTTGAGAGATTGAAAACGGTAAAGGGAGAAAATAATATAACGAATAACAAGGAAATTTCGGAAAATTATGCTACTCGATTTATAAGCTGCTGCAGAAATAACTAACGATGCATTCAGAATCATATACTATTAAATATACAGAATGTTTTAAAGGGGAACTGTACTCAAAATATAAATTACTTTTAAATAAAAGGCCTTTATAAATGTTAATAGTTTTACGGTATCTGCTCTTGTACTCGAGAAATGACGTTTTCATTCTCGTATTTTATGCTTCTGGCGCCGCCATTTTCGAGTTTTCTCGACGACTCAGACTCGAGGTCCAGCGGGGGTTTATTTTCAATTTTGACGTCACTTGAGTGCAAAGAACATAAAAGACAAGCACTCAATGACGTCAAAATTGAGGTTAACCTTTCATGTTACTCCATCACCAAATGAATCGAGGTATATAATCGTCATGAAATAACAACTTAGATCCAAAACAACTTAGATCCTAACCCTAACCCCCCACCTAATGAGTTTTCTAACCCTAACCCCCCGCCTTAAGTGTCTTCCTAACCCTCCCACCTCGATTCCTTTGATGTTATCCAGTGATGTTTATATTTTGCATGGAAATATTGGCACATGCGCAGATGCGACTGTAGACCCCTTTAAGTGTTGACTTACAACCACTTCAACTGTTACTGCTTCTAATTTGCTCTGGTAATGAAATCCAGCTAAAGGTCGCTAAAGTAGTCAGTGTTGCCAAGTCAAATTTCGTAAAAATCCCAATAAAGGTCTGAAAATATCCCAAGATTACCCATTTTTTACCAAAAAATCCCGTTCACAGCTTCACTTCCTGACTAGTTCCCAGGTCTCTATCGCCGTATCAGTACTCTCTCCGAATAACCGAGAGCTTTCATGATTGAAACTCTAAACATAAGTACAAATTCACACGCCTTTAAGGGATTGAAATTGAAATCAGCTTTTTAAAACCGAAACTGTTTGCTCTGGAAAAATCCCAAGAAAAATCCCAAGGTCGAATCCCTGAGAAAAAATCCCAAAAAAATCCCAACTCCTTCAAAAAATCCCAAGATCTTGGGATAAAATCCCAAGGTTGGCAACACTGAAAGTAGTTGTAGTGGCACTGTGGTTAGCCTGCGTACGTAAGCTCACATTGTGGTAGACTGGCGGTTAAAATGGTTCAGAGGGAATAAATAAAAGAAAATCGTTGGGATGAATGGTTCCAAGTTTGAAAATGAGACGCTTTTCTTTTCTTGTCTTTTACGGCAATCAGTAAGTCGCGGTCATAGTCATTTGCCTACGAGATTATTCTCAAAATATGGACGACTAAGTAATCAACCTCGTTCCCGCCCACCCAGATAAGGCCCTGGGAACGAGGTTGGTAAACAATTGGCGCCAAAAATAAGTCTAGTATTCGCAGTCAAATCTCAAGATAATTGTAAATAACAAGAATGACAACTAACTAATAACTAAATTTAATTTATTTCTTATTTACTCATAGAAATCTAAAGTTCCCATAAAATAATCTGTCATAAAAAGTGCGTTTTCAAGTAAGAGGAACAATTCTACTGTCGTCAACTCATCCCCCCAAACAAAATTCAGGGCTTAAAGAGTTGTGGATTGATGTACATATTGCGTCCACGAACTATTTCTTTCAGAAACATTTGTCCATTTGTTCGCTGGTCAGCGGTTTTAATTCTCGTTTTTTTCCCGTTTAAACACTGCTCTGTCGTCCACGGTTATTTTTTAAATAACTAAACTTCTTACACAGCTTAAAACCGCACAAGCTATTTAAGGTGTCATGTTGTCTGAACAATGTAATAACAATGCGGCTATCATGTCTGAACAATATTGTTGAACAATGTTTAATTCAACATTGATTATAAACCAACAGCGGTTGTTCAGGTTGTTGGAAAAAACAATATTCATAGAACTTTGTTTGCTATTGTTATCATTGTTGCTCAAATTTGTTAAACAGGAATTGTACACAAAAAAAATTACTTTTAAATAAAAGGCCTTTAAGTATAATGTTTACAAATGGTAATAGTTTTACAGTATCTGCTCTTGTACTCGAGAAATAACGTTTTCATTCTCGTATTTTATGCTTCTGTACGCCGCCATTTTAGAGTTTGCTTGACGGCTCAAAGTTGATGTACAGCGGTGGTTTTCTTTTCAATTTTGACGGAGTGCTTTGGAGTACTTGTCTTCTTGTCTTGTTCTTTGCACAAGAAAACCACCGTGTACATCAAGGATGAGCCGTACGCGCAAACTCTAATATGGCGGCATCCAGAAGCATAAAATATGAGAATGAAAACATTATTTCTCAAATACAAGAGCAAATACCGTAAAACTATTAACATGTACATTTATACGTAACGACCTTTTATTTAAAAGTAATTAATTTTTGACTACAGTTCTCTTTTAACAAGTTGTAACAGTATTGACGACTGAACAATCATGGCTGAGCAAACTTGTTGACAACATTGTTCACGGGGTGCATCACAACATTATTCATAGTTGGCAGCACAACATTGTTCACAGTTGGCAGCACACAAATTTGTTCATATAGTTGGAAGAGTACAACATTGTTCATAGTTGGCAGCACACATTGTTCATATTTGGCAGTACAACATTGTTCACGATAACTTGTAACAGGTTGTGCGTTTTTACGCGTGTATGAAATGAAGTGCGGTAAGCGAGATCAGCCGAGAGCAAAAACTTCATTACTGAGGTTTCTGGCGTCTATTATATCCCGGTACCCAAGATAACATTATTGTCTCAGGTTAACAATGTTGTCCAAAAATGTCATTGTTACCCCCAGGATATCATTGTTGTCCCAAGTAACCATGCTGTCCCAGCTAAACACACACATATATATATATATATATATATATATATATATATATATATATATATATATATATATATATATATATATATATATATATATATATATATATATATATATATATATATATATATATATATATATATATATATATATATATATATATATATATATATATATATATTGTCTGGGACGCTGACTGCCAAACACAAAAAGTGAAGCCAAAAAAGGCGAGCATTGGACGTCAGTTTCAGGCCCCTGCGCCGTAAAGAAAACTGACTGCCTGAAATTGGCGTTCAAAACGTCTCCATGACCATAGAGATCCTAAATAAAACTAGAGGGGCATCCAACCTTCAATTCAGTCAACCCCGTGTAACCAGTTGAACACCGCCATCTTGGATAAATTGGAGGGCAATTTATATTTATATTTCATATTAAAGCAATCATTTTCATAGGCTTAATCGCCAAATAGACAAATAGTGAAAAAGAAACGCACAAATTGTAGAATTTACGATTCCTTGTTTTGGACCGCGAGGTTCTCGAATTGCAGAAAAAGGCCTGGAACCAAGAAGTTTGCCCTCCAATTTGCCCTCCAATTTGTCCCAAATGGCGGCGTTCAATTGATTACCAAGTTCTGCCCCCAGTGTAGTTTTATTTATGATCTCTATGATCTCCATGTCCATGACGGCCATCTTTGGCTTCACTTTTTGAGCCTGCACACATTGACTGCAGTCAGTTACAGGTATATATAGATAGACCAATGGTATAGCATTGTCCGATAGTAATATCCCTGCAGGATAGCACTGCTGTCCTGGGATAACATTGATATCCAAGTATAACACGAATGTCCCAGTATCACATTGTTATCCCCAGGTCACATAAAAAGAGAAAATGCCCAATGCGGGTCACTTCATCTCTTTTTTAAAAATCAAGTTAACCAGGATGACTTGTTCTACTAAACGATACAAATCGAAAACTCTGAAATGTTGGTGCACTGCCGAAATAACGTGTAAAGGAGGTCTAAAATTTCGGCAGTACACCAACCTTTTAGAGTTCTTGATTTGTATTACTACAATGCCTTTTATATTCTAATAAAGCGACGCTCCACATCGCAACCTTCACCGTCGGCGAAATTTCCAAAAGGATAGACCGTAGAAGAACAATTTAAAGTATCAAACATTTACTGCTATACGTCGCCATTTTTCATCGACTGGTTCCTAGTTTTTGCCAAGCCATTTTGTTGATTGTTATTATTATGAAGAGTTTCGTGACATTTTAATAGTCCGTCGAGATAAGTTTGGAAGGAGTTTAGAGCTGCGTTGAAAGCTGGCGAGCCGAAGCCGTGCGTCACCAAACCAAAGTGAGTTAGACCTTTGAGAACGGAGTCGGGCAGTGTGCCGTTGGTGAGACGAGTTTTTGGATAAGGATCTTGTGATAAAACGCCTTGAAGTTCTTTGGTTATTTGTCTAAAGTTAGAGAAAATATATAGAGTTTGAGTTTATTCGAATATCATCAAGAATTCGTGTAGGATTTGCGGGAATTTGTAAATAATTTATTGCCAAGCTTTCAACCTGTTGACTCAGGCCTCCATCGGAGCATTCGAGGTCTGGCATACCCAAAATAACGTAGCTGATTGGTCCAGTAAGTTTTGGCGCGAAAATGTCTGATATTTGAATGAAAATAAAAGAGAACTAAGGTCTTCATTACTGCAGAACATAAACATAACGAAATAAAATGTGCCAGAACATTAAATACATTTATCTAAAAGCCTGGTAAATAAACTCTTTACTTGCGTAAACATGAAGCGAAACGAACATTTTGAAGCTTTATTTCAATAATAAACTCAATAAACTTTATTTTCACCATTTTAGTTAGTTACCATGACAACATTGCCTATTGGACTCAAACCCTATGGGTCGATATACAAACCAATCAAACCGTGATCAAACCAACTTGTCAATGTGAAGAAATTATTTTGCTCAACTTTTTCGAAACTGTTCTATTGCCACGACAGTAAATATCGACTAAAATGTATTCAACTCATAAACTATCACTTTAACTCCTTGTTATCCTCTCGCCCTATTTTTCTCCCGAAATGGCGGACAACGCCTGGTCTCATAGCGCAAAAAGTAGTACAACAGTTGGTAACTTATCGAGAACTGAAAAAGGTTCGTGTATACTGTCAAAATAGAGTTTATAATAAACATGAGTTCGAGTTCAAATTTCGAGTTCGAGTTCAAATTTCGAGTTCCCGGTAAAAATTCGATGTTGACTTCAATTTAAAAGGATATTAGGCACAAAAATGTGTACGCTCGAAACATAAAACAAGCCATTTTCGAATTATTTACAGTTTAGTGCATATTAGTAAAATACAATTGAGAACAGTTAGTAATTAATGTACACTAAACTACATGTATCTAATATTAAGTTAACTACAGTATTAAGTTAATATGGTTCTTGAAGCTTTGCATGGAGAGTTTATTAAAAAATTCAAAACAATTTGTGGATTTTCTCTATGTAAAAAAAGATTTATTGAAGCTAAGCTTGCGTCCCGTTAACCTGGAAATCTAACAAATTTTAAATTATTTATTTAATAATGAATAACTTTATGAAATTTAGTGTTTATTACACGTATAAAAGTGCTATTACACGTATACACTATTAAACGTTAAGCTTAATATAAATACGCACTTTTCCCTTACATTGTCACTGTCAAGTATTGGTGGACAATCGTCCTCAATAACCTTTTTAATTTTTAAAAACACGGAAACTAATCATTCCTTCAAATCAAGGAGCATATTGACAATGGGTGAATTTTGACCTCCGTCACTTTCCGCCATCCAAGCGACGTTTGTGTTCATTTTCTTTGCATTACCGCTGACCAAAATCTCAACTCGATATCTGAACTCGAACTCATAACTCGAACTCATAACTCGAACTCGTAACTCGAACTCATGAAATAGAAAATCTCGTCAAAATAGTGTGTAGGTTCGTTGGAACCTATGCACAGCATTTTGTTAGAGTGAAACGAAGGGCCTATCATAAGACTATAATCCGTTAGAGAGTGAAACGAAGGAACTCGTATTCGTAGTCTAATCTGAAGTTCTCTAATATGTTTTTATGCGTCGAAGAGATTAATCTAAAAGATTTACCAGTGCAGCTGACGTCTTTGGGTCATTTTTGAACATATGAAAACTTCTGCTAATGATATCACTAACTTTGTAGTGGATGGATGTTTGTCATTAGAAATTCTTACCAAAGGTCCTTCGCTCGAAACGTTAGACCTCCCACACACTTAGTCGGCAGTACTCCAACCTTTTGAGTTTTTGAGCTTACTTTATGAGTATATGATTTGTTCAGAGTCGATACAGGATAAGGTTATACCCTAATTATCCGAGCCAGAGGCTCGTGTTTTAAGCGCTCGCCTATATTCAGTTTATCACTCTTAGGTGAACGAAGGTTAGCAAAAACTAGGAACCAGTACACCAAGCAGCACAGCATTTTATATTCTACTAAAGCGACGGGGTTCCTACAAGATTTAAGGTCGTTTTCCGAGAAGACTCAAAAGTCTTACCGTTTGCTGGTATTGCTGCAAAGGCAGCACCTTCTCAATTATTTTAAGACCCCTATAGTGGTAGTCCTAACAAGGATTGAACCCGGGTCTCCCAGATCATAGACATGTGTGGAAACCACTATACCACAAGTGTTATTTTATATTTCTATTTTGTGTGTGTTATTTGTATTTCTACACTGCCTACGCCGAGCACAATAGCGCTTATGTCACTCAGTGGGTAACTTACTTGCAGGCCATTATAGCACTTTTCCTCGATCCGTACTCTGAGTTGTCTGCGTGAGACTTAGCAACATACTCTGATAATGCTTGCGTTGGAAACTCCGATTCACAGACGTAGTCGAAATCCGCTGCTAAGTGCGCTGCCTCTCCTTTGAATGATAAAACAACACGTGCAGTTTATTACAACGTATATAACAATAATTTTTGCTGCTTAAATATCACTCCTATATTATCATTACTATCAACATAGCTCTATTGTCACACCCTTCAACATATTTTGAACCACTTTTATTATCACAACCATGATCAATACCACTACAGTTACCATTACCACAATCACATCACTTGAATCACTACCATGAAAAATGACCACGGACTGGACTAGGGTATTACCTTCGACGAGTGACGTCAGCAATGTAACCTGCGCGGCCTTCCTCCGTCCTGCAGGTAGTGACAGCCCTATTTTTTCCAGTTTTTCCCGTAGACATTTTCCGCCGTTTTTTGATTTTGCTCTGGAAGAGGACACATTTTAAGACGTTAACAAAGACTACATCAACCCTAACAAAAATATCTCTATACCTCATTTATACTTTCTTCTGATGTTATCAACTGCCAAGTATTAACTTTAACTCTCACCTCCTTAGAACCCCTCCCAGTAAAGACGCGTTAAGACACTCGGGGTTCGAAAGCCGGCGGCGAATTTCGCCCACTGTCACTTTGTACTTGGACGTGGAACTGAGAAGCGATAATCGGCCCGGGACCGAACAGAATACATCGGAAGGTTGGATGGGTTGATTTGAATCGTCATCTTCCTTGTTTTCTTGATCGTCAAGCCTATGTTTAACTGAAATGAATAAAGCGACAATTCAACACCGCAAATTGCAATGGTTAGAGAAGAAGAACATGAGTGCTGTTTAAATAATACTGTGGTGACAGTTTGTGAGCAACCCAATCTTTTTCTCAAATTGACTATTATACACTAATTGTGAATGCGTGCAAATGAATGCGTGCAAATTCATTGACTGTGTGTACTACACTTGCCTATCAGCTGGGAGCAGGCAGATAGCAACTTTCCATGCAGCATGATCTAATGCCAGTTCCTTACGCAAACCCTTCTTTCTCAAATCTGTTTACACAACCTGCTCCCTTGTCTCCCTGGGTCTCCCATTGAGAACCATTTGGGAATCACATACATGAAGTATCAGAAAGTTACGAGCAATGGTGAAGTATGCATGTTTTTGAATGAGTACGAGAGCTAGCGTTTAGCAGACAACAAAGGCCTCACCACTCAAGAAAAATCGCTGACTACGTTTACCAAGGAACAACAGCATTCAAGACTCACGTGGTATATATACTTTTTATGAAGTATGTGTTGCTGCATACGCTTGATATGTATCATCTAGGGCAATACGAAGGCCTCGTTACGCTAGATGTAGATGCTCATAGTGTAGAAGATGTATCTTAAGATACTTCCTTTGGCATCCGGTGAAGAAACTAGATTTCAAACGAAGATCTGTTGACGCAACCGAGAAAAGGTTCAGATCCGGAGGAAGAAGTGGAGTTGGCGTCAGATCACACTCATGTAAGAATCGCGCCCCTAGCGGCGCACTCGCATGCCCTCGATTGGAGGTGGGGATACTCCAGGGAAAGTTTTCTCCCAATGCAGTTAGTGGTGGTTCCTTTATGAAGCCCTGTGGTCCAACAGGGGTACAAAAGTTTTGGCAAACTTTTGCATCATTTATTTAGTGAACAATTAATAATAACAATAGTTATAATAATTATTATTGTAGTAATAATAATAATCATTGTCACCATCATGATAATTATCATCATCATTATGATCATCATAATAATGATATCATCATAACAATAATCATCATAATTTATCCCAATATATATCTTCCAAATTATTCATCTCGATATATCTAGCATTCACTTTTGCACATTTATTTAGTGAACGATTAGTAACAATAATAATAATTATTATTATTTATTATTATAATTATAGTAATAATAATAATGATAATCATTGTTACCATCATCATTGTCATCGTCATAATCATCATTGTCACCATCACCATGATAATTATCATCACGATGATTATCATCATCATTATGATCAACAGAATAATAATCATTATCATCATAACAATTAATATCATTATAATCACAAATTATTCAGAACTTTCACAAATTATTTAGAACTTTTACAATGTAAATAATCATGCAATTCAGTCTTAGGACTGCAATGTGATTTTAATAAACAATCAATTATTATTATTATTATTATTATTATTATTCATCCCAATATATCAGGCATCCACTTTTGTATCATTTATTTAGTGAACGATTAATAATAATAATAATAGTAATAATAATCGTAATAATAATAATAATAATAGTAATAATAATAATAAAAAATATTTGGTAATAACAAATTATATAATGGTAATAACAATTATAGTAATAATAATAAGCACCATCATTATCAGAATCATCATCATAATAATAATCATTGTTACCATCATCATCATTGTCACCATCATCATGAAATTATCATGATAATCATCATGATAATCATCATCATTATGATCATCATAATAATAATAATAATAATCATTATCATCATAACGATAATCATCATAATCACAAATTATTCATCATCCTGATATATTTAGCATAGCTTACCGTCTCTAGAACGGCTGGAAGCAGACATCTCCAACGACTAACAAAACGAATTAAAAAATAGAATGTTAACGAAGAACAAATAATTCTCGGCAAAAATATAAAAATCAACATGACCGCAAAACCACGATAAAATCCATGTCGCCTGTGAAGTCAATACTAGCCGGAGGAACTCACGCCCATCTTTGAAAGAATAATCTTACCACAAAATATCAATGCTTTTGCATTTTATATCTCAAATTGATTTTATTTTTCAAATTGATTTTGATTACCATCATATTTGAGTCTAAAATCAATAACCCTAACCCTAACCCCTAACCCTAACCCTAACCCCAAACTAACTCTAAAAAGACTTACTCTTGCCAAATGTCCGCGGACCCGTGAATGCATGGTCGTGGCTAAAGGTAGGTTTTAAGATGGCCGCCATCCTGCTTACGAAATCTAATCCTAATACTATCCTAATCCTAACACTAAATCCTAACCGTTACCCTAACACAAATCTTAATATTGGCTGCCGTCTTGAAAACTATCTCTCGTCCATACCCTTTAGTCATTACCATGAATGCGCGCATTGCATATAACCTTTGTTTTAAATGCGGGCTCGCTCGCTATACTTTAGTGATACTCCTAGGTTCGTGATTTCTCGAATCCACCACCATTGATATCAGAAGGAGTTGAAGATGCAGTAGGTGCTGGACAGCGATTAAAACATAATATAAAGTTTTCGCATTTAGATGAAACATGTACGGTTTATTGTCTATTGTTATTTATTATTAAGCTTGTATTAGGACTTCAAAAATCTTCAGTGCTGCTAAAAAGATCGTGATGAAGTCAATATGGAGATTTAAATTTGACTAGAGTACGAGATTCGTCATTTTTAGCGCCAATTGCTCACGCTATCTCTTGCTGATGTGATAAAATCGTAGTGAAAGGCCATTTGACTATACAACTTACAATACAATGAACTTTATTTAAAGACTTAAGGTTAAAACGTATTAACTAGTTACAGTTTTCTAAAATACGGCCTTCTATAAATACTTACTAATTACCAAAAAATAAATAATTGTATGTATACATACAATGACAACAATACTAATAAACTATAGAACACGCAGACATCTTGTAATATATATGAAATGTTATAACTAATAGAGATAAATTACTAGTTAGAAATACCAAAAGAATCATTATAAATTTTAACGTTGCTTGTCAAGTGACTAGGTAAATTAGAGCATTTAGAAGGAGCAATATCACGAATTATCTTCCACAGGTTCTTTGGATTATCAAGATTTGTATTAATGGAGTCACGTTTGATAAAAATATATCGCGATATAAATATATCACGTTTGATATAAATATATCACGTTTGATATATATTTGTATTAAAAGGTATGTTTAGCATTTCTAATTAAATGAACTACTCTATTTCGTGCAATCCGATATTTGTGCCTACATTGGATGATGACTACAACTTTATCACTTCAGCGTTGGCGTATGTAATTAGCGCCAAAATGAAGAACTCCGCGTACTCCCTATTCTTAAGCAAAAGCTCTTCCCGCGAGTTAACGTCGTTTTGAAGAGGTGAAAATTTTCACATTGGCGTTGTATACAAAAATAGGACGGTGTTGAGAAGATGGAACTAAGGATTATTCATTCTCTTCCCTATCAATTTATTTCTCGACGCACGCAATGTGTGTTTGTTGTTTTTTGGCACCGAGCATCAAAACAATCTTTCGGAGTGCTTTGTGGGTGTTATCTGCTGACCACACGGTGGGTATCAAGCAATAACAGGAAATGGTTTTCAGACAAGCTTTTATGTTGTGATGACAGGAGTGAACGCTGAAATTGATCTCCAACCGATTTTATAAAATCGGTTGGAGATGAGAAAATCCATATAATGGGAACTGTTTTTGTAGTCTTTATCAAGACTATACGCCTGTCATTCAATCTCACATGCATCTGATTGGTCAGTTGACTTCCTGCTTATGACAAATCAATCTCGGTGATTGAACTTCATACTTGTTTTCTCACAAGTTTCAACGAGTTTTGATATCCAGAACGATGTAGGCGTTTTGAATAAACATGAAAAGACGTTATTCTATATCTTTCTGTCACAAAACGTTATCTACAGAAGTGGAATGTAGCAATGGACTGTGATAAGTGGAAACTTGGCGTGCGGCTCAGTAAACCCTTGTGATCTTGAACTTGATGAGTAATGGATAATGCCTATTTCCCATGCTATTTTTTGCGTGGCTTTCTTGAAGAATCTTAGTACATTTTTGACAAGGCAGAGCCCAATTCAAAATTTTTTTGGCCTTGCCACAAAAAATTATCAATAAGTGCCGAATTACCAACATTCTCTTGTAAAATTAATTGAAGTCATTGTTAAATTAATTGTAAAATAAATTGAATTGGCGAGAATAGTCATTTTCGAGAAAAAGATGAGTGATGTTCACCTTCACAGGAAGACTTCAATAGATGTCCGGAAATTGGCTGATGTTAAATTTAATTAACTCCAGAGATTCTCGGTTCGACCGCACGAACCGCTTCGCCCATGCCATAAATAGAATACTTTCGCCTTCGCATGAGTATGGAAGAGAAAGAGTTTTTTTTTTACTTTACGTTTCACTATCTGACAAAGGCACTTGGCTCGAAACATTAGACTTCCTACACACTTACACCAACCTTTCAATGTCTTTTATTTATATTTTAACACTACAGTACCTACATGTACACAGCACACTACTTTTATATCATAGTTAGACCACTTATTCATTATTTTGGTAGTACACCAACCTTTTAGTCTTTTTTATTCATATTTTAACACTACAGTACCTACACAGCACACTACTTTTATATCATAGTTAGACCACTTATTCATTATTTTGGTAGTACATCAACCTTTTAGTGTTTTTTATTCATATTCTAACACTACAGTACCTACATGCACAGCACACTACTTTTATATCATAGTTAGACCACTTATTCATTATTTTGGTAGTACACCAATCTTTTAGTGTTTTTTATTCATATTTTAACACTACAGTACCTACACAGCACACTACTTTTATATCATAGTTAGACCACTTATTCATTATTTTGGTAGTACATCAACCTTTTAGTGTTTTTTATTCATATTCTAACACTACAGTACCTACACAGCACACTACTTTTATATCATAGTTAGACCACTTATTCATTATTTTGGTAGTACATCAACCTTTTAGTGTTTTTTATTTATATTTTAACACTACAGTACCTACACAACACACTACTTTTATATGATAGTTAGACCTCTTATTCATTATTTTGGTAGTACACCAACCTTTTAATGTTTTTTTATTAATATTTTAACACTATCTACACAACACACTACTTTTATATGATAGTTAGACCACTTATTCATTATTTTGGTAGTACACCAACCTTTTAGTGTTTTTTATTCATATTTTAACACTGCAGTACCTATACAGCACACTACTTTTATATCATAGTTAGACCACTTATTCATTATTTTGGTAGTACACCAACCTTTTAGTGTTTTTTATTCATATTTTAACACTACATACACAGCACACTACTTTTATATCATAGTTAGACCTCTTATTCATTATTTTGGTAGTACACCAACCTTTTAGTGTTTTTATTCATATTTTAACACTACCTACACAGCACACTACTTTTATATCATAGTTAGACCTCTTATTCATTATTTTGGTAGTACACCAACCTTTTAGTGTTTTTTATTTATATTTTAACACTACCTACACAGTACACTACTTTTATATCATAGTTAGACCTCTTATTCATTATTTTGGTAGTACACCAACCTTTTAGTGTTTTTTATTTATATTTTAACACTACCTACACAGCACACTACTTTTATATCATAGTTAGACCTCTTATTCATTATTTTGGTAGTACATCAACCTTTTAGTGTTTTTTATTTATATTTTAGCACTACCTACACAGCACACTACTTTTATATCATAGTTAGACCTCTTATTCATTATTTTGGTAGTATACCAACCTTTTAGTGTTTTTATTCATATTTTAAAAACCTTTTAGTGTTTTTTATTTATATTTTAACACTACCTACACACAGGGGTGGCGCCAGAGGGGCTCTACAGCCCCCTCGTCGGGGAACGTTAGCCCCCCTGTCGGGGAAAAATTAACAATTCGTCGGGGAACGAGCTGGAAGAAAAAATGAAGAAAAAAACAAAAAAGTTCGTCTTTTGTTTTCTTATAGTCTTAAAAGTTTTTTTTACGCATTAACTTTTATATGATAGTTAGATCTCTTATTCATTATTTTGGTAGTACACCAACCTTTTAATGTTTTTTTATTAATATTTTAACACTATCTACACAACACACTACTTTTATATGATAGTTAGACCACTTATTCATTATTTTGGTAGTACACCAACCTTTTAGTGTTTTTATTCATATTTTAACACTGCAGTACCTATACAGCACACTACTTTTATATCATAGTTAGACCACTTATTCATTATTTTGGTAGTACACCAACCTTTTAGTGTTTTTTATTCATATTTTAACACTACATACACAGCACACTACTTTTATATCATAGTTAGACCTCTTATTCATTATTTTGGTAGTACACCAACCTTTTAGTGTTTTTTATTCCTATTTTAACACTACCTACACATAACACTACTTTTATATCATAGTTAGACCTCTTATTCATTATTTTGGTAGTACACCAACCTTTTAGTGTTTTTTATTTATATTTTAACACTACCTACACAGTACACTACTTTTATATCATAGTTAGACCTCTTATTCATTATTTTGGTAGTACACCAACCTTTTAGTGTTTTTTATTTATATTTTAACACTACCTACACAGCACACTACTTTTATATCATAGTTAGACCTCTTATTCATTATTTTGGTAGTACATCAACCTTTTAGTGTTTTTTATTTATATTTTAGCACTACCTACACAGCACACTACTTTTATATCATAGTTAGACCTCTTATTCATTATTTTGGTAGTATACCAACCTTTTAGTGTTTTTATTCATATTTTAAAAACCTTTTAGTGTTTTTTATTTATATTTTAACACTACCTACACACAGGGGTGGCGCCAGAGGGGCTCTACAGCCCCCTCGTCGGGGAACGTTAGCCCCCCTGTCGGGGAAAAATTAACAATTCGTCGGGGAACGAGCTGGAAGAAAAAATGAAGAAAAAAACAAAAAAGTTCGTCTTTTGTTTTCTTATAGTCTTAAAAGTTTTTTTTACGCATTAACAAACGTTTCGCTAAACAACGTCAAAGGTAATCAACATTCATCTCTGGCACAAATCTATCATCTCTGTGTTGTTTCGCGCGCTCACTGTCGTCTGATTTTTGCGTGAATATTATTGTTAGAGTTAGTTTTGTATACAGTAAGGAAATACTGACTATCCCTTATTATATTAGCCCTTGTAATAAGCAAGCTTCTTTATTGTTCCACGGTATGGTCAAACACCTCGACCAAGAATGTAAACAAATTACAATTAGTGCAGAACTTTGCATGTAGGCTAGCTACTAACACTAGAAAGTTTGAACATATTTCACCTGTGTTACGTGAACTCAACTGGCTCCCGATTAAGCAGCAACTGCTTTTTAGAGGTGCTGTGTTGATGTATAAATGCATGCATAACCTTGCCCCGCCATATTTGTGTAACAAATTTAGGAAAATATCAAATATTCATGAGCGCCACACCCGTCATCGGGATCTTTTGCAATAAAACCTCAGCAGGTCAGAGAACTTTCCACTATAGAGGAGTGAAAATTTGGAATGAATTGGACAACGAATTAAAGCAAGTATCCTCGCTGTCCAGTTTTAAGAAGCAATTAAGTATGGACATGTTGGACAGATTTTTAGCAGTAGACTTGTAATCCTTGAATTTTTAGATATTTTGTACTAGTGTTTTTAAATACTTTTATATTCTAATATTTTGTAAATTAGTGTTGAAAAGCCCTTAGGGGAACACAATAAAGTATGTATGTATGTATGTACTATAACATGATTTTCACTGTTTTTATTTTATATCATAGTTAGTCCTCTTATTCATTATTTTGGTACTGTAGTACACCAACCTTTTAGTGTTTTTATTCATATTTTAAGACTACCTCCACAGCACACTACAGTTATATCATAGTTAGACCCCTTATTCATTATTTTGATAGTACACCAACCTTTTAGTGTTTTTTATTCCTATTTTAACACTACCTACACAGCACACTACTTTTATATCATAGTTAGACACCTTATTCATTATTTTGATAGTGCACCAACCTTTTAGTGTTTTTATTCATATTTTAACACTACCTACACAGCACACTACTTTTATATCATAGTTAGACCTCTTATTCATTGTTTTGATAGTACACCAACCTTTTAGTGTTTTTTATTCATATTTTAACACTACATACACAGCACACTACTTTTATATCATAGTTAGACCTCTTATTCATTATTTTGGTAGTACACCAACCTTTTAGTGTTTTTATTCATATTTTAACACTACCTACACAGCACATTACTTTTATATCATAGTTAGACCTCTTATTCATTATTTTGATAGTACACCAACCTTTTAGTGTTTTTATTCATATTTTAACACTACCTACACAGCACACTACTTTTATATCATAGTTAGACCTCTTATTCATTATTTTGGTAGTACACCAACCTTTTAGTGTTTTTTATTTGTATTTTAACACTACATACACAGCACATTACTTTTATATCATAGTTAGACCTCTTATTCATTATTTTGATAGTACACCAACCTTTTAGTGTTTTTATTCATATTTTAACACTACCTACACAGCACACTACTTTTATATCATAGTTAGACATCTTATTCATTATTTTGGTAGTACATCAACCTTTTAGTGTTTTTTATTTGTATTTTAACACTACATACACAGCACATTACTTTTATATCATAGTTAGACCTCTTATTCATTATTTTGGTAGTACACCAACCTTTTAGTGTTTTTATTCATATTTTAACACTACCTACACAGCACACTACTTTTATATCATAGTTACACCTATTATTCATTATTTTGGTAGTACACCAACCTTTTAGTGTTTTTATTTATATTTTAACACTAACTACACAGCACACTACTTTTATATTTTATTTTTGTAGTGCATCACCATTTAGTGTTTTTTATTCATATTTTAACACTACCTACACAGCACACTACTTTTATATCATAGTTAGACATCTTATTCATTATTTTGGTAGTACACCAACCTTTTAGTGTTTTTTATTTATATTTTAACACTACCTACACAACTCACTACTTTTATATCATAGTTAGACCTCTTATTCATTATTTTGGTAGTACACTAACCTTTTAGTGTTTTTATTCATATTTTAACACTACCACACAGCACACTACTTTTATATCATAGTTAGACCTCTTATTCATTATTTTGGTAGTACATCAACCTTTTAGTGTTTTTTATTTGTATTTTAACACTACCTACACAGCACACTACTTTTATATCATAGTTAGACCTCTTATTCATTATTTTGGTAGTACACCAATCTTTTAGTGTTTTTATTTATATTTTAACACTACCTACACAGCACACTACTTTTATATCATAGTTAGACCTCTTATTCATTATTTTGGTAGTACATCTACCTTTTAGTGTTTTTTTATTTATATTTTAACACTACCTACACAGCACATTACTTTTATATCATATATAGTTAGACCTCTTATTCATTATTTTGGTAGTACATCAACCTTTTAGTGTTTTTTATTCATATTTTAACACTACCTACACAGCACACTACTTTTATATCATAGTTAGACCTCTTATTCATTATTTTGGTAGTACATCAACCTTTTAGTGTTTTTTTATTCATATTTTAACACTACCTACACAGCACACTACTTTTATATCATAGTTAGACCTCTTATTCATTATTTTGGTAGTACATCAACCTTTTAGTGTTTTTTATTCATATTTTAACACTACCTACACATAACACTACTTTTATATCATAGTGAGACCTCTTATTCATTATTTTGGTAGTACATCAACCTTTTAGTGTTTTTTATTCATATTTTAACACTACCTACACAGCACACTACTTTTATATCATAGTTAGACCTCTTATTCATTATTTTGGTAGTACACCAACCTTTTAGTGTTTTTTATTTATATTTTAACACTACCTACACAGTACACTACTTTTATATCATAGTTAGACCTCTTATTCATTATTTTGGTAGTACACCAACCTTTTAGTGTTTTTTATTCATATTTTAACACTACCTACACAACTCACTACTTTTATATCATAGTTAGACCACTTATTCATTATTTTGGTAGTACACTAACCTTTTAGTGTTTTTATTCATATTTTAACACTACCTACACAGCACACTACTTTTATATCATAGTTAGACCTCTTATTCATTATTTTGGTAGTACACCAACCTTTTAGTGTTTTTTATTCATATTTTAACACTACCTACACAACTCACTACTTTTATATCATAGTTAGACCACTTATTCATTATTTTGGTAGTACACTAACCTTTTAGTGTTTTTATTCATATTTTAACACTACCCACACAGCACACTACTTTTATATCATAGTTAGACCTCTTATTCATTATTTTGGTAGTACATCAACCTTTTAGTGTTTTTTATTTGTATTTTAACACTTCCTACACAGCACACTACTTTTATATCATAGTTAGACCTCTTATTCATTATTTTGGTAGTACATCAACCTTTTAGTGTTTTTTATTTGTATTTTAACACTACCTACACAGCACACTACTTTTATATCATAGTTAGACCTCTTATTCATTTTGTACTACCAAAATAATGAATAACACGGCTTCAAAAACGACTGTATCTAAACAACCATTGGTTATTTAGATGCAGTCGTTTTTGAAGCCGTTCAAAACACTTGCAGCAGTGTTTTATTGGGTCTAAAACACTCGACTATCGCCTCGTGTTTTAAACCCGATTTAACGGGAAAGTGTTGATTCGAGCGACGGATTTGAACTCGCACCACCCTATATGGTATTCTACATAAAGTATAACTGTACTGTATGGACTAAATTGCTTAAGGAAACCTAGTTTTTCCCCTGTGACTTATGTTCATAAAATTCTCCATTAGGCATTAAGATCAGTGACATTCTTGCAATTACTTTTGCATTATATAAACAATACAGTTGATCAACTAATTCACGTATTTTTCTGTTGTTATTTACCTTTTCAAGATGGTTGTCATGGCAACAACAAGTAAAATATAACAGTTTTTTATATTTTTTAATCTTTTCCTTGCCATTTTGCGCGTTTCCTTCTGCGAAATTTCTTCAAATTTCACAGTCTTGTGGGAATTGCTTCGAAAAACATTTTAATGAAAGATAAATGTAGGGTTGTTCAGATGGTTTTGTCAATATCAACAAATTTAATGTTTTGTAGCATTAAGCAAAATTTGTCCGAGAGAAATTTTTGAAAAACAGAATTAAAAAGTATAAGATTCAAGTGTACAACGTTTCAAAAAAAATCACCAAAGGGTGCAAGATATCTGCGCGTGCGACGTCATAGCATGAATATCTCGATTTAATCTTCTTTTTCAAAACTGCTTGTGAATGGCCTGGCTGAAATCAACCCTGAAATCGTACCTGCTCGATACATACCAAAGAGTACCACTAAAATCGGCTAGATCCCAGATCTTCTACAATTTCGTCCATGCAAATGTGGAACACTAACTTTCCAGCGCAGCTCATTCTTCACACAAACATGTAGGACGTGGAATGTCCTCCCGAACGAAATGCGGTTGAAGGAACTTACGTTAACTAACTTTAAATACAACCTCCTGCAATACTACATGCATCGGGGGCATTGGAACATTATGACCCTGAAGATCCGTGAACATGAAAAACGATTTGCCAAAAATACAATTCTGTTCGCAGTTTAATTAGTATCCTACGCTGCTGCGTCTATAATAACTTTTGAACATTCTTAAAACTACTTAATTTTTACTTTAATTTAATTAATTCTTGGACCGCAAAAATTACCTTACACTGGCCACCCTGCCACTTTAATTATGTACTATACAGTTGGCGAAGCCTAGTAAATAAATAAAATTTCCCGCCAAATTAGCAACCAGCTCGCGCGCGATCATAAAACCATAGGGAGCCACCTTAAGTGAACAGTACAAAAGCGTTTTGATTCTATTTCAGAATACGTTTCACTGTCTAACGTTTTATTTCTTCGTCAGAGAGTGAAACTTTTACGTTCCAACGTTCGAAATATTAAAGTGTCTATAACCCCAATTGTTTAATTTTTAATAAATATTCTATACGTGGAAAATAGTCGAAGAGTGAATATTTCTTTGATTCTCGATGGTGTATGTTTTTAAGATGCGAATGAGTGTGTGACGTCAACCCAGGAATTTGGCTTTCTTTCTTGCCTTTCGTATATGATTATAATCTGGTTGAGTGAAAAAGTTGAGACAATCTCTAGCGTAACGTTCAAATATACTGCACCAACGTTCGAATTAGGTCAAATTTCTCCAGCAGCAGAATGACGACTGAGTTGGCGTGAAAAACAAACCTTTATAGCACATCAACGCAAAGATCAAATCATAAAACATTTTGGCATTTAAAATTCACTTCATGTAGAATCTAGTAATATCGTATTTGGGGGTGATAGTCGCTTTAAACCAGATTCACACGAGACTCAAGCGCAAGCCTATCAGCCATGAAATTTTATTTGGTTTAGTCGATGTTGAAGTACTAATTTTGAAGTGAACAAAATCATGGCTTGCACTTGCGTCCTAATAGACTTGCTCCAAGTATGCCTCTTGGTGTTTCGAGACGGGTTTGTTTCGAGACGGGTTTATTTGAGACGGGTTTGTTTCGAGACGGGTTTATGTTTTGGTTTCAACAACAAATTGTTGTATGCGGCGGGCGAGAGGAAACCTGCGGGAGAGAAAACCCGCTGGTTCCGCCCGCGGGTTTTCTCTCGCCCGCTCGCCCGTTTTCTCTCGCCCGCCGCATACAACAATTTGTTGTTGAAACCAAAACATAAACCCGTCTCGAGGCAAACCCGTCTCAAATAAACATAAACCCGTCTCGAAACAAACCCGTCTCGAAATAAACCCGTCTCGAAACACCAAGAGGCAGACTTGGAGCAAGTCTATTGCGTCCTGTGCAGGTGAACCGCGGCTTTACACCACCCACACAGTATTCAGGTCGGCAGTACACCAACCTTTTAGAGTATTAGATTTTTCATAGAACATAAAATTGTATGCATCATGGTTTTTATATCTCCAATTTTCCAACAGGGCCACATATTGATTTTTCAATAAGAGGCCTGGCCAACGATTAAACACCAGAGCTGAGCAAGCGTTCACTTGGATTTACATATTGCAAATGTGTAACGAATGTCCGCTTGACATGGATCACGTATTCCGCTTCGCTAACGCGAAAGCAAAAGTTCCCAGAACTCCAGAAATACCACCGAGATATTTGGAAGACATCCGAGAGAAGCAGCGCTACTGATGCGGACAGTTTGCTACTATTTTGCGACTCGTTGTGGATTGCGTGCGTGCGTGCTGAATGACCTACCCCGTTCATTGACAACAAAATGTAAGATTGACAGTTGAAATGATAATTGTCAGTTTGCGATAATGGCTTGTCAGCCTTCTCAGAAGCGCAAGATAGCAAGGATACACACGAACCATAGATAACGAATCCACGACAGTCTGCCTCGCGTTCCTAACACAATCTTTGAATACCACGCTCTGTTTCGATGAGTACCAACGGTACCACCAAGTATAGCAACTCCTTGACCAATGTCAATGACAATGTCACAGATAAATTGTCTATGAATTGAAAATTCAAGTTTTACTTGAATGAGCTGATACGTTGGCCAAACGTTCACAGCTTTTCCATATCTTGCTCTTCAACTCTTGAGATACATCAATGTATTTTATCACGATTAATGGTTTCATGACGTCATTGAAGTAAGCCTCGACGTCAGTGCATTGACACATTATTTTGATTGATTGCAGGATTGTGTGTATCTTAAGATTATTATTAAGATTATTATCACAGAATGCTTCAAATTGAATTAATCGGCCCTAGAGACCTTTGCGCGTGACGTCAATCAACAGTTTTGACGGACAACGTTCTACCACAGTTTATAACGTATATATATTGTGTTGGATTAGGCAGTTTTTCAAAACACTTTTATTCGTGAAAATAGTACTGCCCGTCTCCAGCTAGTCACACTAACAGATATGAATGGTACTATATGATATTATGAGGAAAAGAAATGACGAGAAGAAATGACTAGTCGCTTGAAGAAATACATGTAGCTAGCCGCTGGAAGAAATAGCTACATGTACTCTCCAGACGAAATGACTAGGCGAAGGGAAAATGCGGGAAGAAATGACCAGCTGCGGAAAATATTACTAGCTGCAGGAAGAAATAACTAGCCGCGGGAAGAAATAACTAGCCGCGGGGAAGAATGCAGGAAGAAATTACTAACCGCGAAAAGAAATAACTAGCCACAGGAAGAAATGACTAGCCACAGAAAAATGCGGAAAAAATTAGTAGCCGCGGGAAGAAATTACTAGCCGCGAGAAGAAATAACTAATCGCGAGCAGAAATTACTAGCCGCGAGAAGAAATGAGTAGCCGCAAGAAGAAATGACTAGCCGCGGAAAAAATGGCTAGCCGCGGAAAATGCGGGAAGAAATGACTAGCCTCGAGAAGAAATGACTACAGGTGTAGCCCCGAAAAAAATGGCTAGCACGGAAGAAATGACTAGCCACGGGGAAAATGCGGGAAGAAATAACTAGCCACGGTAAAATTGCAAGTCACAAGAAAATTTCCTCGTGTAACAGCGCCCAAGAAGCAAGCGCGAGACCAAGCGCGTTCACACGTAAAAAAACGTGATGCAAGCGTGATTCCTTTTTCTTGCGTTTGCGTTTGTTTCACCCCGGTTCACACAGCAATATATGCTTGCGCTTATATTGTGCTGTACTGTAAGATTATTATTATTATTATTATTATGTACTATAATGCTATGCCAAAAATCGAAAATGCATTTTTATTGCACATTTTTATTGCACATTGCATATAGTTGAACTATATCAAAGTATCTGTTGAATGGGTTGAGTGAAAGTCAATTACACCGCGCCAATTTTGCAACCAGGCAGGACTTGACCACGTCTTGCAAATGTGATAATGATCTGATAGACGTTCTCTGCAGAACTAGAAGAGCGTTAAGATTGCTGAAACCTTTTCAACTGATGACTGGGAAGCCACCAGAGAACTTCGATTATTTGATTATTTGCGATTGACAGGAAACATACTCAATTTTGAAATTATTTGTAATCGTCATTTATAACTTATAATGTTGGCGAGGGTTTATTGCGTATACGTATTTGTAGTTTTAGAAGAATACTATTGTTCTTTAAGAGCTGTCTTTAAGGTTACCGTTGTGTTTGCTCATGCTCCCTAACATTTTTTAACGATGTGAAGTTACACTTTCGTGAACAGCGGCATTGGATAAAGTTTACATTGATTTCGTTAAATAACGTTTAAACTAAAAAGCGAAATCTAATCCGCGGTAGCAACGCATGTTTGACGTCACAGCTTATCTCGTTTTCGTGTTTAGTTAACGTTTGATTTCAAATCCGATTCAAAACATCTGAATACAGTATCTCTATTGTGAAATTATGTGAAAGGCAGTATCTATGCTCGTCATACTTTATCGCTTCTTGCGTGTTTTCTATAAAATGAACTTGGTGTTCTTAATACAATTTCCAAGCTTAATTATCCCAACTGTCCGAGAAAGGTTCTAATAATCGAGTCTTCTTTCGACTCGTTAATTCATACAAAGATGATCTGGACATACATGCATGTAAATAGATTGTATGGCACACGTGTATAGCACATTGATTACCGTCAACCTCCCCTAACCTTTGCCCTGCTATCTATGTAGCTAAATGGTTGTTGCATCTCACTAATGATCAGGAGGGTCCATCACAGTAGTGTTGCTCAATGGAGTACTCAATTATTGGAAGGCTACACTTTGCTCTAGCTCAATGGAGTCAAAAGCTTTGTGTACTGCCGATATAGTGTGTAGGGGGTCTAGCGCATTACGAGCGAATGCCCTTCGTCAGAAAGAGTCTCTTTACTTGTTTCACTCTCTGACGAACGGCCTTCGCTCGAAACGTTAGACCTCCTACACACTATTTCGGTAGTACACCAACTTTTTAGAGTTTTCGATTTGTATTTCTACACTATATATACCTATAATCTATATACGCAGCACAACACCTTTATATCACCACAGTTAATATAGTCGACGCGCTTGTTGCTCAAAGCTCGTTCGTGCGGTGGTGTGCATTTATAGTTTCGTGATTCATCTTTCTCAGCACGTACTGTTCCAAAGCACTTAAGTACTCTAGACAGTCGTCAATCATGCGCATTATTCTTGGCCGAACCATTTCTGAAAATTAACGAGCTTGCTCGGTGTAACATAAATCTTGTTTTGTTGGCATCTACACTCTACAGTAACATGCGCGGTAAAAACGATGTTTGAGATTGAGTGTCATCGGAATAAATCTGCTTAAAGCTTCACTATTAAGCATGGGATTTCGGCAGTGAATTGGACTATATAGGAGAGCTATATAACGTTTAGTGCAAGGCCCTTCGTCATAGAGCTACAGTATAACGTTTAAAGTGAAGGCCTTTGTAGTACCACCTTGTACGCTTGACCTACCGATAAGATCAGTGAGTATAAGGGAGTCTAACGTTTCGAGTAAAGACCCTTCGTCAAAGAGTGAAAGGTAAAGCGTAACTTCTTCGACCGCTTCACTAATTTCAAAACCGAGGAATTAAAGTTCAATTTTAAAGGACACCTGTGGATCTTGAGCGAATGAAAACGGTGTTAGTCTGTTAGATAACTAGTTGAGTTAATTTTGTCTTTGATATAAGCCAAGGATAATCAGAGTTAAAATGAACTGTGATTTCCTCGAGCCTATAGAAGCTTCTAAACTTTCAAAGCACTTGCAATTATTAAGTCAACGTTAAACTTAACCAACGGATTTTGACGTCGTAACAGTTTCCGTCGTGAAACGTTAAAATATTCTCAGTGACGTATGTGTGTAGAACGGCATATAACCACAGTTTACTCTTGTCAAGTAAATCTCGAACCATTTATTATCTTTGTTTTGGATTTAAAATTCAATTGAAATATCGAAGAAAGCAACCTTATAACTCTTAGGCAAGAACAACATGTGTACGTCAGTTGATTCGTGATTTATTTCAATGATAAAAATCCAAGCTTCTTATTTAGATTAATGGTGACGTTACCATTCTCGTTGGTTTAAGGTCCTTAATGAAAAGACAGCAGAAACACGAACCCTTGATGTAACGAAAAGCGAGTTTTAACTGAGTTTGGTTCAAGTTAGTAAAACGTTGTTGTGATCCGCAGGGTTTCTCTATATATCATTTCCACTTCTGGCCTACGATGCTATACTCTATATGTCGAATACTCTAACAGGTCGGCGTACTGCCGAAATAGTGTATAACAGATCTAACGCTTCGAGCAAACGCCCTTGGTGTCAGAGAGAGTCACTTGACGTTTCACTCTGTGATGAAGGGCCTCACTCGAAAAGTTAGAACTCCTACTCATGAACATTTCGGTAGCATTATACCAATCTCGATTTATATTTCTACACTGCCTACGCAGCACTTTACATTTACTGTACGATTAAATATATGCGTGTGGCATACCTGTGGTGTTGTCTGTCCGTTCATATGAGTAGGAGTGAGGATGTCCATTGGTTCGCTGCTCAATCGAATCGGGTCGTGTCGCCTCGTATGTGAGCCAAACAAATCCTCGCGGCGCCTTCCATCTCCCAATTCTGGACTGAAGTGGTTCGTCGGTACGGAATCAAGGTGTTCGGGTTGGTCTCTTGGACGCAAAAGTCTATGGTTCGGGTTGGAGGCGAGTTGCGATTGCTGTTGTTGTTGTTGGTGTTGTTGTTGTTGGTGTTGCGGGTGAAAGCTGGGAGCAGCTTGGGTGAATGATGGTGTTGAAGTCTGCTGTTGAAAGTGTTCTAAGGCGTGAGTAAAGTCGAAGCGTGGTGGTTGTTGTTGTTGGAAGTGAAGCGGGTTAAACTGCGTGGCGAAGTAAGGATTAGTCTGTTGTTGGAGCTGCCCCGTCAGGACGTCGCGAAGGTCACGGAAGTCGTGATGGCTTGGCGGATGCTGGAGTGGTAAACCTGCACTAGTGACAGCACTGGAGCAAGCATTGAGCGAAGATGTTGACACAGAATTGCAGCCACTGCTCGCTGTCGATACACAAGGCATTGCAGGGATGCTGCGATCCTATAGAAACGAGAAGATCAAGATTATTATCTATAATATATCACTAAACAAATTTGTTACCACCAACATTGACTGCCCTTTGTTGATTATCGCATTGAGACAAAAAACATCACAACGACAAAACTATATTAAAGTCACGCAATTCTCGACTCGATTCTCGCGAGCTCGGGTACAATGCCCACTGAACACCGCTATAGGTAAAGTCGTCGACTGCAGTAGGCAACACATCACATTGATACGGGGTGCCTCAAGAATGGAGGCGACTTCTGCCGTCACTGTCTCACCTCGCGGTATGGAAACACGCTTGGCGTCTCTTCGACTTTGTCCAACTGCATGGAAGGACTCGGTGGCGTGATTGGCGTCGGCGGTGGACTAAGGTCCTTGAGGGACGAACGACGTCTTTTAGACGACGTCGCCCCGAGCAAGCTACCAATAGTCAGAGTTTCATTTTCAGTCGTGTCGACCTTGGAAGTCATGGCTGAAAAGTTGAACAAGGTGAGCGAGCGAGCAGCGGCTTCCTTGGCTTAACCTAGGACACGCTTGCTGTTCACTTGGCGGCGAACTCGCATGAGCTCCCTTGGCGCAGAGAATCTCCCTTGAATAACTGAGCCAAGTTGTACCCTTAGGGACCAAGTCTGCCGTGCGAGCCGTGGTGTCTAGTAATACAGCCGTAAGCGATGTGGCGGCGAAGTCCCGTACTACACCATGAAGACCTTGTTCGCATAAACACAGAGGCTCAGGTCAAGCGGTATCACCTTACAAATTCTAGTGAATTACCATAAACTTGAATAGCACTCACGCGATAAAGCTATTATTATGTTGTTGTCGCCCTAAACGTACTCATTATCGACGGCTTGTCCAATGGTGTACCAGCTTCCACAGGCGACAGCCAATCAAATGAGAGTTACCGCGGCATGAGGTCGATAGCAATGCATTCTCACAGGCATAACAAAATTTTGCCAATTAGAGTGGAGGTTGGTTGGTTGGGTCATTTAAGTAATTTTGTTTACGTTGGGCGATTCGAGCTGTGATCGGATAATGATTGGATAATGGTTGGAGGAACGCTTTGGAGGAACTTAGTACTTTTAATTTGAAATATCGCATATATTCCAAGGTGTTTCAAGAAGGTCCTGGCCAAGGCTTGCCGTCAACTCTTTGGTATTTCCTGTTTGGGTAGTTCAGATCCCGAGCTGTCATAAGATGTGCATTGCGAGAAGACTTCTTGCCAAAACGGAAATTGTGTTTGAAACATCGACGTTGATTAATTAATCCGTTCCCTGATAAACTCATTTGTGTCGTTAAACCTGTATTCAATAAATGGCTCTGTATTAAGCTGAGACCCTGTATTAAGCGGACAGTCCCCAAAGTCCCGAATTTGACCCCTTTCAAATGAATATATATGGCACAAGAAGTTTGCAAGACATTTTATCGCATGTTTAATGAATTGCAACCGTGCGTGCCTGATTATATATCTATTGATATCATTCAAATTCAAGGTCCTTTGAAAAGTTTCTATGTGTTTGATTCCATAATATAAACAAGGATTTAACCTCATTTGTATTGCGAGTATCGTTTACTGGTTTCCATATTACTGTGTATAGTCGATATACGATATTATGGAGGGAAATTTATTTTGAGACTGTGTCTGGCAGTCTGAGTCTGCTATCCAAGAGGCCTGTGTAGGAGAATCACCTCCATTAAGCGGACACCTCTATTAAACGGATGCTAAAGGAGACTGCACGCAGGCTACGATTGTGCCCGCTTAATACATGTTTGACTATATTCTCTATAGTCAGCCGTTCGGTTAGAACATTCAAACTGTAGCTTAAGACGACGATGTAGTGTAGGTACAGTGTTACGTAAGCGGTTCAAAGCTCAAAGCCCATCTAGTATTTCCTCTTGACAGATGTGATTCAAGAATGACGTACAACATGTTATACTATTAATCTAAAAGACTAAAACCTGTCTCGATGACGACCTGTTGCCTTGGTTGGTACACCCTTATATTTTGTTAGTTATTTGCTAGTAAAGTCTCGAGTAAAGTAAGGGTTTTGGCACAAAGTTTGTTGACAGGTTTTATTCGCAAGTATAGTGAAGCAAATTATACTTGTATATTATACTGTTTGGCGATACTTTAATAAGTACAAGTTTTCTTTGCTCGATAACTGAAAGCGAGCCCCATTGTACAAATGTATACTCGTTAATTAAATCTTTCCTAGTTTGTGGGCGGATACAGGGGATGACTGCAGGGGTTACTAGTCACCCCCTTCAACTTCTACATTCTTCCATTTTCTGATTTCTCGCTTTGAATCTTGTTGTGAATTATCTTAAGAACTATATCTTGCCCCCAGTTAATAGTGTATAATTTAACTTATGTGGAAAATGCGGTTCAAAATACATATCAACACCTAGATCGTTGCGGTTCGCCGCGAACGTGCACCACAAGCACTAACAACCTGTCAAGTGTTGCTTGCCTTACAATTATGAATTATATACTTACCGCACGCAAGGTTCTGCGGTGAAGTTTTTCACATTTAGAAATGACCATCTGTGATTTCTAAAATGCTGTATCTACACCTGTTATTTTGGTTGCGTGTTGTAAAGTTCGGTGGTATGACTGGACGTCGGCCGCTCGACCTTAGATCAGCCTCACGACAAAGAAGACTTGAAGGAATGTTGGATCTATTTAAATTAATGTTTCACTTTACGTTTCACTCTCTGATGAAGGGCCTTCGCTTGAGACAGTCGACCTCCTGCATACTATTTCAGCAGTACACCAACCTTTTAGAGTATTTGATTTGTATTTCTACATATGTATTTGTATGTCAATATACGTAGACACTTCTTATTATACAGGTAGTCGAATCGTAGACGCGCAGTCCAAGTGATTCAGTCCAAATTTCTTGAAAACCGGAAAAGCAAGCTCGCCCAAATAAAATAAAGTCTCGACATACTTATTCGAATTTGTGGTTTGTTTTGATGATATAATACAATTAGTAGTCGAAACAAGATGAAGCAAAGGTTAATGGTAATGAACTTGGCTCGTATCGAAGGTCAAGTTACGTTTTGCACACTAGACACGAGATTCATCGTGACATTGAATTCTGTTCCTCTTTGTCGGCTTGGTCGACCGATTGTATCATCACATCCGAATAAAAAGAGCTCTGTGCTCTTTTTAAACAAAAGCACAAAAACAATGCGTGTTTCATAAAGACACACTTGTGACTTGATTTAGATTTCAGGATTAGCAAAATCAACAATTGTCAATAAATCAAAATCACTTTATGTTTCACTCTCTGACGAAAGGCCTTCGCTCGAAACGATAGACCTTCTATACACACTATTTCTACAGTATATCAACATTTTAGAGTATTCTATTTGTATTTCTACATTAGACTGTTTAAATCGCTGGTATGAAACCGAACTCGGAGCTCTACTCCAGATTTCCAGCGATGATCAACTTATCAACGGAACACAGGCTCAGCGCTCTTATACGGCGTAACAAGCGTCTCTTCTATGCCTATAAGCCAGCCAGTTCGTAATGTTGCGACTACGCATCAAAATGACGCGTTCTGCGTCGGGCTGGGGAATTCAGTATAACGAATTTGCAAGTGTAAATAGAAATGCAAATGTATATTGTAGTTTAGGCGCCTGATGTTATGAATTGAAATAAGTTTTATCCCGACGTAGAACACGTCATTTTGATGCACACTGGCTTATTGCAGACGATCACCGATGAAATTCTATGTGACGTAGCGAACATTCGTCATCGGTGACTTCCCTATAGTCACTTGCATCGTAATCTTGACGCAACAGCGCAAGATGCACAACACTAACAGGCAACACTGCATTCAAATGATGCAAGAAATAGTTAAAAAATAGTTCGTCTGCGACGCTGCTTACTTTGGGCTATAAGATAAGATAAGATAAATACTTTATTTAAGGAGGGTAACACATTTAATACATCAAGAGATGATAAACTTGTGGCCCTAACTTGGGCTATCCACTTTGGGTTTAACTCTCTGACGAAGGGAATTCGCTCGAAACCTTAACCAGACGTTTTCCAGATGTTAATCAAAACATTTTGTTTTGCGTAGTAAAGAATTAATGAACCGTTTCAGTTTGCGTCAATGTTTTGGGAATAGAATCCTTTGTTTGCGTTATCGCCACATCTCCGTCTTCTCTCTCAAGTGTCATCGAGAAAGAAAAGAAATTACCCACAAATTAAGGAATGATGTCAAACAGTGGGTAAATATAGCAGACGAAGTAAAAATAGAGTATATTATACACGAATGATCGTCAAGCTCAAATCCTCAGAAAATGTTTCTGAGTCCCGGGCAGGCATCAAACCTGAAATCTTCTGATTGCCGGTGAGACGCTCTAACTATTGAGCTGCCGAGACTCAGATGAAGAACGAAGGAATAATTTAAGCTGTGAAATTTCGAGCCTATTATCTCAAATATGACCGTTTTGCATGGTCGCCATTTGTGAAAAGATGAGTTCAAAGTTTACAGCGTTAAATTTATTATTTTGCTTTAATATTAACTGAGTGTACTTATTTGGCGTTGAACTTTCATTTTCTGGAGAAAAATTACAATTTTTCATCACAGTAGCCCTCTAAGACCATCAAAACGACGCTTATACCACTGTAAACAAATCGGCCTGCTATATAACTCTATACGTTTCCCAAAGTTTTCTCATGGCTGCTTTTTGAGTTGTTTTGAAAAGTCTTCATTTTAGACTTATACGAACAAACGACGCCTACATGCCGTAGGCAACCGATGTGAATGTTCCGTGAATGTTGTACCGCCATAGGTTTACTTGGATAACCATACGTTTTCCAGTTAAGAATGAATGTATTGTGCCGTGCAGTTGGAGTTTGATTTCGTCGTATAAGACCTGTTTCATAACGATGGCGCGGGGAAAAACAAACAAACTCAGGGGAAATTATTTGACGTTTCTTATTCGTTCGTTGTTCAAACAGTGAGGTAAAACAATTACATTTCTGTATCCAGACATTGTTTCTTCGCCGCAGGTCATGTGAACGTTTTCCGAGTTTTATAAAGCGTGTTGTAGGCAGTGTAAAAATTGAAATACAAATCGAATTCTCTAAAAGGTTGGTGTACTGCCGAAATAGTGAATAGGAGATATAACTTTCGAACGAAGGGCCTTCATCAGAGAGTGAAACGAAAAGTCACTCCAGTCTAATGAAGGGCCTTCATCAGAGAGTGAAACGAAAAGTCACTCCAGTCTAACGAAGGGCCTTCGTCAGAGAGTGAAACGTAAAGTCACTCCAGTCTAACGAAGGGCCTTCATCAGAGACAGAGAGTGAAAGTAAAGTCACTCCAGTCTAACGTAGGCCCTTCGTCACAGAAAGGTAAAGTCACTCCAGTCTAACGAAGGTCCTTCGTTAGAGAGTGCAACGATTAAAAGTCACTCCAGTTTAGGGAAGGCCATTCGTCAGAGACTCAGAGTGAAACGAAAAGTCACTCCAGTTTTGTTTAACGAAGGGCCTTCGTCAGAGAGTGCAACGATTTAAAAGTCACTCCAGTTCTGTTCAAGGAAGGCCATTCGTCAGAGAGTGAAACGAAAAGTTACTCCAGTTCAACGAAGGATCTTCTTCAGAGATCGAACTGCGTAAAGTCACTCCAGTCTCCAGGGCCTTCGCTGGGAACGTTAGACCTCCTATTTTACAGAAGTTAGTATAACTGACGTGCAATCTAAATGTTATAGTATTCAAAACGAAACCAGATCTAACGTGTTGCATGAATATATGGTTAATGGTTTATACCAGAGTAGTGATCAGCATCTTACTTCTCCTAATAATATCAATGGTTAACCAAGCATAAAGGGAATAATGATAATGATAATAAAGGACGTGATCACCAAAGATAAACTGATATGTTTTTAAAACTTCTCCCCAACCAGTCACTCTAAGAAATGTTTGGAGACAAATAAGGAGAATACTGGGACTTAATAAATGAAGAATAAATAACGTTTTCAGTTGTAACTCGATATCTCGACTCCGGCGCTTTAATTGTAGATCGAACACCTGGCTACTCGAACGATATTTTCAACACACTCTCTTGGTTGTGCGTAAAACAGAAGCGCCACTAACTCAAAGAAACATACTTTTGGAAGTTCAATTTTGCGTCGACTGACCGGGATGTTTCAGGGATTACATTCATGATATCGGCCTAAAGTTATTTATTGTCTCCGTTTTGGATGACGTTTTTATCATCACTTCGGATGGTATCGAGGTTTTGTCCGTTTACGGTTTAGGATTGCGTTTTTAGAGACCTATACACAACCTAGGTATTCTATATAATACGGCGGTTATAAGTCATCTCAATAATATAGTATTTAAAAGAAATCATTGGGATATAACTATCTACGTGTTGCACACTTAATGTACATTTTATGACTTCCCGAAAAAGGCTCAAAGCTTTTAACTGTTTATTTTATTAATTTTTTAAAGTGACATCTTTCAGCACTCCGTAGCTAGATTGACGTCGTCCTGAATACGTGGAAATCCTCTCTAAGTGCAGGCATTGTATATATGTATAGCCCAACGAGGAAGACCTTGGGATTATTGGCTTGCGACAAAAAATTATTTATTCTTTCTTTGTTTGGTATAAAATATTCTGTTGTATAAGAGAGTCCATCGTAGAGGTTGTTGTCGTGTTTGTGTCAGGTGAGCGTGATTTTAAGAAAGAAAACATTGGATGAACCGAGAACTAGGTTGCATGAACATCATATGTCAAGATTATATATCTACGGAAATACAACACGTGAACGCTATTATGACACACAAAGGCCAAGGTTTTCCAAGTCACGCATACTGCCATGCTTCCGTTTTAGGGTCTCAAGAATCGTTAAGCTGGATAAATGTTTTAGGTATTTGAAAATTAGAGAGGTCGGGTTAAGATTGAAGGTAAATGTTTGATTGAAAACGATTGGACCTGCGGTTTTTGGTTTTCACTTTAACACGTGTCGTTTGACCACATTACAGAATATTTCGATGGATGAATAGGTTTAACTTAGTAGGTTTTAAAATAGACAAGAAATCAGAAAGGCGATATTAAAAATAACGTTATATAATACAGACTTGCAATTGAAGTTACTACAGTCGCAAAGGAAACGATTCTGGATATGATGGAATAGCCGCGGCTGTGGCTGGGTATCTCCGGCCCAAGGCTAAATTGTTCACTTGATGCTACGCAGAAATTTCAACTAAGCTTTCACCAACCTGGAAATTCTGTATCATTTGGAATCATAGAAAACGATGACTCACAAGCTCACTAGCTTTGGGCGACAAGTGATGTGAAATGGCCATAGAATTGTTGCTAAAGATGATCCAACCGAAGTACAGGTATATCCTTGTCAGCCAGGCTGCTGGTTGATCAAAGCTGTCTTGTCCACAGCGCGCCAAAACCCGACGCAGTAACGCTGGGTCTGTATGTCACTCCTGTTTATAGTATGGCGAGTTGTGTTAGGTCTGTGTGAATATACCATGTTATAAACAATAAAGTCACTGCTTTTCTAGAAGGATATTAAGGGCTGGGAGGAGTGGGCGGGGACTAATATAGGTGGCGAACAGACAAAGCCCTCATAAATATTTCCCAAAACATGATTACGCACACCGATCAAGTGCAACGGTTCTGCAATAGTCATCTTTTCATATATATACACTGCACCACGCTCGTTTTAAGTCGGCTTTTCTATAGTTCGAGCTTTTCTAATCACAATCTTGAGCTTGGGAACGAGGATGTGGATGTACGTGTTTGTGCAGTGCTAAAACATAAATAATTTAAGAATTGGAATGTTAACGTTAGAGTGCACATGCGAGGAAAATGTCTGAGCGCTGCGTTGCTATAGTTCGTTCGTGGTTCGTTCGTGGTTCGATCAAATGACAATCGTTGGCATTAATCGCTGAACTTTGAACGTAGTTCGATGAAATTGAAAAGGATTATTTTTATTTAAATAACATGGTAACTTTAATTTCATGCAGATTTTCAAAGCCAAAGGGCCGTGCGTCACACAGTAATTTAAATATAACTAAATGTAATTAGTATAAAAACTTTCTATAGTGTCTAATGCAAATGCTGCAGTATGATTGGCTACGCTACTCGCTATCTAATTATCGATAGATATAGAGTAGTGACAAGTCACGCGATAAGCGAGAGTTTTCGCCAAAAAACAATGCTTATGTCCCGTTTTTCGAAATAATTTTGAAGTAATAAGCATAAGTTTGTTTTTACTACTGACAATCGCTCTGAAATTCTATAAGGCGATGGTTAACTCAGGCTCCGCCCTCGAATATATATATATATATATATATATATATATATATATATATATATATTTATATATATATATATATATATATATATATATATATATATATATATATATATATATATATATATATATATATATATATATATATATATATATATATATAAAGAGGCGATCAGTATTTGACATGATAAAATAAACGGTTTGAATCTGATCTAAAAACTTTATTACTAAATTTTCAGTCGATTACTCCATGACCTTCATCAGAGTTAAAAATATAAAATATAAAATATGTACAATGCCAAGTTGTTAAAATAGAGCCTATATATATATATATATATATATACACAATTGAGTTAATTATTCTTAAAAGATTGAATAAATGAATTGGTATACATTGGGGAATTCGCTTCTTTCATTGACACTATTGTTGTCTAAACTGGAGTGCAACGACTCTAAAAATAAACGTTCTTTCTTATTGTTTACTCCTCGTTCTAAAATTTGCACATAGTTAGGATGTATGTCATTATGTTCTGATCCCCGACCGTGAAGTCCTGATATCCAAACAATTCCTCGAAATTTTACGGCCATTCCCTACATTAAAGGTGTTTCAGAGAGGGTACGCCGTATTCTCACCAAACTTAACATAGTGCAGACGGCATTCAAACCTGTACAAACTCTGTCTAAAATGTTCAAGAAGCCTAAAGATCGCCCTGATGAAACTCAAGTAAAAGGTATTATATATAAGGTATACAGTGTAATTGGTGTCCTTTTTCGTACGTGGGCCAGAGCAAAAGATCATGGATTTCACGGGGAGCAGAACATAACCCTGGTACAAGATCACAAAATGAATCTGCAATTAGACATCATGCAGAATCTACGGGGCATGACATACATCCTAACTATGTGCAAATTTTAGAACGAAGAGTAAACAATAAAAAAGAACGTTTATTTTTAGAGTCGTTGCACTCCAGTTTATCAGTATTACTGCCAGTATTTAGTAGAAACTGACCATGGTCCATTACAAATGCTGCATTCTGATTGGCTACTCAACCGTTGTCTATTCGTGATAGACCATGATGTCGAAACGCGCTCGAAACAATGGCAGAAAACTCTCGTTTGGGGGAGTTTTCAGATGAGTTTTTGGATAATTTTTTTGAGAATGAATGATTTGTAATAGTCCACTAAGGGACCGGTCATAAAGTATCTACAACCCCGGGGCGGAGGGTAAACCTATTTTTTTTTAAATCACCCCTCTCAAACTTTAAGAAAAAATTTCGTACCCCATTGAAATATTACTAAAATATTTCGTACCCCTCTTGTCACAGTTATCCCTCCTGTTACACTTAACAGTTCAAATTTCGGTAGGTCTCATTACAGGAGTCCTAATATTAAGACCTGGCAACATTTGAACTGCGAAAAATGTGCACTTGAAAGGTTGCTCTTTATTGTGTACCTAATTCATGTCTCACAAGAAATATGAAGCTCGCCAGTTGGTGGTGATTCTACCACTCCTCGTTGTAGTAGTAAATATCTCTTCAACATCCATATTATCACTGTCTGATGACTCACTGTCCGATGAATCACTATCACTTAGTTCATTAGATATTTGGGTATCATTAATAACCAGATCATCACCACTTTCTTCATGACTGGGGTGTGACAAAGCTTGAGCAAGGTGACTTGTAACAAGTCTAAGTCATGCCAGCCAACCTGCGAACAGGCATACATTAGCTACAAAATTGTTATGTTCAAATGGTGGCATCCTTGGCCCTGGACAAAAAAACAACATTTCAGACCTTGAAGAAATTTAGGTATTTGTACAATATGATATGTACTAGTTTTTCATAAATATATTTCATGCCCCCTCAATCTGTTGTCAAAATATTTCATGCCCCATCAAATGAGCAGGTAAAATTTTCATACCCCATCGAAATACCCTCCGCCCCGGGGTTGTAGATACTTTATGACCGGTCCCTAATTTGTTTCTGCTAAAACAATTAGACGACTCGTCCTCGTTGTCTATGAGCGAATAGTCAACTCAGGCTTCGCCTTCGTTGACTATTCGCTCATAGACAACTCGGACTCGTTGTCTAATTGTTAAATATAATGCCGTTTACAACCTGTAACTTCTGACGTGCGATACTAAACTGCTGAGCTACTTGACCAAATGATGAGTAAAGGTTACATATATGTACAACCTGCAACCAATAACCATCGAGTTACTCCATTGAGCTACATTAACTGAGAGTCTGAGATGATGGGCGAGGGTAATATATATATATATATATATATATATATATATATATATATATGTATGTACAACATGTAACATTCTGATGACCACTAAACTGGATTACGAGAATCGAGATCATTAGCATCTCGATCTACATCATCGAAATTTTCCGTCTAAGAATCTGACAGTGTGCTTTATATATTCTATGCTCACTGTTTTTTCCAGTTATATGTAGTATTTAAAACACGAGAAGGAGCTTTTTATCATATTTAAAATGCGAGCGCGCAGCGCGAGCATTTTAGATATGATAAAACGCGAGTTCGAGTGTTTTAAATAGCTTCAAAAACAATTGATTGTAATCACTAGGGAGTGTACTGGTTTTTATTTTCTATTAGAGGTAAATTGGGTTGATGTATGAAATGCAAATTAGCAGGAATTTTATATAAAGTTCGTAAAGACTTTATATAATTTTCATGCTGATTAGTATTCATGGCTTTTATCAGGTATAAAAGCCTTGCGCGTGACTAAATACGGAAATGTGATTGGACAATTTGGTTAATGAATATTAATGAGTTTTTGAAATATATTTAAAAAACTCATTAATAATTCATGAAGAAAACACAAAGGAAAATCACCACCGTGTCGTATCTTTATATGTGATAAAGATTCATCCTAATTTACATAAACTTTAGCTTTGATTTTCTCGGCTTAGACAACGTTATTTTTCAAAATTACTACGCCAACGAACTTAACTTTTTAAGCCGTTTAAAACACTCGCAGCAGTGTTTTATCAGATATCTGATAAAACATTGCTGCTCGTGTTTTAAACATTACATAGAGCTCACTGTTTATGATTCGCTGGTAATTGTTACAGAACTCCTTTGACACGTAAAATGAACAGGTTTTGTGATTGGCTACGTTAGGGTTATGTCATTGGTTTCTTTGTGGTTGATTCTATTGTTTTATTGTTTTAATCAACCAATCACAAAACTGGTTCGTATACAGTAGGTACGTGGTGACCCTTTATACGCTTATCAATGAATTGCGTAGATCAAGATGACATAGGGCGAGATAGTCAATTAAGGTTTGAAGTGTCTTTCCCACACACGAAGTTCTAGGTGACAATGGGAAATTTTAAAACCTTTTTCAAGACATGTATTATCCGATTATCACGAGCAGTTTGCGTCATTTATTTGAATCGGATTAAATCAAACATGCACCTCATAGCTTCGGCGAACTAATCCATAAATTATGAAATTCCAGTGAACTGCAACTGACGAGTTTATTAAAAATAAAAATAAAAAGCTAAAAGAGATCGTAAAATTATTAGTTAGGAACACATTTTATAATAAATAAGTAATATAAAAGTGTTGGTGTTGAATACAAATCGAATACTGTAAAAGATAGGTGTACTGCCGAATTCGTGTTTCGGAGGAGTTTAACGTTTCGCGCGAAGGCCCTTCGTCTGCTCAATGTATTATATTTATACCTACTCAATTTCTGTAAACTTTGTTTGACACACGGCCACTTGAAAATTATGTGAAAGATAAAAGGCAACCGTTTTAAATATGATTAAATAGTACTAATAATAATATAATAATTTGTTTATTTATTTTGTTTCCAGACTCACGAGGCAATACACAACAGGGATGTTCAGCCCTAGTATGGTGTCTAACCATAAAAATTAACAAACATATATTACATATATACAGTATACTATCATATACATATTCCTATATTACAGTCTGCACTACGATATCGCTTATTATATCACTTTTTACAAATACTGACTTCACAAATATATTATATACACTCAACACACTCACGCACGCACGGTTAATATTAAAAACAAATTCTGAAGCTCTGCGATTCAAGATCTATAACATGCAGAACTACAATTTAAACATATTGAGCGCCAGGTATAGATATAATATCAGTATTGGATGTGTTCTGGAGAGCAGCAAAGTATCTTGATTTCAAATCATTTTTAACAGACTATATGTTATTAATTTTAAACAGACTATATATATTATAATTTCTATTGTTTGATCGGAGAGTGTGTCTAGATGTCAGATAATCTTATGAAAAATCTTTTTTGAAAATGTTTAGACCAATGTTTTGGTATTTCGAAATTATGTTTATTTGAATGCCTGAGATGGTTATAACCGGTAGATTTGGAAGGTAGTAATTTCGTACCAATACGAAAGCGGAAGAAGTTTGGTTTTTATTAGTCTGTCTTTATAATTGACGGACAACTTTGGTATGCCAAGGACACATGTTGGTGGCTCGCCTTTGGATGCCCTCGATACTCGGATCTCTCATCTGATTGATTGATTGACCAGACCATATGATTTCACTAGCATATAGTCAACATGAGGACGAACATGGCTAGGCAAAGCAATCTCTTTGAACTAACTTAATCTCAATAAAAGATAATTTAGCTATAGAAACGCCATTAAATTGAGATATGACTGGGAAATCACTGACAATCCATCAGTTTGTGTGTGCGGGGATTACTTCAATGTGGACCATGCTATGATCTGCAGACGTGGCGGGTTTATCATCCAGCGCCACAATGAACTTCGTGATATCGAGGCCGAGATGTTGAACATGGTTTGCATTGATGTTCAAGTAGAACCTGTTCTACAAGAAATCACTGGAGAAGTACTAACCAGAGGTACCAAGTTACCAACAAAGCCCCTGATGCTCGTCTAGACATACATGCTCGCGGCTTCTGGACGAGGCAATGTTCGGGTGTGTCACCCAAATGCTGATTCTTATAAAGACCTCACCCCTCAGAAAATATACCGCCAGCATGAAAACGAGAAACGCAAGCAGAGTTATGGAAGTCGAGCAAGCCACCTTTACACCATTGGTGTTTGCGACAACGGGAGGCATGACAGAAGAGTGCAGAAGATACCACAGTAGACTAGCGGAACTCCTTGAAATCAAGAAAGGGGAAGATTATGCGACAACAATCTCCTGGATACGGGCGAAAATTTCCTTTGCCATCTTGAGGTCAGCCCTTCTATGCCTTAGAGGCTCACGAACAACAAGAAGAGTCACGTTGAACGTTCAAGACACTGACTTAGAAATAGAGAAAGGACGAGAAGCAATTAACTAGATATATATACTACACGTAGATAGTTAATTTATTTTTATCAATTAAAATTTGAACACAATTTTTTTTTATTATTGTTGTTATTATTATTATTATTATTATTATAATTCTTCTTCTTATTATTATTACAATTAGTTTTAGAATTATTATTATTATTATCATGCAATGATTGTAATTAGAATTTATATACATATATATATTTTATCTTCAAAATTTTAAATTGTAATCTATCTACTGCAAAGAAGAATGTTTTATTAAAAATTATTATTAATTAAAAAAATAAATTATTATTATTATTATTATTTCAGAGAAGCATGTCGCAGGTTGATATTAATGTTCCTTGATATCGACATCATCCACGGTGTTCCAATGTGTTTCCTTACGGTGTTGTTCTCGATAACCTGTCTTTTGGATTTGCTAATCTTAATGTCGAATCCAGTGTTATTGCACACTTTTGCTCTTGAAACCCGAAATAAATATTTTAGTTTAATATATTTATCACTCCTTTAGGTGAACGGAATACCCCAACAAGGTAGAAGACCAATTGATAGGGGTTCCGAGGGCCTACGATTTAAGGTCGTTATCCAAGAAGAATCGAAAGTCTTATACCATTTGATATTATCGCAAAGGCAGCATTTTCTCGCAGTTATTTTTAAGACCCTGCAGAGTGGTGGTCCGACCCAGGATTTGAACCTGTGTCTCCCAGATCATAAACAACATGTGTGGTAACCACTAGACCACAACAGACGGTGAAATAAGTATAACAAGGCGCCCACTAGGCGTTAACTAGGGCTATTTTAGCCTAAACAGGGCACTATGATGCAATAATTGCAAAATCGAAACACCAAAGATAATATGGAAACGGTTACGCTGTCGAAATCTAGACTCGACTACCACAGGTAGCCCGAGTAATAATAAATAGAAGAGGTCTGGAACTAGCACTACCCATAGAGATCATAGGTATCAGGGAGAACAAAAAAAATGTAGCCATATGAAACCCGGCCCTGGTGCACCCTCTAGTGTTGAAATGATCTCTATGGACCAGACATCAATTGGTTGAATGACGTGATTAGTTAATCAGTTTAAGTAGATTGTTGGTTTAACAGCCCGGTATAGTTGAGAAGAGAGCTCGTTGCAGGACGATATGAGTCACTGTATATCAGTAATCATGCTTTTAGACAATTCATTTGTTACACGATTCTGATGATATATTGCATAAACGGCTCTATCGTATCATGTATGAAGGTTACGGTGGCGAAGTCGTCACAGCGGTTACCTCCCACCGCTGAGTTTTGATTGCACGTGGGAAGAATTCGTCAATATCGACGGAAAGTCGTGGGTTTTTTCCGGGTTCTCCGGTTTCCTCCCACAGAGGAAAGAGTTGACAGAGTGGGTTAGGACTAACAGCTAGGAAACTAACGATAACAACTGTAAACCACTTGTGGAACATTTATGTAATCATCCTCTGAATCGATAACCATGACTGAATTGATTTAGGTAAATAATGGGATTTGATGCTTCACCTGATTGTTATACAAAGAAAACAACGAAAAGCAGAATAATTTTAAAGATTAATGTTCCAGCACATTTTATTAGCACATATATTTCGGCATTTTTCAATGAAGATATACCTATAGCTCTCTTTTATTTTCTTTCAAATCAAGTCAGAATTTTTCAAGCCAGAAAGCTCGGAAACCAATCAGTGTGCGTTATCTAATTTTGGAATTTTTACCGTAAACGACAATGCAGTCACATTGTCGAGCTTATTGTGTCCTACTGTACGCCCTTACTGGAAGCTTTTACCATCTCCATCATCTAAGATTGCTTTAACTCTTCACTGTCATACTTGTCTAGGAACTGGGTGGTCTTGAAATGATTTTATGATGATAATTTTAAGCTCAAAACACTATTTTGATATGTTTAAATGAGTAAGTGACAGTTTCCTTCTTAGAGCTTTCGCAACTCCACCGACCTTTTAAGAAAATAAAGCGTAAATCCTGCAACTTGATATTCAAGTTAAGTTAAAACCATTTTCTCTTGTTTTCATTATAACGTTGGATAGAAAACGTAAGTTGTTTGGCGGCTACCTGTGGTTAAAAAATCATCATAAATTGCAGCCAGGCGCGTAGGAAGCATTTAATAAGTGGGTATGCCAGGAGCGAGCGACGAAGGTGCGAGAAACATCTAACTGGTCCGGGCGGTCATACTCTCCGAAATTTGTTTGATTTTCTAAGGCTCTGAAACGCTATTTCCTGCATTTTGAGAAAAGCAGTATTGCAGTAACCATCAGATTCAAATCAATAACCCAGGCCAAACAGCCAAACTAAAACATGTGTGAGGAAGGAAAATGTAAGCCCATAATATTATGTGTTCAGCGGCATTTAAAACACAGCGGCAAGTACTTCATCTTGGAATAATATATTGGACCCGCGTAAATTAGTTGTTACAAAAATGTCAATTGGTTTCGAAGTTTAAAAATAAATTATAAATTTGATAAATAAAGGTGGAGAATGGTAGGTCGTGCAAAAAAGTAGCCGCTGCTGCCGCTACAGTTCCTGACTCGCCAATTTGGCTTACCGGTTTCCAAATCGAGTTTGTCGTACATCTCAAAATTCGTGTTGGCGGTCGCCACAGTAATTTAAAAATGGCTGTTAGTATGTGGCCGAAACGTCGGCTATCAGCTATATGTTCTATTCAATTAGTTTAAACTTAGGGAGCGTCATTATTTTTGGCTTGTGTTGGTACCGAAGAGAAATAGGTCTGGTAAGCTAAATGTTTGTCAGTTAAAGGTTGGATGAGATTTGTTTTCTTGCATTATAAATATTAAAATTATAATCATTATAATACAAACAATAAAAACAATATACAATAAATCAGTGTTTAATGTTTATAGTCATATTATAATAGTGATACAATAAAATGAAACACAGAGATTACTTGTTCAAGGACATTGTCAGGTAAAACCTTTTATTAAATAAAATTTTAAATAGAAATATTTTCATGTTTATATACAGTAACACAAACTCTAACTCCCTTATAATATTGTAATGATGAACCAAGTTATAAATATTTAACACTATAAATATCAGATAAATATCTAGCAAAGGTTATGATAAGAGCAAGGAGTGGACAGTAGCAAAGGGCGTATATATATATATATGATATACAATTATATACATGTATGCAGTCGACTTGTTTCTCTTCGTAGTAGTAGAAGTAGTAAGGGCTTTTCAGGTTTAAATTACAAAATTAAATTATTTAATTAATACAATATGAAATAAAAATGTTAAGTACAAAAGCTATTACAAATATTAAAAGTTATTATAAAATAACCGGAAGTAAATGAGCGAGTACACGCTATCTGATTGGTTACTGAGCTCAAAAACCGTGCATTTTACTACTCAATAAAGCATAAGCTGACGTGTTCCTCGCGTAGATTTTGTCGTTTTTGACGGATTTTAAGTAGTTTAAATCACAAAAGAAAGTCAAAGAACACCTGGATACAAAGCTAATCAAGGTACTAACACAACAGAATGTTTTAACTGCAACGTTGAGTGCATTTTCATCACTAAAATCGCTAAAATTTAATGGTGTTATTTTATAAAATAAATAAAAAAACTTTGTCTTGTGTGATTATCGAGTTATAATGGCACTCGAGGAAGCTAGTAAAACACTCGGCTATCGCCTCGTGTTTTACACGCATCTCTCGTGCCATTATATAACTCGATAATCTCACGCGACACGTTTTTTTTATTTCTTAAACAAAGGTCATGTTAAACCATGTAAATTCATAAAAATTAAAAATAAGTTCCATTCAATGTTAAAACGTTTAAAAACTTTTGATGAAGACGTTTCTTCACTGCGTTCTTAAATTGAGATAATGTTTTCAATTGTTTCACCTGTTCCGCTAGTCAGAGTATTCCAGAGCTTACACGCCGTAAAAATAAAAGAGCGTTCGGTGTTTTTAATACGACATTTAGACGGTCTCAATTCATCTTTGCTTCTTGTATTATAAGCCTTGTTCTTAATCTTGCAAGATTCGAGTTTTGAAGATAAGTATTCTCGTCCGAAATAACCCCAATTATTGCAAAACAAATTGCACGACATATCAAAAACCCTATCAATGCTTCTGCAACGCTAAAATCGGCGTCAAGAAGATAAGTTCTTTCAAGTGAGCCAAGAATCTTGGCTTAATTTACAAATCGCCATGTTTTCCGTTCACTCGGAGATTATCTGACCCAGCCTAGACACTGGACCTTCTATTTTGATTTTCGTTTTTTTCCAGAGAATTCGGAGCTTATTTATACATCCGTGACGTAATGCAGCGAATTTGGCCCCCATAGCAGCGCACACTCGACCAAGTTTTTCCTTGACAAATTTAATTTCAAATTGACAATTTTCAGTTTCTGGTCATGCCGTATAATATACAGTCGTCAAGGAAAGCTTGACAAGAAAGATTCGCAAGCATTACTGATAAGAAAATCTATTTCATATAACATACCAAGAAAACTAGACTTGAAAAAATTGTTCGTCGGACACACAAGCAAGTAAAACTAGCACGAAACTTGTCAAGAAGAAACGGGGCATCATTGCTGCCGACCCTCAGTACCTGTGTTTCGCATCCAGACCTCTTCGCGGAACTATGTAATGCGAACATAGACGCGGCACAGTGGATGTCCTTCTGGATGGATGTCTGTCCAGTTTTACGACGTTTTGTGACGCAGGTTTCAGTTTCGGATATTATTCGTTTGTTCGATTTGAAATATGACCGCCAGATAAGTCGCTCATGAAAAATTCAGAAATATTACAAACGTGAAGTTCGATTTGGCAAAAAAGTGTCTTTGAATGGAAAATTTATAACTTCGCGAGGCTTGCTAGCTCGTTTCGAGTAAAGGTTGTTCGAATTAGATGTATGCGTTCAAATGGGCCATATGATTACCATATCACATATGTTATTTTAATACTAGAAGGCTATAATGGGCTATATGATCGCCTTACCCTTGATACGTGGTTTAGATTGTTATCGAGTGGAACACGCCAACAAACGACAGCGTCTTAATTCAAGGAGACACTATAACCTCAATGTTTTTGACAACCGTGATTTGCGCATGTTATTTTAATATTAGAATGGTATTCCCGTTCGTTTGTTCGATTTGAAATATGACCGCACGACCGCCACATAACTCCGATGTTCAATTCAGCAAATATTACAAACGTGAAGTTCGATTTGGCAAAAGTGTTGCTTGAATGGAAAATTTATAACTTCGCGAGGCTTGCTCTTTCGGGTAAATGTTGTTCGAATTAGATGAATGGCTTTCAAATGGTCACATTGAATTTTGACATTATAATACCGTGTGTTATTTTAATATTTCAAGGCTATATGATCGCCTTAGCTTGATACGTGGTTGAGATTCTACATTCTATTTATTTGACCTCTACGCTATAAGTATGTCTTAATCCTGAACACTGCTCCAACCTCGTATACCCACTGCTCTTGTGTCAGTCCAGAGGGCCAGAGGCACCTATGTATAGTCAACGAAATCTCGATTTGTGTAAATTGCCTCTGTCGAGATATTTATACGGATGAGCCGAAAAATTGGAAATTCATCGGTAGAAGCCGATAATCGGCAACATTCAAGCTGATCGGTTATCGGCCGATCGCGTCAACATATATCGCCGGTCCCGATAAATATTATTCTCGCTTTTCTACTTGTAATATTTCCTTTTGTTTGTCAAGAAAAACGTCAACCTTTTTATAACACGGATACTTTTCCACAATGAATTTGCGCATGACATATTTCTCTTTATAGGTGAAACATTTTTTGTTTCCGACTTCCGTCATTCGTACTTCATAACTTAAAGTACTTTGTCATGTAGTTGGTTACCGACACATCATCTTTGCCCAATAATATATACAATATCTTCTGGAAGTAGAACGTTGCAAGTGGTGTTTTTCTAACTAAAATTACGCGATTGTTGTTGAACGCATTTTAAAAGCCAGAGACATGTGAGCAAGTCTCAGATAGTCAGATTGCATTGACAACCTCAGCTTATCCACCCTTCAAACTGACGCAAACATGAAGCCTAAATGTTAACATCACATTTGCATCGGTGACGGTCTTAGTCTGCTTGCGGTTGGTAATGCGTACCATATGGCTCGTTCAATGCGAAGTGAAGTTTGGCCCGAAATTCAACTGTTAAGAATTTGTGGTGACCAATATCGGTAACCACCGATAAATCGACCGATCAGCTCGTAAATCGTATCGGAATTTATCGGATCGGTAAATTGGATTTTTCTCAATCGGCTCATCCCTAGATATTTGTTCAGTTTTATGACGTATATGTTTTATCACGTGTATTAAAGTTCCTGCCTTTCGAAACTTGTCAACGCTGTAAGTTGTGCTGCATGTGCGTATTTGAGCGATCTGTTCTGCCTTTGTAACCTTATTTCAGTGAGGAAATATTTTCTTGTTTTAATGTTAGAAGAGATTCCCGTTCGTTTGTTCGATTTGAAATATGACCGCTCGACCGTTCAATTCACAGCAAATATTACAAACGTGAAGTTCGATTTGGCAAAAATATCGCGCTTGATCATGAAAAATTTATAACTTCGCGAGGCTTGCTCGTTTCGAGTAAATGTTGTTCGAAGTCGAATTAGATCATGGTGTTCAAATGGCCATATTGAATTTTGACATTTGTAATTTGGCGCGTTTATAATCAACCTCATATCCAGATTACCGTATGTTATTTCACAGTTATTTTAATATTAGAAGGCTATTTGAGCGCCTTGATCCTTGGTTTAGATTGTTATCGAGTGGAACACGGCAACAAACGACAGTGTCTTCATTCAAGGAGGCTCTATAACCTCAATGTTTTTGAGAACGGTGACATCCGCATAATTTTCGTATGTTATTTCAATATTAGAAGGGTATTCCGCAGGTTGTTCGACCGCCAGTCGCCAGATAAGTCGTTCAATTCAGCAAATATTATAAACGTGAAGTTCGATTTGGCAAAAGTGTCGCTTGAATGGAAATTTTATAACTTCGCGAGGCTTGCTCGTTTCGAGTATAGATGTATGGCGTTCAAATGGTCATATTGAATTTTGACATTATAAACGCGCAATATGATTACCATATGTTATTTTAATATCACAACTCAAGGCTATCTGATCACCTTACGGCGTGCTGCCACATGAACGTAAGCAACGCTCTCCTCGTGCTATTGAAAATTCCTCGCATTTGCTGGCATGCCTGATCCTGAACACTGTCACTGCGCCAGCGGCAGCATTTCACTTCTGATAAGAACTCCTAGTTATAGATATAAACTAGCTTACCTGCTAGGTAGTGAATGCTGCCTCGCTGATGACAGTGGGTAAAAGCGGAAATGATTTTTAGTTTGTGTCAGTGTTACAAAACTATGCAAAATAATTAGCATACGACGAGGATGGAATAGATATTTATGGATAACTCGACTCAAAAAAACACAATACGAAATAGGCACTGACAATTGGGATATTTAAGCATTTAACAACGAGCTCTGAAGTAAACGGTTTCACGTTAATATCAACCCAGCATTCAACAACTTCGTTTGGAAGTCAAATAGAAAATTTACATCAAGATAATTTACATATTTTTCCCATATTAGAAACACATATTTACTGCATGCATATGACGCTCCAAACTTTTCGCTGAATGAAAACAGAATTAAAATTGACAACAACTCGCACTTACAGAAGCATTTATTAAATAAACTCACCTCCCTAAACGCTCTCTTGTATTCGAGCAAACCGCAGGCAAGCCACAGCCGAATATGCAAACACGTGCAGTGAAAGAAAGATCACGCATTCATCCCATCAGCCCATTGCATTGTGGTTGTGCGCACAACCATAATGCAGTGCGCTTGACAAAATTTGAAAAGCTACCCCACTACACAAATTAGGTCTGTTGCCTTGCTCGCTCGCTGCGGCAGCAAATCTTGGTTTCAAATCGTCTTGATATTACCAGCTGGTATCACTTAGATTTTTAAGATGAAAACTTTTGGCACGAAAAATATAATGTTCAAGTGAGAAGTGTATGTTTGACAGGAAGTAATTTCATTAGTCCCACCTTCAGTCATCCAGGAAATGAATACTGAAAACCGATAAGTTGATAATCTCAATCAAAACATTAGGAATAGAGGAGAAAATTTAAAAAGTGCACTTCAAAACAGTGTCAATATTTTTTTAATGATTTTTTTTTTAATTCGTTTACCGATCTTGCTGCACAAGCTCTTAATACTCGGAGAATATCTGAGTCCAGACGGGAAGTTCCCGTCGTTCAATGTATTATAAACACCTCCAATCTGTAATTTCCTAACATTAATAAGATTTATTTTATTTCGAAATAATTCGTCACGGGGCTTTGCGTTTCACACTTGCTGCATCGCTCGCTGAAGTCAAGGCATGGCTCTTGACTTGAACACTGAAATTTCCTATTTTCCAGAGATTTTGACCAAAGTGAGTCAAACATTATCATGGAGTAATTTACAGTTTTTGTTTCCATGAAAACGAGGTCACGTGACACATCGGCAGCCATATTGGATCAAAACCTAGAAACTTCTTTAATACATAGATAGACACTGAAATTTACCACACAAACGGCATAATTTGATGCAACTCTGATCGCGTTTATCGTGCTAAGTTGAAAGATACGATTCACTTTGGATAAACAAAAATATAATGTAAATTGTAATAAGAGGAAAAATTGTTCACTAAAATGTTTCGTTTATTTTAAAATTATATCCCTCTCTCCACTTAGCATGATCAACTAGATCAATATTTGCATCAAATTAGGATGTTTATTTATTTGTTAGATGTATATCTCTGCGTGCCTCAAGAAGCTTTTATTTTTTTATCCAACATGGCCGCCATTGAATTCACGTGACCTAGTCTGTGATATTTTCAAGTCTAGAGGCATGCCTTAATGGCGATGAGCAACTTTACAGACTTGCATCAACGTTTCAGCCGTTGCATCAACTTTACATTTCCCTCTGTGACGCGAGGCCTTTGCTCACCTCTACACACTAGACTTCTTTGCAGACGTATTTTTTCACAGTTTACACTACCTACGTACACCGGCAGTACACGAACCTTTTAGAGTATTTTATTTGTATTTCTATAGCCTGCCTACGCAGTGCGACACTTTTACGAAGTTATTTCGCAATGTCTTTGCTGCTGCAAGGTGACAGCTACATTCTCCAAATCTACTTATCTGCAGTTTTAGACACGCCTATTTCGCTCATGTTTTCACACGAGCTTAGTTTTAGGAAACGAAGGCAAGGTTACGACGCCTTAGCTTTGCCGCGGCCCGCCTTTTCGCTTCAAAATCAGTCTATTATTACCGTGTCGAAAATAAAGACCTACTCAGGCAATATTCGTGCACAATCTCTAATGCAAACATCTGTTTCAACGATCACGAGTCTGTGTCGCGCTTACTAATCAACAAACTTGTTACTCGTGCGATATGCCTGACGAAGGAATATGTATGTACACCTCAGAAACAAACTATCAAACCACAGGGAGCCCAACTCTGACGCCTGTGGTGTGTTTCTCTGTTTTATTCTATATTACTGTATGTAAATTCTAATGTTTTACTGATTTAATGAAAGTGGAGTCTCATAAGCGAGAGTGCAGCGCTTATGTCCGCGGCGCCTAGAACCATGTTGAGCCCGCCAACACCATTAACCCAGCGGTAACATGTTCGTCGTAATATTACGAACCATTTCGCCAAACGCTCGGAACTCGGAAAGCGAAATTTGGTGTACTGCCGAAATAGTGAAATAGTTAGACTTGCTTCAAGTCTGCCTCTTTGTTTGTTTTGGGTTTGTTCAAAGACGGGTTTGTTTCGCGAGTGGTTTGGTTTCAAAGACGAGTTTGTTTCGTGAAGACGGATTGTATTATCGAAACAAACCCGTCTTTAAACAAACCCGAAACAATCAAGAGGCAGATTTGGAGCCGAAGTCTATGAAATAGTGTGGAAGTTGTCTAACGTTTCGAGCGAAGGCCCTTCCTTAGAGAGTGAAAACGTAAACTGTGAAATAATACTGACTGAGTGATTATTAATTTGACGTTTCACTTTCTGACGAAGGTTCTTCGCTCGAAACGTTAGACTAGCACAACACGTTTTATCACTTATATGACTAGTGACTTTACGAATGTTCTAGTATGGCAAATGCAGAAATGCTTAACTATATGGACCACCGTAATATACTGTATAAATGTATATGCAATGCGCATATATAGTTTCAGTCGGCAAATATATTTTGTCAGTCCACAAATATATTTTGAAACCTCGCAGCATACGTTGTTGCGATTGATATTTCGAAATCCCGAATAACGTCGTTTGCCTTTTGGAAAGTATCTACACATCCGTTTTGACTATATCGATGATAAAATCAAATTTACTGGTCTATGCGTGCGCGTATGAAGATACTAATTTACTGGTCTATGCGTGCGCGTATGAAGATACTAAATATTTACATATTTTGGAATAATGTGTGGTAGATTTACGAGCGTTTTGCGACTGTTTTACGACGAACATGTCACCGCTGGGTTAGTGGTGTTGGCGGGCTCAACATGGTTCTGGCGACAGTGTTGTGTCGTCTCAGCTTTCAGTGATCGTCACGCGTATTCATGATTGTGGCACCCAGTGAGAACTGTTTCGAGTTTCAAATTACCGCGCGTGCAATTTAGTAAGGGCCGCGATCTCATATAATTAAGCGCCCAGGTCACATAAGCGCTGCGCTCTCGCTTATGAGATTCCACTTTCATTAAATCAGTAAAACATTAGAATTTACATACAGTAATATAGAATAAACACACCACAGGTGTCAGAGTTGGGCTCCCTGTGATCAGTGTAACTAGTGTTAAGAAGGTCAGGGGCATGCGAATTTGCGAATTTTCCACGTGTCTTGGCATCTTGCATATAATTGCTGACAGATTCGAGATGGAAACTACTAGTTCACGGTAAGCCTAATGTGTTTTATCTCATTTACGTATGTGTTATAAACCTCCATGTCGCAAAAATCATAAACACTCGATTTCACCTCGTGTTTCCTGTCTGGTTTTAAAATTCGTTATTTTGACAAATGTCTTTCTTTGATATACACTCATGTTCAAGGTATTTTAGTCGCATGTTGTCTACCAACGTAAAGAAAACAAGGAGCGATGAGAAAGGCTATAGGGTATAGGCTTATATCCTGCTCACATTGTGAAACACAAGGCACTCAAGCGAAAGTGTATCCCGAACGAAAATCAGACAAAATCATCAAGTGTCGATACAAGGATGATATTTCCCACAGACGTTTATAGATAAAAAAGATAAAATACATTAAACTTACCGTGAACTCGATTCTAACTCAAAAATAGAAATCCATTTTTGAACTTTAAATCGACAATATCTCCACAATATCTAACGGTAATCCTGCTAAGTAAACCCTTCATGTCAAACCACTCATTTCTTCATACCACAAACTTTCAAAAAGTTTCAAAGCAAAATAACCACAAAAGTAAATCGATTTTGTTTTTGTAACAGATGACAGATAGGCTATATAACCCAAGATTGGTATTCGCTATTTTCTTTGTCATATGTCACAAAGTCAGAGTGCGGCATGATCAAGTAATGCTGTTTTTTATATGCTGTTGAGTGTTGACAACCACGACACGAGGTTTGTTGCTAATTTGGTTTCCGGTTAAGCGCGCCACGACTCAGGTAGACCCTTACGCATTTCCTTCCTACAATTTTCTTCCCTTTCCTATCGGGTCCAGAAATTTTGCGGAATACATCTGATTAGAGGTAGCATTACGAGAGAATCGAGGAACATCCAAATTCAAAAATGCAGAATCGTAGCCGGCTAGAGATCTTTCAGTTACCGCGTGCCATTTCCATTAAGGAACTCTCTCTGTCCCATTTTGAAACAATCCTCGTATAATACAGTAAACACCCACGTATAAGAACTTAGTGATTAAGAACATGTAGGCTAAAATTTTGTTATTTAAACCCCCATTATACAAGAACCTGTTGAGCCTAAAAATTGAAACAGGTTCTTATTTGGAAAATCAGAAAAAAATAGAAAAAATAATAATAATAAACTGAAATGGCAATCAGACTGTGCGCAATCTCTTGTAATTTCAATACAAATTTGATACACTTGGTGTTTAAAAACAGTTTAGTGTTGTTGCAGTGTATAGGGCAAAAACAACCTGCAGTGGCGGATCCAGGGTTGTTCGAAAAGGGGGGGGGGGGGGGGGGGGGGGGGGGGGGGTTTTGGGCGCGCACATGAAGAATCAGCACATTGTTGTGTATGTTCGCGGCGTCGAACCACTAGCGGGGCCAACGACATGCACCCCAGGAAAATCTTTAATTTTGCAAAGCCCAGAAGTGCTTTTCTGGCGATTTCTGATAAGAATTTTTGCGAAATTAGGGCACCACGCCGTTGCTAAAAATGCACGATTACAAAGGGGCATCAAGATTATGAAACACTTTAATATAAACGTCATTTTATAAAATAATTATCTTGGAACCCATGTTAGAATATCTATGAGTGCATATTATTATTATTATTATTATTAAAATTGGATAAGCTACCAAAACATTGTGCTTATAATCGGTCATATAATATTACGTTTATCACTTCGACTTCTTCATCACAGAAAACACTTGTTTGCGGATTTTAAAGGAGGGGCGCGCGCCGCCTGCGCCCCTCCCTGGATCCTCCACTGACCTGAAAATATCAGAGGACGTAGAGCAGGCTGTGTACAGTATTTGTTTAGAATGTAGTCTTAATTTTAGACATAATTATATATGTTTTTTTACATATAAGGAAAGGACCACACCATTATAGACTACAATTGTTTGACCAGCAGCAAGCACCTTTCATTTAGAAAATATATAAGAACCTATTTATGATCCTAAATATACTAAATTCTCAATAGACACCAAATATGTAAGAACCTTTTTAGGCTAACTTGGAAAAATCTAGGTTCTTTTACGCGGGTGTTTACTGTACTAACTTTCATACTAACTTTAAACATTGCCTGAAGAAACATCTACTTGACTGTTTTTCTAAATTCTACTTATAAATTACCACCTTATGTTTCATGTTTTATATTATAATACCTTTGTATTTTACATTGCGTTTTATCTTGAATATATCTTCAAATTGTAAATTCTAATATATTTTATTCGCCTGTAAATTAGTTTCAAAAATTACCCCATGAGATAATACACTGTATTACAAACGACCTGGACAATCCCAGTGACTAAAAGTAAAAAACATTCTCCAACAAACATAATGGTGTGAGGTATCTCATCGAACGACTCAACGCTGCGACAATTTGATAAAATGTGTCAATCGTTCAGGCTGGTTAATCTACTCTTCCAGTGTCTTCTAAGTTGTAACGTGTCCCATCCTAGACTTTTCAACATTTCCGTTACGCTTGAAGTGATGTGATGTGATATTATCCATTCAAGCATCCTATTTAACCGCTATCGTTCTCATTGGCTTAGCCGGCATTGTTTATGCATTAGCCTACTTTTGGCTTAGCAGAAGCTAAATTGAGCGAGTTACAGCGAATTCAGCCAATACAACTACCAGACTATCATAGTTTTATTGGTTATACATTTAGTAGGTTTGATTTTATAATGAAATGCAATTAATTGTATAAATAACTTAGGGCCTTTATATGATCCCGGCTTGTCTATAATTTACTGTTATTTTTGCAGTTGCGTTTATATGGAGAACGGGACATCCCGCTTGACCGGGATCCCAGTTGAAGCAACCGAGATCCCGGTACACCGGGACAGATTTTTTCCATATAAACGCAACATCCCGGTACACCGGGATGAAGTGAATTGAAATTTAAAACGTCGTCTGGTAAAATATCCAAAAAGTGACAAAATGAAAAAAACATTCGTTGGGATGCTTTTTATGTGAATAAAATTATTATCAATTATTATCAACATTATAATCATATAAATCAGGGATGAAAACGTCTCGGGCAACAGGGATCATATAAACAGGCCCTTAAGTAACTTTTGAGATTGTGATTGTTGTAAGAGCATTGAGACTATTGTATGATGCTGATAAAACGTCTTTCTTTATTATTATTATTATTATTATTATTATTATTATTATTATTATTATTATTAAGATCCATATAGTCTTTCGGAAAACGCTGATGTGGTCGGATGTTTCTGGAGAAACTGCATGCTATATAAGCTTCATAATGGCCTATAGATATTTTAACGTTCTCGAGACAACGTATACTGAACTGTTCATCAGTTATATCCAACGTCGATTTCAAGCTTTTGTTCGTGTCATTGTCATTGTAAATTCGAAAAGTTCCTATTATGCAGCCTATATTTCAGTGATCGCAACCGACTATTTATTAAAGGTTATTTCAACTTTTGCGCCGCACACGAATTAAGTTGCGCAAAATCCGTGGCATCCACAAAGCTTCAATCCAAGGCTCATTGTATTGAGAGATTTGGATGCTAAGATCTCAATTTTTTAAGACATCTTAAGTGACTTTTATATCACTTTCATATATGAATTTTATACCAATTTCAATACCAATTTTTATACTTCTTTTTATACTATTAAGAGATATGCGGATATCCTTGTATTATGATATATCGGTAATTATTTGTATGCATGTATTTTCTACGTTTTTGTTAAGTTGCGCAAATGAAGTCAAATTATACGCACCTTTACTTTGTATATAGTACTTGTTCCTCGATAACTCTTACTATGACGAGTTCAATAAATTGACAGATGAGATTCGCGCGCGAATCACGTTGCGCAAATGAATACGAATTATGTTGCGCAGCACCTTTTTGTATCACGAGTTCAAAAATCGACTGATTAATATGTCTTCTGCGTTGCGTTCAAGTAGCGCAACACGCGCGCGACACACCAAGCTGAGTTCTGATAATGCACCAGGTGTTGCGCGAAATATTCGACGCATGCAACTTGCCATTTGTTCGCGGTATTGTTAACTTGTCGTGACTTTGTTCTCGTTTTAATTTGTTTTAAGGAAATTCCTTCATCGTAATGGCGAGAAGGAACTTCAGGGATAAATAGAATCTTAAGCGCGCGATTTGTCGCAGCATCCGTGAGGTTTCGGTTGCGCCTACGATGATCAGTGCATAAACTGAGTTAACATGAGTATTTGCACCAAATACAAAACAGCAAAAACTCCGAAAAGCAACCGCGCTTTTATTTCAATTCAACGCGGTTTGAATTCAACGCTTCCGATTTGGGTTTCCGTTGTTTTGTATACTTGGAGAGGGCTTCTTTGACACATGTTTCACTACCATATCCATGGCTGGAATAGTGCCTACGCGTATATAGTGGTTACTACACTTATCTATCCGAGCTGAGAGATCCAGGTTCGATCCTTTGCAATGAACAGCAATATAAATGGTAATAAGACTTTCGCGTCTTCTCAGTCTCAGATATTCCATGGCCATGGGTTCTCCGTTCAAGAATAATAAACTATTAGTCTAGCGTTTAAAACATGAGCCTCTAGCTCGGATGAAAAGGCTACGTTATCTACTTTACTAATAAATAATATACTGAGTCTGCATTTTGAAGTTCCATACTTCCATTTCTCTATCGCCTCGCAGCAAAACGACACACAACGTGTCCCCACATTGCATTATGTGCACGTGTTAGACTATAGATTACATAAGCCGAAATCTCCAGATGCTTCTAAGGTAGTTATCAGTCGCATGGTTGAAGTTGACATGTGTTGCTGTAATTGTTTGAAAGCGTATGCCACGTTTTCCTGTAAAACTTCCCTGTTTTAGGCCTTTCACTCTCTGACAAAGGGTCTTCACTCGAAACGTAATACTAATAGACCTCCTATACACACTATATTTCGGCAGTACACCAACCTTTTAGGCTTTTCGATTTGTATTTTTACACTGCCTATACACAGAACAACACCTTTATATCACTTGTTTTAATAGATGTTCCAGCTCGAGATATTTGACAGCTCGTCGTTGTAATGTCAATTATAAATCAATATAGACAATTATATAAACAAGTTACGGTATAATGATAAGCTTTTTTCGTTATTCAACATTTTCAGGAAATGAACCTCTGATTCAGTGAGGGTTCTGTACCTCAAATGACAATGAACAGAATTGTTTGTTACATGTTATGAACTTATCATGATCATAAACCTTTTTCGCCATTCACTGCATTTAAACTTCGAATTCAGTCAATGTCCTGTACCTCATATACGAGTCACGAACAGAATTACATTGAGTCAATATGAATTGCATGCAACCCTTCTTTATAGTGTTCAACATGATTTTTATCAACTATTCATCACGCTATGAACAACCGGTCTTGATTCAATGGAGCCATTGAAAGACCGCGATTGATGAAACGACAGCAATAACTCGCTTTGTGGCTATAGCAGATTAAACTTGGATTCATGAATAGATCAATAATCTAAACAAGTTTCATAAATACCTTATGCATTAAAATTTCGCCATTTACTGCATTTTGAAATAAACCTCTAATTCAGTCACTATTTACTGTACCCCAAAGTGTTATGAACAGAATCATATACGATTATATACATGAGTCAATAGTATATCATGTAACCCTTCCATATAGTACCATAGTATTCAACATGATTTTTATCAACTATATTTATATAAACTTCTTTCAATGCCCGGCGCAGAGCAAAGGGACCTGTCTTCTCGTAACTGTTCAACTAGTTTCATCATGGTCGGAGTGAAAATCACAAACTGACAAGAAGGACAACAAACGCATTGTGGTTATAGCAGGTAGAATAACTTGCATTGGATTCAGAAGAAGTCTTAACCGTCGGAAAATGGTGGGAGCATCGTCTGGGAAAGACGACAGCATGTGTACGAGCATTCCGTTTTTCTGGCAAACAAATGTTGAACGAAATTTTGCTAATAAGTGCCGTGGTGTAGAATATGTAGTTCGGGACAAGATTTTAAAGAGATGTTTGGAATTCATCGTAACCACATTGTTGTTTTTTTATTATTAGCGTTATTTTTTTATACTTAACCTTTTGAGTTTTGACATGTCGCCGATATTCTGTGAACACGAAATAAGCAGTGCCAGCAACACTGACTAAATTGACAGGAGCAACCTCGTATATAATGGCTAGCTTATATGATTTGTTAACTGGTCGAAAAAGTTATGGCTTAATCGATATGAATTATGACGCATTCAGTTGCGAACTGAAAATCACAGCCACGAGTCACTGCGTGATTCGTGAGCGAGCGCTGACTCTAAACTGCATGAAGTTAACATTTCGCTATGAAAGTATAAATTGATATCATATATGATGTGTGTATATATATATAGAAGTATATATAGTTGTTGTTTCAATGTTTGACTGGAATTTAAATTTTGGATTTTAAAAATGTTGGCAAAACTATACGAATGTGAACTTAACCTTGCTACTTGATAAACTCTTTATCAGAATAATGAATCACTTGAGAGTTAACCTGTATATGTAGTATTTTAAACCGCTTGGCGCTTACCAAAACTTGTCCACGGTTTCTAGTCCTTGTCAGCAGAAACTGGTCAACAGTTGAGATCCTCAGTTGACTCATTTTCAGTTGGTACTCAGCCGCAACGATTAACCCTGTGTTGCATTTTTCCAATGTCAGTGATTAGTGACTTCTCTCTATTGCATACTATTTATGGTAAGCTACCTAACTCAATAATTATCTAAGCTCAGATTAAGGGAATGCTTGTACCTGCAAACTGGCATTTCATTGGATTAAAACCCAAGGAATCTTTTTCTTAGAGGAAAAGTTTTTTCCTCATGCGCTTTCTCAAGAATTTCTATTTTTTTCGATATATACGCTTGACTTGTAATAATATCCATGAAATCCGCTTGGCTCCATGGCTATGGTATCCAACAACCGGAAAGTGATGTCAGCACAATTCGGGACGTGTATTCGTGGCGCTATCTGAGCGTGACTGATTGCAGGTATTTTCCTGTTCTAAATTTACTGTTAAATATTGCGTATTTACGATAAGTCGATAACTAGCTAGCGATATTTCGCTGTAATATGTTTAATGGTTTAGCCACGCCGTCAGTCGGCGAAAAACAGCGTATATGAGTGAATTTGTAATCATTAATATAAATTTCATGTCAAGGGAGGGGTTGGCAAAACTAAGTTAGCTATAGCTGATGGTCAAACGTGAAAGATTCTATTACTGTTCTGTGTTCACATTGCTGATGACCGTTTGGATTAATATCGCTGATTTGGCTAGACAGGAGTATGTTTCGTTGCTTGATGCACCCCAAGCACGAAGCGTCAGTGTTTCATTCCGAATATCATTTATGTTTTAAAACGGTTGTGCTGGGTCATGGGCAATATTTAAACTAAAAACTCTAAAAGGTCATTATACTGACAGAGACCTCCATACGTTATTTCGGCAGTATACCAACCTTTTAGAGTTTTCGATTTGTGTTTCACTCCAGTCTAGATTGGTAGTTCACTACACCTCCTTTTGCTGCTTATAAGTACTAAATATATGCACTCATGCATTTCAAACGTCGACTATACTTCATATGTATTGAAGTCTAATAATATTAGCTACGTACATGCACTCGTGCTAAGTTTTTAAGATCTATATTATATACTATTACTATAAGTTCGACCTCTTCGGTTGAACAAACGATCCCGACGTGATTGAATTCAAATCTCGAACTTACATGACTTGTGTCGAATTTGGTCAACTTTTGCTTTTTGGCGATTTTATTACGAAGTTTCGATGTCGTTGTCTTACTATAAGTTGGAAGATGACAACTGAGAGTAGTCGTCTGTTGCTAGATATATGTATATGGATAATTAGCAGAGAAATGCGCCATGCATGCTACTGCATTTCGTCTTCGGAGGCACATGCCAATTTGACAAGTAACAAATCTCGTGTGAGTTCGGCCTTCAAAAGGGGCCTAACTTACACGTAATAAAATTCACCAATTTCTGTCAAAATTAACATACGCAAATTATCAATACATGAGAAACACCTTGCAGCGGCAAAGGTGTCTTCAAGTTGCTTTTAAAACGCGTCCTGTAATTGCCTGTTAACAACAACGAAGGCAAGATGAAACACGGTTATATAATACAGAGTGTATAGTGATTTCTACAATCGTCAATGAATGTTTTTCTCAATAACTAAGCAACGTCTTTATAAAGGGAACGTGACAACAGTTTCAAACATGTGTCTTTTCGATAGTTACTATTGATATATAGTTGAAAACGTGCAAGCAATTTTACTCTGTACAACACAGCTGAGTATCCCTGCACGCGGAGAAGAACTGGGGCATGGGTATCACCTCCAGAGTTGATTTTTTCACATCGACGTAATTACTAGTTATTCATTACAAAAATATCTCTAAAACATTGCATGGACATGGCTTGGTTATGGTTAATTCTAGGCAAGGCGCTTTCTCGATATATGAACTGCATTCGGAATTACATGAAATCAAAACGCTAACCCAAATACTAACCATTTTACTAACCGCCTAATACTAACCTCAACACTACCGGTATATAAAACTAAGTTAGGATGATGCTAAAATACGTTTTCATTTCGGTTGTGTATATATCACGAGAAAGCGCAGACCATATTCAGTGTATTGTCATTCAGAGCTAAACTAATTATGAGAAAGCATCCGATACTTTATTTATTAACACACTGGCACGTTAGTCCTTGTTTTGGCGCCTGCATAAAGTTTCGACCCTGCAAGCAGCGAGATATAGCGGCCGGGTTTTTCGGTTTTGTAACGAATAACCTGAGGGCTGTGGAAGAGACTATGAAACTACATAGGGTAATGCATGCACTTGGTAATTTAAAGTCTTGTTGGAATGCACGGTTCTCATGGAGCGGCATTCGAGTCGGAAGGAAACTCCAAGGTGTCTAACACCTTGCCAGCACAAAGCGTTCCGAATTGATAAAGTATGGAGATAAAGTTGAACATGTATATATTATATAAAAAGTAGAGTGCTGCGTAGACAGTGTTTTGAATATATAGCAAAGTGAAAAGGTGGTAAACTGCCAAGAATTTAGTGACGAGATTAATGTATGAAGGGCTCCGCTCGAAACGTCAGTATCTCGTCACTAAATTCTTGGCAGTTTACCACCTTTTCACTTTGCTATATATATTATATATATATATATATATATATATATATATATATATATATATATATATATATATATATATATATATATATATATATATATATATATATATATATATATATATATATATATATTCATTTATCAATATAGATGCTTTTAAAATGATAGTGGTTATGTATTTTAAGTGAATGGTAATACCTCATTTGTATGATAATCCGTCATCTGTACGGTTGATAGACTCTGTGTTGGTTCAACCTGATTATATATATATGTGTATATATATATATATATATATATATATATATATATATATATATATATATATATATATATATATATATATATATATATATATATATATATATATATATATATATATATATATATTTTTTTAAATTAAATTATATATATATATATATATATATATATATATATATATATATATATATATATATATATATATATATATATATATATATATATATATATTATCGTTATAAAGAATAGTGGGTTTCGTGGTTATATATATACGTGTGCTGATTGAGATAAGTAATGTAAGAAGTCACCGAGACACAGTGCGGGATGTGTAGTTATGTCAAGCATGATGCCACCTTGCGTTGGAGTCAATAAATAAATAAGCCCTTCGTCGCTTCGAAGTCGAGCATCGCAGAGACTTACAATGCCCAAACAAAGATGTTAAAAAAGAAATATGTTTCGGAAAAGCCGAAATGCGTCCGTGTTTAGCTAATGCGCGCACTGAATAATTGACGAACCAACGGCAACGAACGCGTGGTCAGTAGACTCATTAGGCCTAGGGTATACTGAGCATCGAACAAAGAGTCAGTTGCCTCAGAACCTAAGAGTAAGACTAAGAGAATATCTAGGCTCTCTTCGTATTGATGATCGGTATAGCTTCCTTTGAAGTCCACAAGAGCTTTAGTAACTATGAACAAATCGTCTCTTATTGCCGTCATTAAGCCGGAAGAAAGAACTCGTGTCTACCCTGTTTGCCAATAAGTCGTGTTTGTTCAACTGCAAAATCTATATAGATCGGCTGTGCCTTGGTTAGCCACCCAAAGCACTTGCGCACTGCTTCGTCGAAATAGATCTAAACGCAAAATTGTGCGCGCAACATCAGCGCGTACGCTATACCGTGACCGCAACAGCACCTGCGGGTACAGTTGTGAGGAACTACTTGACAACAACAATTTCGCATTGGCATTGCCATTGCGTATACAGTTGGTACGCGCTCGAGAAGTTCGCTAGCAGCAGGTAGTACGGCCAAGGTTATTACTGAAGCCATTGTTTTTGACCTTTGGGTAAAACCCGACAGTAATACTACATGGCAAGCTATGTGGCGAAGTAACGTGTATACAAGCAATTCGATGTATACACAAGCAATCGCAAAGCAAATAGAATACGAACGCCGCGCAAAGTACTTTCATAATCCTCTTTGTAGTTTGCAGGAAAAGTAGTCCAAAATCCATGCGCGTTCCATGCATTAAAGACTCCCAAGCTCAAGGCCAGGGAGGGTTCTCATGATGAACTGATATTTCCAAAAGATGGACGTCGAAAAGTAGGAAAAACAACAGAAAACTATTTCTCACCTCGTCAGGACTCCAGGGAGCTTCTTCTTTCGGGATTATAGGATCCTCCATGAGCGGCACATTGTAGTTCGAGTCCCTCAACATCCTTCGAGATTCGATCGTCCTACACAAGCAAGTTCGTAAAAACTTTAACGCCAACTGTCCCTGCTTGTGCGTACAAGCAACAAACCGCTGAACATAAGCACAATAGGCATGCGTCCTATGAGCCCGCCCTTGCCTTTTGTTTTGGAGACACGAGTGCTGACGGGTAACTCTCTTAACCGACACGACGCAGAACCCACGCTGTCCTTGTATCACTACGAACACGCGCATCTATGGAACACGTCACGGAGAGAGAGAGAAAGCGAGATTAGATCAGAGAACTAGCTGCGCACGATATACCATGGCGTAAATACACAAAAAACTGTCAAGGGAACGACAAGGGAAAATTCGTGCCGGAAATTAATCGGTGGAATTGGAAAGCGCGAATTATGATACGCACAGTTTGGAATTTCAACGTGTCATGAGTTATTCTTGGAAGTCGTTCAAACACTCGTACTATAAAAACATGGCGTTATTATTATATTTAAACCTTCACGGGATAATGCATGCGGAACGGACGAAGTGACCACAAAATTACGAACGTGTTAACAAGATTTGGGATCATCCAAGGTATTTCCGTTCACACAGGCACACGAAATTAAGAGGCCAGGGTGGCGGGCTTATATGTTTTGAAACCCATGGGTCCGACTTCCTTCGTTGTACACAAAGGGATAGTTAAAGACTTATAATTTTGAGATTGCGGACGAATTTTCTTTTAAAATCAGTAAGTATGGGCGATATTATGGAACAGTATTCGAGAAAGTCTGGGACATGAATCAAATGTCATTCAAGAAAAAATCTCAAAAGTCTAAGTAAGGTGTAATGATCTAAGGCGCTTTATTGATATACACGAACAACCGAAATACTAACCCTAATAGCAACCCTAATATACAATACTTTAATGTACTAACCTAAACACAAACCCGAAAACTAACCCTAATACTAACCCCTATACTATAACCCTAAACTACTGACCATGTATAATATTGTAAAAATGTAGAGTGCTGTGTGGACAGTGTTTTGGAGTAGCTATAGCAAAGTGAAAAGGTGGTGAACTGCCAAGATTTTTAGTAACGAAATACTGACATTTCGAGTGTAGCCCTTCATCAGACGGTATAACTAAGGGCTTCGCTCTATTATGATATAGATCATTCTATTACTTTAAACCTTTAATAAAAACCTTTTTACACGCCCCCTGTGGAAATGAGCTTCGGTTGATAGGGTTAGCGTGGGTAAATAAAGTTTTTCTATCTATCTTCTATCTATACCTATTCGTTCACTTTTCCATGTATAATTCCACGGTCTTGGACTGACTGTCGCTTGGGCATGCATATATAATACTTGTCTTCGTCCTCCTCAGTCATAATACTCTCTTCTGTCTACATCTTACCTTAAATACTCAGCTGCAAAATTCTGGAATTCATCACAAGAGCAAATTAGAAGAACTGACTGCGGTTTAAATAAGTTACGTCAGCACTTAAGACTTTTTCGAATTAATAGTTTTGATTTATAATGAAATGTACTTGGTTTTATAAGTAACTTAATTATAACTTTAAAATTTATTGTGGCAAGAGCATTGAGACTATGGTATAATGCTCCTAAAACGTCTTTATTATTATTATTATTATTATTATTATTATTATTATTATTGGGTTGACATCTAGGACTAGAAACCACTGATTTTGTAACGTATTTATATTTTATAACAGCAATTTCGTTTATTTTAAGTAGATATTGTATTAGATATTTTTCCCAAAATGTTATGCCATAGGTTTTAAGTATTCTTGAAGGTTCGTGTATTACCGAAATATATAGTATAGGAGGTTTTCGTAGAAAGTGAAACGTGAAGACATCCTACACTCTATATCTGCATGAACCACACCAACCTTTTAGAGTATTGAGCTTTATAAAGTATTTTTGAAAATTTATCTGACTGCCGCAACCGGGAATCGTATACCATTGCCTATATGGAGTCACGGTTCGCGACAGTCAGACAATTTTCGGACGCCTCCAGGGCCTAGGCTCTACGTGAAGTAAACATCTCCAGCTAGTCAGATTGGGGGAAATTAGACCGGCGACCGAAAATTGTCTAACTGTCTTACTTAACCGTGTCTGAATAGTTCAGTAGTAAGAGCGAAGATTCCCGGTTGGGGCAATCAGATAAGTTTTCAAAAAATCATGTTATCATAGTAGTTCGCTATACACACGACCACATCAGAATTTTGTTGCCGTATACTACTTTGGCATACAGTATACATATTATACTATCGTATGCTTATAGAAATAGACGATACATTGGACGATCGCCAAGTTCAAATCCTCAGAAATTATAATGTTCTGAGTCCCATAGAGCGATCGAACCTGTAACCTTCTGATTGCCGCTGACGCTGTATACCATTAAGCTACCGAGACTCAGATGGAGAGCGAAGGTTACAATGATGTCATCATGGTTTGATATATGTACTCTGTAATGCTTTGTTGTGTTGTATATATACACTGATGTAGTGAATGTGGGAGCTTGGAGTAAACACACGATACATGGACGATCGTCAGAATATTCAGAGTCCCACACAGGGATCGAACCTCTAACAGCTTCTGATTGCCAGTGAGACGCTCTAACGATTGAGCTACCGAGACTAAGATGGACAGCGAAGGTTACAATGATATACTGCTAATTCGATTGATATGTACATTCATTTATGACTGACATTCCATTCATCCATTCATTCATTCATTAGTACATTACTAGCTTCGAACTCACGCCTTCGGGATTCCGGTATACCGAGTCATCATTCGAGTCAACATCATTTCGTTGCTGTTGGCAGGATATCACTTAAAAATTCTTCATGTTAATATTATCCTGACGCTGCTTCTGAAAAGAGATACACGACAAACTCGCGGTATATAGTTGCGCGTGACGAATTTACTCTCAAACCCTGCTGTTCTTTTTTCATACTTGACTCAATTTACTTACCGTGGCGGTCAATCGCGTTTAATACGTGCTTCTTTGTGTATTGTCAACGAGAGGAAAGTGGCCGGAAACTGTTGGTTCGATCAATAGAACGAGTGTTTTTCCGGTTGGCATTGCTAGGAACCACGCACGGGGACATTTTGGCAAACACGCAATCAACATTTGGTCGATGATTTAGGCCCCGCCCACACTAATCCGCTTTCATAATTTGGAATAGACGCAACATTATTTTTGACCTTGTGTCCACACTCAACGGCTTCGGTCATCGAAAACGGAACTTTTCCAAAACAAATCGAATACTCTAAGGTCGATGTATCAAGCGAAGGCCCATCGTCAGACAGTGAAACGTATCGGTCAATCTTTTGTTTCACTTTTCCAAAACGCTCTCCAGAGTGGAACTTAGTTTGAAAACGTTGTTTTCCTGTTGTCAAAACGGAAATTTTCCAAAAGACGTTGACGTTACGATGATCATGTGATCGCTGGCTCAAGCCAACCGCGCATGCTCAATCAGGTATTTAGCGTTCATGGCAGTCTGTTCCTTTAGTATCGTTCCGAGTACTCCGGGTTCTCAGAACAATAATGGAATTGGAATGGACCACTTAACCGAATGTACTTCACAATTTTCACATACATTTACACTACATGTTATCTGTGGATATTGTCATTGATAAAAGGTGGCCAGAAAACAGTTGTCAGGACCTTTTCTTCTGTTCTATATACCCTAATACTCAAAAGTTGGGAAAGCCGGAATAGTCCAGAACAATTACGTTACCCTGTTCTAGTAAATATTCAGAAAAACTCTGAGATCGAGAGTCTGGACTCGAACCCTAACGATTGAACCACTAAAACTCAGCCGATGGCAATTACGGTATTTAAACCTGGAACAAGCTAATCATGCTGTGTGTTCACAAGTATTGACAGTGAATATTATAATCACTGATTATTGACAAATTAACACCGCTTGCACAGCAAACCCTCTACAACTTTCACGTCAAACTAGCTGCAACTACCTAACTTAACTAACAACATGACAGTCAAATTGACACTGGAAATTGAGTCATTGACACTCACAACACGTACGACTTGTAGTCCAACACAAGGCACAACTCGTCCCAGGTTTAAATACCGTAATTAACCTTGCCCTGCCATCTGAGTTCTAGTGGCTAAATGGTTAGAGAGTCTAGCTATAGCATTCAGAAGGTTACGGGTTTGGGTCCTGTCTGGAGCTTAGAGTTTTTGTAAGTATTTACTAGTTAACACAGCTTGCATAGCAAAACCTTTACAATTGTACTACCTTCAACTGCAGCAACTGCCTAACTTGCATTCAGTTAGATAATTATTTTGCATGAAAGTGCTTGGTAGGTGAAATATAGCTTTGATTCTTTTAACACGTGCACGGCTCCCGTATGTCATATTTAACTTGACAATCAGCAAAGTAACATAGTATATATTGTCCCTGCAGACTCCCTATGCATTTAAACATTTGTTTGGCAGTTAATCTTGGTAAATTTCGAGATCTCTATACCTCTGTAGAATTCAAATTAATGTTAATGACACAGGTTAATGTATTCTGGGTTCTCCCGAGTTACTCCATTACGAACTGTTCCAGACTGGTGTTCTAGAACATTCAAAGGAGCCTGTGGCCGAGTGTTCGGGTGAGGACGGCGAAAACAATTCGAAAATTATATAATCGTAGCCTCCTCCACAACGGAAGGAGTAGTACTAAGCCATATTTGTACATCGATGTGACAGAGAGCCGATGGCGCCGGCAAGGCAACCCCAGTTGTCGCCAGTCGTTTTTGAGTTAGTGCGCAATTCGATGAGCCGAAACATGTAGGGAATTATAGTTGTAGTAACAATATTTATTCAGGAAGTCCACTCACAAAAGTGATTTTCAGTGGAGTCCTGCATAGGTAAAACCAAAACATATACATACATATAACAGATATAACAGAAAGGGAACGGTATAACAGATACAGTAGTGCAATATAAATGAAAAATTACAAAACTAAAAATTAAAGTTTTAAATGTTTCTTAAGTTTAAGTTTAAATAATAGTGAAAAAGTTTAGAAAAGTTTAGTATTCCGAAGTTCTTCTGGTGAAAGTGTTCTAGTCTTGAGCACCGTGATAGGTGAAAGACTGTTTCCCCAGTTCCTGTTGACTCGTTGTAGGTGTAAGTTCTGTTTGTTTCGAGTGTTGTAATTCAGCAATATATTTGAAATTAAAATCAAAGTCAACGTACGTGCCTTATCATGCATAAATGTTTAAACAATGAACGATGAAAGAGCCTGCGCATGATAGCGGTTGCCAGTGTAATGATCTCAGTGATTCGGTGGCTGACGAAAGTGGATGAAGATCAAGAATAATTCTTGCAGGTTTGTTGTGAAGAACTTGAAGATGGTCCATGAGGACAGAATTGTTTTTATCACCCCAGACAAAATCAGCGTAGTCAAAGAGTGGCATAACAAGACTGTTTACTAATGTAAGGCGGGATTCGAGAGATAGAAGGTGTAAAATTATTAATGTTGACAAAATGGAAAGTTTTATTTTTAAGAAGCTATTCGTAGATTCCTATCTAGGTCTAGTCTTTTCAAGAACTAGTCCAATCCTCCAATCCTAACCCTAACCTTGATCCTAACCTTAAAACTAATCCTAACCGTATATAGCTAACCCTAACCAACTCAAAAATAAAGACCAGACAAAAACAGAAAGCTCCTTTTGAGTCATCTCTTTTTCCAAGAAGAAAGGTCTGGGACATTTTAACTTTGTGTTATTTTTACTTCATGTTAACTAACTGACACGCTAACCCCAGCTTCTCTCGCGAGCTTGTTGTTTTTTAAATGTGTTCAACGACCTCGGCCTACTAGACATTTTGTTTTTTGTCAACAAATCACAAGTTTTGTCTTCAGAAAATCAGTCGTGCCAAAATTATCAATGTCAGTAGTGCTATTTAGAAACCGAAGAAGTATATACAATGTCGTACTAACTAATAACATCGTCCATGTATACTTGCATACTGCAGATGATGTAGTATAACTATGCAAGGTAATATTAATAATTTCAATGGTACAAGGGGCTGTTTATTATTATTATTATTTAAAATTATTTTAATACTGTATAGTCTTTCAGCAAAACTGCATATTTCAAAGAAAAAGTTATGATAAATATTACGAGTATCGAATCATCTACTTTGAGACCCAACCTCGACCAGTTGCGAAAAATACAACTTCAAGGCCTTTCAGTTGGGAATTGAACCCGCAACCCTGCATGGATCTTTAGACCAGCGTTCCAATCGACTGCACTACAGTGAGCCGTTACCGTGAGCCACGAGTTCAGTGTATATGGTGATGGCGATGCAATATAGCTAGGGGGTATGCTAATGTTGACAAACCTGTAGCCCACCGTTTCAATAGCTCTATAACCATTTGGTTTCAGACATGAAAGTCTGTGCCATCCTTCCCATCTCAGGTGGTAACGATAACCACAAACGGCAAGAGAAGCGTCTCATTTTTTAAACTTGGCACCACATCCCCATTGCCTTAACGAACGTTTTTCTTTTATTTAATTTCCTAGTTTGCGAGGAACTTCATTGGCATGCATGCACTTTCATTCCTTTTCAAGTTTTTGTTTCTTACCGCTTTACTATCGCATGGTCCCTTTGAATATTGGATCTGTCATTTCACCCTTGACTAGTTCTCCTCCCCTCAGTCTGTTTGCTGATCGACTAAAATAGCAAATGATTTAACATTTTCGAATCTTATATATATATATATATAAACCCTATTTATTTTATTTCATCTCGTCTTACTCTGACGAAGGGCTCCGCTCGAAAAGTCAGTGTTTCGTTACTAAAAATCTTGGCAGTTATTTACACTCGGTGTATCAGATGAAGAAAATGTTATGGTGAATTACGAATGTCGAATCATACTTTGAGAGGCCGTGTGTAAAAACTAATACATAACAATTAACTATAACTATATCTAACTATATATGATAACATATAGTACCTAAAACATCTTAGCTAATTATTATATATATTTACAAAGTATATGGAGGTAATTCACTAAATTTGTTTTAAATTCTTTCCTGACGGGCTTAAAAACATCCAAAATTGAACCACCCCTTTGTTCTATATTGATATCTTTCAGAAATAACATGCATAACTGTTGCGAAAGCTATACATTTCTGAAAGCCCAATAAACCTGCTGTTACCAATGCTTTTAAATTTCCCTAACAAGCCACATTATGTTAATATAAATTAGCATTAATTATCGCAAATCACGGTTTAAAAATTTCCATTTTTCTAGAAAAGGCCATCTTGCACGCCCGCGTAACATCATGCATGAAAGTTCAAAATGCCACCAATCGCAGAGTTGTTTATGAAATCAAATCAAACTTGGCGTGTGAGTGGATCTCAGGTGCCTGGCGCTTGTCGAGTTTCAATTTTTACTCTTGCGTTACCGTGCGCCGTGTTTTTCCATTCACGATTTCGTCAGTGATTTTCGACCAATTTTGACTGCGCCAGACAGGAAAGATTTAAGTTTTAATTGTGGAACTATCAATATTATTCAAGATTCAACATCACCCAAAATATTGCAGGACACAGCTTCTCTACATGAGAAATTTCTCTTTAGAAAATTAGTTTTAGGTTGTTTTAATGATAGTTAATAATTTTAATGATAAATAATGTGGGAGGCGCGAACCCTCGAAGAAGGCGGACCAAATTCATGGAGGAAGCAATTATATGTAAAACAAAGCTACAAACCACAGAATAACGGAGCACTCGATAGCCACTGATATGGACAATTATTAAGAGCTCAGCTATGTATATAACTATAAGGCACTATCACTCATTTGTAATTTTATGTCAAATAAACAGCTCTCTACATTACTTAGCCGGCGTCATATCATCCTGTTTTGGCGGGATAGAGCAATTATATATGGCGAAAATTGTGCCGTCCAGCCGTCAGGTCAAGCAACAGCAAACCGGAATTCCAACTGAGGCACGCGATAGAACAAAAACCATAACCATATTGAAAATACTTTCTCCATATAAATAGGATGATCATACATGGATGATCGTCAAGATCAAATGCTCAGCATGAAATGTTTCTCCTTGCAGACAAGGATCGAACCTGGGTCAGTTGCATAAGCTAACGTTGACGTTGACGGGAAAGCACGGGTGGCGCGTGCTGTTAGCGCGTGCTGTTAGCGCGTGCTGTTGGCGCGTGCTGTTAGCGCGTGCTGTTGGCGCGTGCTGATAGCGCGCTGCTTCTCACCGCTGAGTTCTCAAGTTAAGCCCGATCGGACGAGGTTAGTACTTGGATGGGTGACTACCTCGTTTCGATTCCTGAGCTTCATGAGACTTATGTGAGTAGAGTTGTTGATTCTCTGCCGTGCTTCGAGGGTTTTTCTCCGGGTACTCCGGTTTCCCTCGCCCTCCCTAACTTTAGCTTGCTCCGAGGTCATCATGGGTCGTATGGTGGCAGCCTGTGGCGCCTTTACTAAACCTTCGACTCGGCCGCGTTGATCTGCCTCCGTCGTGTAGTTCGTAGGATGATTAGCATGACCGCTTTACCTTTAAAACAATGGATTTGATAACATCTAACAGGCAGGGCCGCATTAACCAATGGGTACGCTGGGCAAGTGCCCAGGGGCCCGAAATTTTTAGGGGCCCAAAAAATAATCAACAGTCATAAGTCATTCAGTAAATTCAAACAAATATTTACCTAAATAATACCCAAAATAATTCTATAATCACCTCACGTATTTATACTAAAATTCTATATTGATTTTACTGTAAGAACTGAACAGACGCGAGCATGAGAATAGTCACTGTTTTCAGAATGTTCAAAATCACTGTTTTCCTAACAAATATTTTATATTAAAGTTAGAATAGGAAATAGCCTAAAATGGCCGCCTGCCCGTCTAAAAATTCAAAATGTTCTGGGGAAGTGCCCCCAGGATCAACTCGTAACAATATAAGAACGTATTCCTTTTGTCCTTGACGGGAAAATGCGCCGTCCTTTGTTTTTAATTATTGCAAGCGACGAGCGTCGACCTTACAGTCCATCTTAAATTTAGCTTTAATAAATGTTTTCCTGTGGATGGTTACAAATTAATATATTAAAGTCTAATTTGGACAACATTTATATGTTAAATATAATAAAATGTGCCATTGAAAACATGTTTTTAAAAAAAAAAGTGAAAAGAAAAGTGTTGTCAGAATAGACGAAATGCCATTTCGGATACATCAATTTCAAAAAGTGCCCAGGGCCTCACGTGCGGCGTTGTTAACAGGCGTCAGGAATGTTTATGCCACTAATCCTAGTAATCTTCTGATTACCGCTGAGAGCCTGAGACGCTCTAACTGTTGAGATACAGAGATGGCGAACAATGGTTACAATGATGTACTGGTTATATTGATGTACTGATGTACTGCCTATGCAACATTCACTACATATCAAGGATATACTCGATATGGAATAGTTAAAAGCTTACTAAATGGCACAGCATTTGGCATAAATAAAACATGTAACTTTAATTAAAATTAAAACCATCTCGGATATAAAACACGAGGCGATAGCCGAGTGTTTTAGAGCCGATCAAGCCTGTACTGCAAGGTTACGTTTATTGGCGTGGTAATTTTGAAAGACATAGTTTGACGCTACTCTAAAAACTTTTTTGTGCGTAACTTAAAGTGCCTATACAGCCTTTTCAGTTTTTAGTGTTTTAAACAGAGGGCGGCGAAAACCAGCTAATAAGTTCTTTTACAGTTTTTGAATTGGTCTATTGGTTTCCGAGATATTTTTCTTTTCATTAAAGAAATACCTAATCAGGTTTCCGTGTTTGGATGGCCTGATCCAAGACGACTGAGTGTTTTTTAGCTTTTCGAAAGTCGAGCAACATCCCAAGTGTTTGGATCAGGCTATCCAAACACAGAAAAAGCATTAGGTATTTCTTTTATAAAATAACACGAACGAACGAGCAACACAAACTTGAGTAAAATTTTGGCGGAAAATTTCCGTGTTTGGATGGCCTGATCCAAACATGGGTATTGACCAATAAGAGCTTGCGTAGCATACATGTTATTTTATAAATGCTAATGAGGTAGATGATGACGTCATGAAACAACATTCTGTCAAATCAAGTCCTGTATATCTTCAAAAGTATCCACTGAAATTACTTGGAACTTTGCATGTTCACTATACCACTAAACAAAAGAGCATGAATCAAGTTACATTGTCACCATAGTAACACATTAGTTCCCAGGCCTCTTCGTTCCGAAAGCAAAATGATTTGTTTTCTCTAATGTGCAGAACATTTTGAGATTGAGGAATTTCGTTGAGAACGTTTTCACAAAATTTATCAATACAGGACCCAATTTTGAAATTGCCAACGTTGCTTGCTATAGCAAAAAACAAAATCTTCTAATATGGAACTAAGAGGCCTGGGAACTAATCTGTTACTATGGTGACAATATAACTTGATCCATGTTTTTTGGTTTAGTGGTATGTATTCACATGCAAAGTTCCAAGTAATTTCAGTGGATACTTTTGAAGATATACAGAAGATATACAGGACTTTTGGATTTGACAGGATATTGTTTTACGACGTCATCATCTACCTTATTAGTATATCAAAAAATAGAAATATCTTGGAAACGAATGGAGCAATTCAAAAACTGTAAAAGAACTTATCAACTAGTTTTTCGTCCTTTGTTTTAAAAACTAAAAACTGAAAAGGCTGTATAGGCACTTTAAAACTGTCCATGACCCAACGTTTCGACACTCCAATCTAGTGTCTTCATCAGGGGTGATCGTTGTTAGGATCCCTATTTATACCCTCATAGAACTGATGATGACGTTATCTATTAACAAGATACAAATAAGCTTCTTGTAATAAACCACCGTCATCGCAATTCAATGGAGCGTTGGCGCTATTGATATGCCAAACCTCCAGACATGAACGTCTCTGATGTTACCGCGGATTAGTGGTAATAATTTTGGAATTTTCCCACGCAATCACATGGTATGTTACGCACGCGTGCTCCGACAAAGCAGAATTTTTCTTTTTTTGAAAATAAAACAGCCTTTTGGTGTTCTTTTAAACGCGTACGAAACTGACGTTTAGTCTGACCGATGTACTCCTGATCACAGTCATTGTACGGAATGGAATAAATAGCGTCTTTCCTCTGTTCCTTCGCAATACGATCCTTAGGTTTTGCAAAAATATGACCCAACGTCAAGAAAGGTTTTTGAGCAACGTACAAACTCTGAGGACGAAAATTTGATGATGAGTTTTGCGGTTGTTCCGTATATTCAAGGTATTACGGAACCAATTAAAAGAATCTTAGGTAGTTTCAAAGTAAAAGTTGCTCAAAAACCTTTCTTGACGTTGGGTCATATTTTTGCAAAACCTAAGTATCGTATTGCGACGGAACAGAGGAAAGACGCTATTTATTCCAGTGATCAGGAGTACATCGATCAGACTAAACGTCAGTTTCGTGCGCGTTTAAAAGAACACCAAAAGCCTGTTTTCTTTTTAAAAAAAAGGAAAATTCTGCTTTGTCGGAGCACGCGTGTGTAACCTACCATGAGATTGCGTGGGAAAATTCCAAAATTATTACCACTAATCCACAGTACCATCAGAGACGTTGTCTGGAGGCTTGGCATATCAATAGCACCCACGCCTGATTCAATCGCGATGACGGTGGTTCTAATCAGAAGCTTATTTGCATCTTGTTAATAGATAACGTCATCATCGGTTCTATGAGGGTATAAATAGGGATCTTAACTTTATAACGATCACCCCTGATGAAGACACTAGATTGGAGTGTCGAAACGTTGGGACATGTACAGTAACTTTTAAGTTACGTTCAAAAAACATTTTTAAAGCCAGAGTAGCGTCAAACTATGTCTTATTTATCACCTGGTTGCGCTGGGAAATTATTTGTTAATTTTGAAAATTAATTTTGAAAATTAACGTTAAAAAAAATAAATCTCAGCCGTTAAAAAGAAGGGAGAAATTTAGAACAAATCTATATCAGATATAGATCCCGATACGGGTCGTGATATTTTTTGTGTTTTCCTTATGAAACGTAATAAAAGTTTTAAACCGTTCCCTTTGCCGATGTTTTAAATTTTACCATGGGACTTTTTGTTCAATTTATATAAAAAAAATTCTTGACAAAGTGGCAGAGCCACGAGAAGTTATCACTTGATCAATTTTTACATGCTGTTTAAATTTGGTGGAAGAATTAAGGTTTACTGTTTATATATTTATTAGAGGACAGTCGCACAGCTCACGTTAGATCACGTCAAACACGTCAGATGACTGCTTTTGTCTTTTTCCACCCACGAGACGATAGTCGAGTGGGTCACTGATGTTCTTATCACGTTCTGACGTCTTCTGTGCATCTATAACTAAACAGACAACGGCAAAATGGAATCTATTTGTTTTATACAATAACAATTGAAGACAAACCGTTCAAAATGCTTATTGAAGCTTTTAGGGATTTCTGAGGCACTGCACCTTTTTGTTCTTACCACGTTTTAACGTCATCTGTGCATCTATAACTGAACAGACAACGGCAAAATGGAATCTATTTGTTATATTTGTTATATATATATATATATATATATGTATATATTAGATATTAGATATTTGATATTAGATTATGAGCTCGAAATTTCTGTGAGGTGATAGTTAATAATGTATATAATTGTTTTAGTACAAACTAACTTATGTTTGTTATCTCTTCAAAATGATTCTAAAAAGCGAGATAAAAGCATTGTTTTTTAGGTGAAAAACTCGGCCATACTGATACACGTCACTCGCCACACCGACAGAGTGCTAGGACTCCTTATTGACTCTAACAAAAAGCCTACCGACTCTTAGCTTTCGAATTTACAGTGTAACCATAGTGCAGCATTTGTATTAGACTACTAGTAAGTTTCTACTAAATATATATATATATATATATATATATATATATATATATATGTATAGTAGAAACTTACTAGTAGTCTAATACAAATGTTTATATTTAACAAATACATTCCATTTTGCCCTTGTCTGTTCAGCTATATAGATGCACAGATGACGTCAGAACGTGGTCGAATGTGTCACTAATGTTCTTACCACGTTCCGACGTCTTCTGTGTATCTATAACTGAACAGACATGCAACGGCAACATTGAATCTATGTGTTTTAATAATGCTTATTGAAGCTCATAGGGATTTTTGGAAAAAGACAAAAGCACATATGAGCTGATGTGAGCTGTGCATCTGTCCTCCAATGGATTATGGCTAACAGCCAATGAGAATGCGCATAGTAAACTAGATACTGCGGTATATATATATATATATATATATATATATAATATATATATATATATATATATATATATATATATATATATATATATATATATATATATATAATCAACAATAATTAAAATCCTCAAAAAAATTTTCTGAGTTCCAAACAAGGACCGAATCTGTAACCTGATTTATTAGATAAATAAATGGATATATATATATATATATATATATATATAATACGGATCATATTACTCTATTGCCGCGCACCAAAACTGTGGAATTCATTACCACAGGAAATTAGAAGCATTGATACTTTAATTAGTTTTAAGTCAGCACTTAAGACTTTGCTTTTTAAAAATTAATAGTTTTTGTTCATAGTGGTAATATATGTAGTAGGCTTTATCTTATAATGAAACTGTAATTAGTTTTATAAGTAACATTAGGAATATATTGTTGTAAGAGCATTGAGACTATTGTATAATGCTCCTAATACGTCTTTATTATTATTATTATTATTATTATTATTATTATTATTATTATTATTATTATTATTATTATTACTAAATGTTTAATTATAAATTTGTTTCTGTTGTTTTAGAAATATTAATACTGTATATAATCATAATTATGTGATTCAAGTTAGCCAATTGTAAATTACCTCAAGAAGTGAGATTTGCAATTGTAAATATATAAGAAAAATTTATATTAATAAAGTTTCCATTATTATTATTATTATTATTATTATTATTATTGGGTACACATTGATTAAAGCATTAATTTTAGTGGTAATATTAGTGAGCTTTGCAATAAGGCTAGTAAAAAAGTTGGGGTGCTTTTACGCTTGCGTAATCTTATTCCTCTTTCAGCCAAGTTAACTATATATAAGTCATCTACATCCTCCCGTATTTAACACACTGTCACGTGATCTGGCATTTCTGCAATGCTTCTGACAACAGAAAGGTTCAACGTATCCAAGAGCGGACGTTGAGGGCGGTATATAGAACTAAGAGAGATCCTCATGAAACACTCCTTGAGCGTGCTGGTTTGCCATCATTATATAATAGACGATTACATGATATTGCTATTTACATGTATAAAGTAAAAAAATCAACTTGCACCTAACAGTGTATCAGAAATATTTACCCTTAAACAATCTACCTAGATTTAATACAGTCAATTATGGTAAACACTCACTACGTTATTTTGGACCAGTGTTATGGTCAAGGATAAGTAGTGATATTAGGAATTCTACAAGTCTTAAAGTATTTAAAAATGTTATTCGTAAGTTGGATATTAGTAGCCTTTTAAAAAATAAAAGTAACTGCTGTGAGCTTTCTAGTACATAAATGTTCCATGTATGTCTGACCAATCGTTTTAAGTTTATTGTATAAATATTATTTTTATTGTAAAATTATCTTATTATGCAATTGCCTATATTATCTTACTTTTGTAATTTATTGGTAGTTAGATAGGATATATTAACTTATCTGTAATTTATTAGTAGTTAGATAGGATATAGTGTCTTAGACTAAATCAGTGCCGTTTCCTTATTTTATTTTAGAATATTTAAAGAATACTTTGAAAAAGTAATTATATGTTATATTTCACTAAAGTGAGTTTGTTGCAACTTGATATAGGTGCAGAACCGTAGGACATCGTTGAAACAATCCAAAAATGCTTGTTGATAACGAGTATCACAACGATTACCAACAAGCTTGCGGTCAACCCATTGCAGATTTGTCACAATTTCGAGAAAAAAATGTCACTAAACACTCCCTATTTCGGCCTTTAAATTTTGTTAACTTCTGCTCTCCAAAATGCAGGAAATGCCATTTCAGAGGTCTCAGAAATGCAAAATTTCCCGGGGGAATTGAAAATACCCCCGGACCCCCTAAAAGGGGGTCGACACAGTTAATCCCCCCCCCCCCAGGTGAAAAATCAGGTGTAAATAATTTTGACATTTGAATAAAGTTATTGTATTGTATTGCATTGCATTGCATTGCATTGCATTGCATTGCATTGCATTGCATTGCATTGCATTGCATTGCATTGCATTGCATTGCATTGCATTGCATTGCATTGCATTGCATTGCATTGCATTGCATTGCATTGCATTGCATTGTATTGTATTGTATTGTATTGTATTGTATTGTATTGTATTGTATTGTATTGCATGTATTTGGGATGTGATCGATCGCGTTTTAACGTCCAATTTTACCGGACTTCATCCTTCGGAGAACGGAAGCCATATATTTATTTCGCTTTTTGTCGTTTAAACAAGATTTAGAACAGAACACCAAATCACTCCGGACTTCTTTCATCTTCCACTTGACAAGACTTCAGTTGTAATTAGGTTATTTAGTAATTGTTAATTGACTTTTTTTGTTTACTTGCCTTAATTACAGCGGCAAAAGTCCTGGTACGGGTAAAACCTGTCGAACTTTGTGATGGCGAATAAAAAAATGGGACAAGTTTTCAAGCTCATATCCTGGTTGATACTTATTTTGCGACTGTATAGAATGGAAATGTTAACATATTTAAGAAATAGAAAACATTTTCCGTGTTTCCACACAGTTATAGAAATATGAGACGAGTGGAGTTTAGGAGTACGAGAAATTCTCCTTAAGCAAAAATCACTCTCAGCTGTCAATTCGACTGAATTGTGAAAGCAAAGGCAATTGGGCGCGACAACTGAGATGCGTGTCTGTTGTTTTCAAAGATCAGAATTTACATTTTTAAACTTTTTAAAAACGTTTTAGAATAGAATAGAATAGAATAGAATAGAATAGAATAGAATAGAATAGAATAGAATAGAATAGAATAGAATAGAATAGAATAGCATAGAATAGAATAGAATAGAATAGAATAGAATAAAATAGAATAGAATAGAATAAAATAGAATAGAATAGAATAAAATAGAATAGAATAGAATAGAATAGAATAGAATAGAATAGAATAGAATAGAATAGAATAGAATAGAATAGAATAGAATAGAATAGAATAGAATAGCATAGAATAAAATAGAATAGAATAGAATAGAATAGAATAGAATAGAATAGAATAGAATAGAATAGAATAGAATAGAATAGAATAGAATAGAATAGAATAGAATAGAATAGAATAGAATAGAATAGAATAGAATAGAATAGAATAGAATAGAATAAAATAGAATAGAATAGAATAGAATAAAATAGAATAGAATAGAATAGAATAGAATAGAATAGAATAGAATAGAATAGAATAGAATAGAATAGAATAGAATAGAATAGAATAGAACAGAATAGAATAGAATAGAATAGAATAGAATAGAATAGAATAGAATAGAATAGAATAGCTTTATTTTTGCAGGGTGACTCCATAAGCTAAATGCTGTTCTCCCTGGAGGCCCTGACTCAATAAATTAAAATACTTGCAATTATGAATTATAATATAAAATGTTATTACAAGTAAAAAAGTTAAAATTCTAAAATCTAGTATTACAAAGTTATTATAAAATCTACACGAAATATACTAGCATTAATATTTAGAAATTTGACATACATACATGCATATACATTTTATTAAAATATAAAACGTAAATTAAAGTTTAAAAGATAATTTAACATCGTCCGATAGACTGTTGCATAACTTTGCTTCGGAATAGATCGTTTTAAACATTCAGTTTTAGGTTTTGGCAATTTAAAATCGTTTTTGTGCCTGGTATTGTAAGTATGCACATCTTTATGGCAAGACAAGCTAATATCTACACCTTCCATCTTGTTATTTTGTAACCTAAACCAACGTTTGGCCTTGTGCAGCTCCCTTCTTTTCTCAAGAAGTTTTAGCAACCTTTTGTTTAATTCAAAAATAGCGGGAAACTTCCGTGTTTCTATACAGTTATATTTTATAGCCAATCAGAACACACCTTTTCAAGAACGTTTTTACTCTGGTACTAGTTCCCAGTCCTTTTTCATTTATATATATATATATATATATATATATATATATATATATATATATATATATATATATATATATATATATATATATATATATATATATATACATACATATATATATATATATATATATATATAGTTAGGTTACTTTGAATAACGTCAGACAATAAAAGTACTTTACATTTTAACTCATTCAAAGGTACAGCCTTTCATATGTATTGGTACAATACATCTACATTTATTATATCAGCAGAAACTACATACAGTTATCACGCAAATTTGTATTAAGTGAATATTAAGTAAGTATTAAGTGAATATATAGCATAACTAGTTATTATTATATAAATAATTAAAAAATTGGTATGTATAGTAATGAAATTTAAAACAATTATACCTATGGCTATGTTAGGTAAAAACGATTGAAAAATAAAATTACTGTTCTAATTGTATGAAATGATGATTAAAAGCGCTTTCCTTTTTCACTTGAAGTTTGCTTATTGTTGTTTTTCAAGTTTGCTTGTTTGGGCTTGCTTGGTAACTGGCATTTTTACAGTCACATGGTTAATTATGACTATGTGTAAAGTTGTTTTTTTCATTTACGACTCAAGTTACACGAAAAAAGCTACCTATAATTTCACTTTTTGTAATTTCACTGACGAAACTGCCTTCAGTAGAAACGTTAGACCTCCTACACACTAATTCGGCAGTACACCAACCTTTTAGAGTATTTGTATTTCTACATTGCCCAGAACAGCAGTTTAATTTATACATCTATAACAGGGCCTAATTATATTTCATAAATAAAATCTACCATTTTAGTTTTGTGAGGCTCGTGTTTTTCTTTTAATTATTTAATGTTGGTAAGATGATCATATTTCTAGATTGCGTCGATCGTAATCCTTAATCGCATACTAATCTGATCAGGCCTACGTGCCGTCTCCAGCAGAGCAGATCTTAAAATGCTGCGGCAAAGAACGCTTACATTTTGTATATGAATTTGTTGCAGTTATTCTTACATATTCTTGACTTTCAGTAAAAATGCTCATTTTCCCGCATTTACATTATGGCCAGTTCTTTTAAGAACTTAACTCAGTTCTTTTAAGGGACTTAATTACAAGGGAATAACTTATATCTATAAAATAGAAACTGTTACTTGTTCGAAGTTATATATGTAAATATAAACAGCGACCTTTCTTGGATTTCTCATTGTGATTATATTATCAAGAAAGCTAACAATTAAGAGGCTTTATATCCTACGTTTATTACTGAAGGCATAGTAGGTGGCAAGCAGGTGTAACTTTTAACGATTTATTGCAGTCTAGTGTGACCAATTCTGGAGTATGTTGTCCCTGTGTGGTTTTACAAAGGAGAGCAATGTAAATAATCGATCCTGGTATCCCATATATCAAGAGTTGGTCAGTGAAACATTAGCCCAGAGAAGCGATAATATACGGAAGAAATTTCCTAAAGATCAGTAAGTTGACTTGACCTCTTGAAGAACTTTCTAATTATAACCGTATAACTATACTTGAAATCTGAAAGTGAGCCAAATTTTACAATTCTTGCGAAAGCTGATAGACTTTCAATAATTATAATTATAATTATATAATATAGTTTTTATCTTTCTGAACGTATTTTTTTGTAATTCGGCTATGCTGCAAAGGGTTTAAATAAACGGCGTATTATATTAACAACCAGGCCACAGCTGTAGTATAGAAAAGGTGATTATCATAATCCAGTATCAGTGAAACGAAACTATACTGAAAGGACATGCGAAGATGTTTGAATTTTTCTATTCAGACATGTCGTATACATGAAATATAGAAAGGTTTTGTCTATAGGAAAAACTAAAGTTGTCAAATACCAAACAAAAGAGCCGATTAAATTTTAACCTTGACCAGGATTATAGCGGTTATCTCCCTTTGAACAACTGAACCCAGCATCTTTGTTTATTTATCATCTATATAGTTCCATGAATTCGGTGTAAGTCTAAGATTTCATCCGTTAAATCTGTCGTCAGTTGGGAGATTTGGCGCATATCCGATAAATCCAATTTTGTTTTTTCCGGCCGTTGCATTTCGACATGAAAGGTTTTGGTTTGACTAATATGTTGATCAGGATTTGGCTTTGAAACAAACGCATGGATTTTCAGGTGCTTTGCATTCAATTTAATAAGACGTATAATAACTTGATGTAGACGCATCTCTCATAGCTACCAAAATTACTCACTCAGTAAGTTAACATCGTCCTGTGGACGTGAAAATCCTCTGAGATGTGTTGTGTGGAGAACGAAGACGGCGTTGAGATTATTTTTGGGATTAAAAATTATTCATTATCTTTGTTTTTCATAAATAATTCCAATCTAAAACAGACGCTATATCGTCGATGTTGTAGTAATGTTTGCTAAAGTCTCTATAAAGGACTCCACGCAGACACGAGTCAAACCTCGACGACACCTAATTTCGGCTGATTCCTCTTAAGAAGATCTTATCTCTTTATCTCTTTTGAACTTTTAACTCTATCAAACTGACACCCTTGCCGTACACTGTAGATAAAGTTGTAACCTTCACGATAGTCGTAACCTTAAACATAGAGAGAATCGTATAACTCTTTTGCTACCTAATTTAGATGTTGTGACGTAAACAGACGTTACTCTGGAGAATTGCTCCTTTTTTCATTCTAATGATAATTAATCATGTGCCTATCTGCAGAATAACATTAATTTTCATAGAAACAACTCTCTAAAGTAATGTCTGAATTGGATAGCAACAAATTAGCCGATTCTGTCTATATAAATTAGTAAGCTTCATTTTAATCCCAAGAGTATTAAGTATCCCAACTCGTGTATAAAGTTACACGAGGGACATGTTGCGTATAAGGTCACACCGAGGCGACAACGTTGCGGGGTCCCGTACGCGTACCTTCTTGAGGTCACGCGAGGAATATCTCGCGAGGACGATAAAACCACGTAGGTTTAAAACTTTCAAGCAGTTCTTCTAGCTCTGAGTTATTTAAATGTTTTCTTACCCATAAATACGCATCTCTACTTAATAGCGCTTTTGATCGATATATTTGATATAGAGACTTATATTAAATGGATACAGCACGTGATAGTTCCTGCCATAGCCACCTAATCTGTCACTACCTATTTAGTTAGTTATTTAGTTTAAGCTTTATTTTAACTTCTATCAGTTTCACTTGGGTTGACGCCTAGTCCCGTTCGCGTTCTAAATTTTTGAAAACTCCATATTTACCTAAAGATCCATCCATCCATCCGTGATAGAGAAATTAATTCTAGAACCACTAAGAATTTTTTTCTCCATATTACCTAAAGATAATTCAATCCATCCATCCATATCTATATATATATTTATCTATATCCATCCATCCATCCATCCATCCATCCATACATCCATCCATCTATCTATTACACTCGACTCAGTCAGACTTCTAGTGTTATTCTTCAAATCTCCTTCTGCAAAACAAGTACTTTTCAAGCAACTTACTTCAATCGTATTGTTAAGATATGGAACACTGTTTGTAAAGAAGTACCTATAAATCACTTTCCGGTCCTGGTTCATTTAAATGTTATCTTAAATGTTATTTCTCCTTTGTTAGTTCAGTTTTTGATGTAGAAATTACAGGACTTGTACTTGGTCGATCCTTGTCTCGATTATTCATTCAATTATTCATTCATTCATTCCTTCCTTTCTTCTTTTATATTTAATATCTATACAGTATGTTAATTTAAATGGGTGGGTGCCTTACATGGGTCTTAAAGTCCCGTTCGCATCTAACCCTTTTGGATCTTTAATTTATTTATTTTATGTTGGGTTTTTTTTTAATTATAATTATTATTATCAGTTTTATAATTTTTTTTTTATTTATAATTTTTTATTATTATTATTAACATTAATATTATTACTTATTATTATTAATACTATTATTATCTTCATCATCATCGTTACTTCTATTATTATTATGCTATATTATAATATTACCGCTATGCTATAATATTACTATATTATATTCCAGTTATATTTATTTTAATGTAATTAATTATTTGATCCAAATAAACTCGATAAAAAATACTGTTGTATACACTTGAAAAATGTAAACAAATTATTACAATTCAAGTTTTGCGTATACAGATGCTAAGATTTGGAACTCCCTTCCAGATGATTGTTCATGCAGACTCAAAGTTGCTGGATAATGTTGAGTGTTAGCCTTGAACAAGAAGTTAAAATGTCGTTTAACACCTATTGAACATTTTCATTATTTTTGGGAAGCTATAGATGTAGTGAAATTTTCATTTAACACCTATATTGAAAATTTTCATTGTTTGGGGAAGCAGTAGATTTAGTGAAATTTTCGTTTAACGTATATTGAAACATTTTCATTGTTTTGTGAAGCTGTAGATGTAGTCGAATTGTTGTTTAACATATATTGAAATTTTTCATTGTTTTGTGAAGCTGTAGTAGATGCAGTCAAATTTTCGTTTAACATATATTGAAAAATTTCATTGTTTTGGGAAGATGTAGTCAAATTTTCATTGAACATCTATTGAAAATTTTCATTGTTTTGTGAAGCTGGAGATGTAGTCAAATTTTCGTTTAACATATACTGAAAATTTTCATTGATCTTGGAAGATGTAGTCAAATATTCATTGACCATATTGAAAATTTTCATTGTTTTGTGAAGCTGTAGATGTAGTCAAATTTTCGTTTAACATATATTGAAAATTTTCGTTGTTTTGGCAAGATGTAGTCAAATTTTCACTGAACATCTATTGAAAATTTTCATTGTTTTGTGAAGCTGTAGATGTAGTCAAATTTTCGTTTAACATATATTGAAAATTTTCATTGTTTTGGGAAGATGTAGTCAAATTTTCATTGAACATCTATTGAAAATTTTCATTGTTTTGTGAAGCTGTAGATGTAGTCAAATGTTCGTTTAACATATATTGAAAATTTTCATTGTTTTGGGAAGATGTAGTCAAATTTTCATTGAACATCTATTGAACATTTTCATTGTTTTGGGAAGATGTTCACAAATAAATTTTCGTGAAAGCACTATAGCAAAACATTATTGTTTTGGGAAGATGTAGTCAAATTTTCATTGAACATCTATTGAAAATTTTCATTGTTTTGGGAAGCTGCATATCGATGTATAGTGCATGGCAAATGTTTGTTTAACATTATTGAAAATTTGCATTGTTTTGTAGTCAAATTTTCGTTTAGTACCTATTAAACATTTTCATTGTTTGGTTAGATGTTCACAAATAAAGTTTCGTGAAAGCACTAGCAAAACATTATTTGTGCCTGGCAGCATTTTCTATCAGCTGGAAGATCCACGTTCGATCTTAGGTCGGACCCCAACTCAGGGTTTTAAAATAGTTGAGGCCAGGAAGTGCTGCCTTAACATAGTAAATGGTAAGACATTCTCGTAACTAATAGTCGATCGTTTAAATATAAGCCTCTGGCTCAGTTGAAAAGGGCGATCGACCTTATCCTGCATTATGGCACTTGGTTAAAAATGTCAATTGAACAATAACCAAAGTTGAAGAGTATGCAAGAGCTTATACTTCAGTGTTTGCAAATCTACGTTATACAGTATGATACAATCATTATACAAAGCACTCGTAAACACAATGGAAAACACTTATGCTACATGATTTTGACCGATTCCAAGATAAAGCGAGTGTGCTATCATCGAGTGTGATTTAAACATTTGAAAACCGAGTTAAAAACGCTACTATATACACTACAACTGACAGTGCCAACTGCCAAGATATTTTATCACTGACGAGCAATTACGTACAACGAAGGTGTACCACGATAACCAGATAACTGATATGATATACAAGCTCGTACGCACCCACGCGAAAATAAAATTGAGCTGACTTCTATACACGGCATACCTGTGCACCAAAGAAACAAACCATATGCGGCTCAAAACCATTGCAGTGGAATACAAATATCTCGTGTAACTCATTAGATATACTCTTTTCCTTGTCATTTATTCTTCTTATTAAAGTTATTGTTTAACTAGGTATTTCTCAAGCCTTCGACAGCTTAGTATTAAAGTGTGTTCTGTAGTGAATGTGGGGTTTGGATTCCTGGTCGGGTTCAGAAACCTTTTCTGAGGATTTGAGCTTCACGATCGCCCATGTTTCCGATGTCTAGTCCGATGTCTATATATCCCACATTCACTACAAGATCACCCAAGCATTACTGATATATAGTGACTGACGCATAGGCAGTATATCAATAGAAGCAGTACATATATATACAGTACATTGTCATTACCTACGCTAGTCTCCATTTTATTCTCGGCAGATCAATGGTTGGAGCGTCTCACTGGCAATCAGAAGGTTACAGATTCGATTCCTGTCCGAGAGTCAGAAATATTTTCGGAGGATTCCATCCGTTTTACTATAACTACATGCATTGCTTTCGACAGGCTTGAACAAAAGATGGAAATCATTTCAAACTGATTTATTTTAAAACAATGACGGTTCACAATCAGCTGAAGCGACGCATTATATTTAAAGGAAACTGGAAATAACAATCAAAAGGCGAACTTCGCGGCCTGGGATATGTTAATTACAATTCAATTAACAAGACAGTGTAATATAATGTACAATGTGTAACACTTTGACACCCGCACCGCCTGGGACATCACATATGAAACAACGAAATACGGTCAATTAGAAATTCATTAAAGAAACGGAAGACATGGACTCCTTCGCAGTTTCAAAAAGACTTCGCGAAAATTCCAGTCACTTCAAAGAGTCAACTTCGACGGCCGGATCGACGCCGTTCGTTTTTATCAGAGGAAATTTATTGTGGAGTGAATAAGACGAAATCTTTTCACAAACCAAGCGGCTAGTATACTATTTAAAGTAGAAAAAACCTTGCCGATTGGAAAATACCATTTCCTGTGTTCACTATAGCGAAGGCCAGGGTGACCATGTTGTGTTTCCTGCCCTACGACAAGCCGACGCCATTTTAGAACAATGCGCACTCAAATGGATCACAAAAAGAGTTTCAATTATTAAGGACGGCCTTACGATGTGCGACAACAACCTCGACGGAAACGTCAAACAAAATAATAATTATTGAAATACAAAGAGCATTAGGTATCGTTTTTATTCCCAAGAATAATCTCAATGCCGTCCTCTTTCAGTTTACAACGCTACTGGGAGGATTTCCACGTCTCAGTCAGGGTGACGCAGGCACTGAAATCGTTTTAAAAGCATCGAAGCGTTATCTAAAATCATAAAACAAGCTTCCTTTATTAAACACGCTAGTCAGTCAACCGTTGTTTCATTTAAATGTTGAAATTTATACTGGTTTTTGAACTTTATATTATACTTTATTTCATCGCTCTGGTCAATCAGTGATATCCAAGTCACTTGAAGCACCATACCACATATATAGTCCAATGCCCGATCGTGATTTTGACAAACGTTTTATTGCGGATTATTCTAGAAAACAGCGCTACTCATCATCGATTTCGAGGCATGCGAAACGCGCCATCTATCGTAACTTTAATAACGTCTTGACTGTTGGCTCCTGGAGGAGTTGAGCATAGTAGTTGTTTCTAGTTTAGTGTATAGAGAGGTGCGCCGTAAATTTCATGTTCGCGTGGGTGTATACGAGATTTTACCTATCAGTTACTACACGAGAGTCACTTCTAACGCTATGGGGTACACCTTCTTTGTAAATGCTCGTGTGGTAAAAACGTTTTAGCACTGTAAGTTGCAGCGAAGTAGCATTTTTAACTCAGTTTTTAAATGTGTTCGAATCCCACTCAATAGCACACTCGCTTTTTTCTTGGAATGTCTCCATTTTATACATCATGGAAGTACGCGCCCGCAAGATGTAGCATGCACAATTACAGCACGCGGTTTTAGACCGTTTTGTGTGACCATTCAAAGTCTGCAAAGACTAGGTAGCTTCCATTGTTCATTTTTTGTTATTTATTTATACACAGATATATTTTCCCACCGTGTAATTATAAGCTAATTGATAAGTACAATGGCTCGGTTTATACTGATCCTTGTAACACGCCAAGCGCCGAATCGCGTGACGATAGTTTAATGCTGCTTCATTCGCGAGGCTTGCCGGGTTTTATATCTGCTGTCTTTTCTTCTAAACAAAATAAAATAACTAGCCGCTGCAAGAGTTGTTTTAAAACATTGAAACCCAAACATGATCCATGTGACCGTTCCACCTCGTTCCCTTCGACGGTTTGCGGAGATTAGGTAACAAAACACAGTCACAACAGCTTGCCACGCCACAGAGTTGGATTCAGAGTGGCATTGAAACTCGCAGTTTAGGCTCTGTTGCTCGCGGTTTTAATATCGTGAACGCTCGTAGTCCGTCAGTCATCAAATTGCACATCCGGATTTTAAAGCTGTGTTCCCCTGAACGCTGGCGTTCTGAAGCAGAACGTGCGAACCCGACTTTTTTAACTCACCCCGGCCTAACCGTAGACCCATATGCGAACCAGCTAGGTATGTCGCAGTCTAGCCTGTCCCTAATTCTTCTTCCATCGCCTTGTCAGATATCTAAGAAAGCAGTCAGGCTTGTGGCGGTTTCTCGGAGTTGAAACATTGCCAATGGCATCAAAGACGTATACGATGAGAAATTCTAGCGTCGCCGTGTTTTTGACAGGTGTTAAGAAAGATGCGTTCGTATGTATCTACGAAGCCGTTGCTATCTCTTACCTTTTATTCTCGGGATAGTAGTGCCCTCGAAATCGATTCCAGCTTGCCATCGTCCACCTACACTGCTGTTGTCATCCGGCATCGACGATCTGCTTAGCTCGCTCCAGTCTACCAAGGTAATAATGAGGTCACTAAATGCGTGACGGGGTATTATTAAGGTCGTCAGAAATGTAAAAAATATTAACCGTTTATAACACCCACGGTAAGCTAATTTTGTACTGTGCCGGAAATACTAGATTGAATAAATAATATGTGCTATCGCGGTGTCATTATTGTTCTACTGCTGCAAACTAACTGAGATGCGTCAAACTACCTTGATATACCCTTCTCGAAAGATGCGGTGGCAGAGTCTTGTTAAGTGTACAACGATTAACGAGAGCACGAAACAAACGCTGCGTGACAATGACAATGTTTATGAAAAGAAGACTCCACATACTGGAATGTTTGCAGGAACCTGTCTGGCGACGGGTTTGCAGGTGTAGTTCGTAAAATTTCAGCACATGCTCATTCTAGATGATTCTGGAATCCATTTTCTTTATGTGCAGGCCCTAATTGTTACTATCATACACAAACACAGTGTATAATTTCAAAAATTATACGACAGGTTGTAAATATGATATATGTATACGTCAATCCCGAGTGCCAAAACGAGAAAGGTAGTGGACTGCCCACGTGGGGGAATAAATGAATGAAACGCTGACGTTTCGAGCGAAGGAAAAGCCTGAATCAAATATAGTTAAGGAACTCGTTTTCTGTTTTTGGCTTATCAACGACGCATTGACGTGGACCGTATATATGTCAGTGATGAATAGATATAGGAGTATTATAACGTGTTTACTTGGCCATGGGTATTGGATCCATTGCAACACTCCTCTCTTTCTAATATGACATAATAACAGTACTTGTGCAATTCTTTTTAGGGTTATCGCGTTGTCGCATGAATTCCTTTTAAAAAATTCCTTGACCTTCCCCGAGGAGTGATCGATTGAAACTATGAAACTCTTGTAGGCCCAAGTATGTGATGCCATGCACAATTAAATGCATGAACAAAGTCCGAAATTTCTCGAATTATGTAGAAAGACTTGACAAAGGACTTTGATCGGATATATTATCAATTAGACAATGATAGATTATTGCCTGTAAAGTCCTGAAATGGCACAATAAGGGTACCGAGTTTGCATTACAGGCAGGACTGAACTAACTATAAACGACATCTCGGCCACGAACTGACTTTGTAGTTCTTTGTGGATTTACGTTTAAATAAAATAATTCGTTCAGTTACAAACGTTCTCCTATTAGAGGAAGCTATATCCTTCTGACTCGTTGCTGTACAAGAATCTAGTTGCCAACTCTCATTACTGTGAATATTTGTAAAAAAGATATTCGTCAACAAGGTTACATAATATATGCTTATAGTTTAACTAAATCCTTTCATATACAATTTCATGCATATAGTGTCTGAATGCTGGCCACTGATTATATAGCCTATACCTCATGTAAATATATATTTATTCGGTATGTTTGACAATTAGCAATTCCTTAACACTCTAACGAGTGATGCGGAGTATAGCAAGAAAAGTGGGAGCATAAATTTATCCATTCCTATAATTTTGTAAAAAGACAAAGAGGCGGGAATTAGGCCCTCGCTTTTGAGAAAATTCCCATTGTCCCAGAGAAGGGATTTGGTTCGTCCTTTTTTCAACACACTACTTTTCATTCTCCAAGTCAATGACTAAACTCGTTATTCAATCTAGTTCAACGTTTACATGAAGTGATAATACATACGCCATTACATATACGTGCATGAGTGACTGGGTTTGTTTCTACCGCCTTTAATTATTGTTTATGAAGGCATGATTTGACAGATCGCCAAGCTTAGCAATACATAAATAATATGATGTATAATCTATACGCGATGTTATGTATAGCATAGAATATATAACATATATAATCTTTTTAGATTAATTATGATTCCTTGGAATACACCCTTCAGTTGCCAAAATCGTGAACGTCCATTTCTACAATGTTACATGCATTGGCTTCATTGGCTGGTTATATACAAATAGTGAACTGGCTTAATTATAGACTATGAGATATATAGGCTCAGTTTTGTTTTGCTCCTTTCTTTATATATCTGTAAACATCACGACACGAATACCACAATCACCGTTTATTAAATACATTGATACATCGACAACTGCAGGATATGAATTGAAGACGATCTAACCATCCTTTGAACTGCACAATGAATTATCATTGACATGACTGACTTTTGCTGGTGTGGTATCAATTGACCTCTTAAGACGTATAGAGTCTATAGACTGTCTATCTCTACAAAATGACTGAATTATCTAGCTAACATTTCCGGCGATAGATCATTTAAAATAGTAAAATAGTTTACTTAACACGCCTTTCAGTATTTTTTTAAAATTTAACGACCGCTCTCTTTACCGAATAAGATTTCAAATTTTGATAGGTCATGACTGCATCATCTGAAGGTCACCACTGAAGCAACATAACGATTGGAGCAAATGTAGGGACACTGAAAACAACTGAAATCTAACTAAAAACAACCGTATAATTACCCAATATTCACTGAAGACTTTAAAGTTAACAACACAATATCGATATCACTGTTTGACTTGTATTCTTCACGAGATCTTTCTCTTAGCCCTTTTTAATCTCATGTTAGCTATACCTCCATTAAATAGCAATAGTCTATTACATTTATCTTGTCCAATATTCAGCTGAAGCTGCACAACGTTAGGACGCGCAGGTAACATTGAGTTTTGCAATTGCTAGATATCATGGTGAATATCAATCATATTGGCAGTGCTTGAAAAGAAAAACATATTATCCTAGCTTATGTATAATCCTTGTTTTGGTCAAATTATATTATTATTCTGTTTCCCTGCAAGTTGCTTGAGGATATTTAATACACGAGAACTATGAACTTTACGAACTACATTTTCCATGGATTTTCTTCAACTGTGTGTTATAGATGATCATAATAAAGTAAATGGTTTAGGAATATCATGAGATACCAAGGGCGTATACGGAGGGGGAAGGAGGGGTGCATGCAACGGGGGGTGAAAAAAGTTTGACGAACAAATACATACGATTGCCACCTTATTTGTGTTTAAGGAGATTTTAGAACGACCCGTTCTTATTTTTAAAAATTGGATGGTTTTTCTGATAATGCTACCTGAAAATGCTGCTCCACCGCCTGTTTATCCAGCAAAAGAGAGTAAAGTATGCCTGACAATCAGGTTATGGTATTGCCCATTGGATGCAATAGCCCACTAATCCTAGCCTCTGCAAGCGGTATCGTCGTTTTTTATCTCATCTCGCCACCTTTTATATCCCAAATGTACTGCAATGCGATTCTAGCGAGTCGTAAGCACCAATTTTATTACGGTAGAAAAAATGGATATGCCGGTACTACAGTCGTTTACCACGACGCTGGTCTGAGACTATATTGCTGCTCGCTTATAGTGAATATCACTAATTTCTTCGCCAACATTGTGCTGGAGCCCTTCCCCCGGCCGCTTGCATGCCCATGGTCTTTTGACAGTCATATACTCAAGTCAAGTGTTCTAACGTCAATGCAAACCGAGATCAAGTGAGAGTATCAATTATCTTGTCAGATTAACGAGCAGATTAATAAGTATTGCCGTCATTGCTACGAATTGCAGAATTAGAAGCTACGCCACAAACTTGGCGATATTCACTCCTGTGGTCCCTGGAACTGAAACCTGCGCATCTGTAACTGCAGGTTATAGAACGAGTCAAACAGGTCGAGTTATCTGGATTTTATACTGTACTGTATGTATATGTATCGTATTTTTCACTTATCATGGAAAAATGCAGGAATTTAAATTTCTAGTTCACCTTTCAAATAGGAACACCACCTTCCTTATCTACGGAATTTCTCTAATTTCTCTGACGAACACACTTAATTGGCATGAATTAAAGCAAGCAATTTTAAATGATGAACTGCCGTGTCACTGTGTATATGTATCGCATTTTTAACTGATCGTGGAAAAATGGCTTTAAAATATGGCTGACCTTTCCCATACGAACATCACCTTTACTATTTGCGGAATTTTTCTAATTCTTCTGACGAACAAATTTTGTTATTAGGCCAAACAATTATAAATAATGCTTCATGCAGTCAACCGCGCCAAGTCCACGAAAAATTATGCACAGAAGCCGCTGCGAAAAACAAAAAACATTTACCTCGCTCCTCTTCTCGGTATCCTTTCGCATCCCCGCGGCTTGTCCGTTTTTGAATCCGAGAGAAAATTCTTGATTTCTACCGAGAATGCAGATCACGTTCGTGGACGCCGATGTGTTCGCGTGGGCGTTCTCCGACTATTGTCGTTGGTCTGAAACAAAAAATTTCTTTGATAGCGTTGAATATTTTTAGAAACAAACAATGGCTCAGCGTGATTGTGATTTTACAAGCATAATTACCCAGCATCAGGTGAACTTGGTGTGTCAGCTCCACCGTCCTGTCACTTGCGCGGGCCTTTTCCTAGGTAAACAAAAGCACACATCTCCGGTGTAGCGAGGTCGATAATTCTTATGAGACCTCATTAACTGCGCGTCGCTACCGGATGCATCTATGTATACTTAACTTACTGACACCTCGCATAAATACGTTGTTTGGAGAAACAAGTCAGGTCAGTCGGACGAAAAGTCGTTTACCAGTTAACGTTTCGTTGCAGCATAACCATTTTACCTAATAATGTTAATTAAAAAATGTCGTGTTGAAAGACTTTTCGCTCGCAGTGGTCTCTCGTTTATCCATATAGTTCCTGGATTACGGTGCCCGCGTGGTACCTAATAGTTGGCACAAACAGTCGTCCACTCGCGCGTCCAACTTTTGTCAATAGATTCCCCACATTGGAATGTGGATTATAGGATTTTGAATGATCAACCACAGTAAAGCCAGATTAAAAATGGCGACAGACTGTAGTTGTAAACACGGTGTGGTTTTGTGTCTGCAGTTGAATATGCACAGTGTATTCCGGAGTCATGCACTCCGTCTGGATGCAATGAATTTGCGAACTCCGAAAATGAAATCCAGGCTGGCATTCTTAAATTGTGATACACAAAAGTGTTGTGCTGCGTGGGCAATATAGAAATAGAAATTTGGAAAATTCTAAAATGTTGCATGTGTACCAAAATAGTGTGAACGTTTCGAGCAAATTAAGGCCCTAATGTATTAGTAAGCCGACCATGCCAGTGGAAATATATGTTAGTTCTTTGTGAATTTAGTCTTATCACCACCAACTGAACGTAAGAAAAGGCTTCTTGAACATATCAAATCGGTATCAGGATCAGGGGATATATGCAATGAAGTAGACTGGCCTCACTCCGTAATGTAACTATTGAATGACTATAGAAGGCCAGTTTCAAACCCCGCGGCGTCGAACTATTCATGTGCCTATAACCTAATGAAAATAAGCTTGAACAAAATATTTGCCAATTTACTTCTTTTTTTTTTTTTTTATTTAAAATTTATTTCGACCACGTTTACCCCAAAAGCTCACGTATACATTTCATTTTACATTATTAAAACATTATACATAAATAAACCATTACATTTTACATTATTAGGTTCGCGCATGAAAAGTTCAACGTTTGAAACAGGCCTAAATAGAAGCTTTATTCTTTAACATTTATAACTGATAAAATATGGAAAATATCAGGTACATAAAGGTGGTTTTCACTTTTCTAGTATTAAGAAAATCAAGCTTTTATTGTCGGTAGAAATGTTTATTTTTTGTTAATGTTATTGGTGTTTGTGAACTGACAAAAGATAATTTGTAAAATAGTTTGCGCAATGGTCGCCGTGCTGTTGTGACTCGAGAAGATGGCTTTTCGAAAATGTTTTTTAAAGATTTCTTTGTGTTTAAATTTGGAACAAAGTATCTAATATAATCCCTATATATACTTGTTGCTAGAAAAGACAAATATATGCAATAATATAAATGATAAAGACAAAAACAATGGAACTCAGTTTAGGAACTAGAATATCGATAGCAGCCAAGAGTATATAGGACTTGTTGTTTTTTCATTACCGTGACATTAAACACATAATTTTAATAGGATTAAACTGTTTTAATAATGAAGAACCATTTGCCTTGTGTATTGCTTTTGACTTCACTTTTCCAGAGGCCCAGAACACAATTATTTCGTTTATTCTACATCGACCGTTTAACATAAGAGTTATACTGGCTTATCATCGTCATTTGCCATCGCAATATGCAACACATTTTTTATTAGTCTTTAAACCGTTTATAACCTAAGTAAGAAGCCAACTTATTAAACTGCCAACTCCTCTTATACGAGAGGAAATCTTGGAATGCAAAATAAAATCCATCAATTCCGGCAGATCGAGTTATACTTATTCATATTGGATTTCAGCTTCAGTATAAGAGCGTATATGATTTCGAAAGTTCAGAAAACCCAAGTGAAGTCTTCCACCCTACAAACTAGCTCATGCATGTGCTCTGCTGTGCAGTGCTATACGAACTATTACGTCACAGGATTGGGGCTCACTGATGGTTATGCGTAAATCGCATGTCTTCAACTTCAAGATGGTTTGACGAAATCACTTGAAACTTTGCGCATTCTTTAAAATAAATTAACATGACCCGACGACACACGTCGCCATGATAATATATCAAATTCCAGACAAATCCTTTGTCTGCGTGGAAAATGTATGTACTATATATATATATATATATATATATATATATATATTGTTGTAGTGAATGTGGCAGCTAACACCAATGTATATTTATATAACATGGATAAATATAATACTTATATAAAACACATCGTCCAAAACGTGGTCAATGGTATGTAATTAATGTACTATTTCTATTTTTATACTATATCCAATACTTTTGAGAACTTAGAAATTTATATAATACCCAATATTAACTGGTGTCTGTAGATTGAAATATATATATATATATATATATATATATATATATATATATATATATATAGTATATATATATATATATATATATATATTATATATATATATATATATATATATATATATATATATATATATATATATATATATATATATATAATTTCAATATATATATATATATATATATATATATATATATATTATATTATATATATATATATATATATATATATATATATATATATATATATATATATATATATATATATATATATATATATATGTATGTATAAATATAATGACTTCTGTATATAGACAGTACGTATATTATCAATCGAACCTGCGAACCAGTACATGCATCATATGGTTACAATAAATCAGGCTTCGCCAGTTTGCCATGCCTTCGGTAGTTCAATGGTTAAATCAGCATGTTACAGTTTCGATTCCTGTCCGCGACTCAGAAACATATGACTCTGAGGTTTGAGCTTGACGATCGTGCATGTGTGTGTATATAATTATTGTATTCATGAACAGTTTTGCGCAGCCGGATTTTCGACCTCTGAGGGCCGGGAATTGCGTCGAACCTGTGCTACATGCACTGGCAACGTCCATCAATAAGCAATCGTGGCCCCTCTTACATGTTTTGTTTTTAGAAGACACTAAAGATTATAGACGGTCTGTAAAAATCCGCATTCAGACAATAACATTCGTGACTGGAATTTTCGCTAAGACCTTATCGTGACACTTGCATGTGTAGAAAGATGTTGTCATGTGGGGGTGCCATTCTCGATGAGTTTCGAGTGTTACTGTTGCGTTTACAAACAAAGTTCACACGATGCCGGTACCAAATTATTATCGCGGCAGAGTTTCCGCAGGTTCACACGAAGCCGTCAAAATTAATTATTTAATATATGTTTGCTGCATGCGTTCACATTATCTAGATCGAACCCTCGTTCGAGCACTGGTTACGTAGTCCTTCCATACTCGTCGGTTCATCATTGCTGTCATGACGTGATATCCACATCGCAAGCGAGGATGCAATTTCATCGTCATGCTGGATGCTATGCAACTATGCAAGTACACGGAATGGCATGAGTTTAAAAATGTGTTGCGCTGCGTCAAAGGCAGTGTAGAAATATAAATCGAAAACTATAAAATAAATAGTGTGTATAGGAGGTCTGAAATGAAAAGTCACTTTTCGTTTCATTCTCTGACGAGGGCCTTCCCTGAAAACATTACTACCTCCCTCGATACCTCCTATATACACGCTATTTCGGAAGCGCACTATCCTTTTAAATCATGATTTTAGATTACTATTTTGAGGTATAAGGGAGGTTGGACACAAAGGCCTGTCGGCACCGATAAGGGATCCGTTTATATTTCCCACCGTTTAGAAATCGTTTTCAAATCACGCTTCTCACGTTAAAAATAACATTTTACACAAAGTCATGTAATTTCGACCGCGTTTTATGATAGTTTTTGCGCTATTTATAATATATATAATGCACATTTTACACTGGAATCTTGTTGATTCTTCCTCCTCAATCGAACCTGCAGTGGACCGTTCTTCTCCAAGAGCTGGCCGGGTCACTATATCAAAACTTTTTAGTGTAGCCTTTAGGCAGTCCTTTTGGGATCTTGAGTCATTCATTCTCGATAGATGATCAGCCCATTTTCCAGCTGTCGTCTTTTGATGATACACTCCACTGATATACAGCTATAGTTAGCACTTAATTCCAGATTTCATGGAGACTTTCTAATTTCCGATTATATGAAGCCGATTTTCCGCAAGCATCTGGCCGTGTTGTATCGGATATACAAACTCAGCCGAAGGCGAGAGATAGTATATCCGATATATACAACACCGACACGAATATTGTAAAGTACTTAACATACTCACTACAATGACATCTAAATGTTCATATTTATATCGACAATATTGAGTGTACAAGCTATTTTAGCTGAGTAAATCCAAAGAAAAGTTTATGTAAATCTACCCCATTCATAATAAAGATTCGTTACTTTCAGAACTCAGATTGAGAGCGAAGGTTAACTTATAGTCCAAATTTTCTGAGGTATAGGCGTGATGTATATTTCCACAAATATGATATGTGTTACATATATATATATATAATACATTTTTTCTGAAGAAAATTGTTGTAAAGCCTCCTGTATACAAGAGCCGGTGATAATTAAGCTCGCTACTTGAGGAAGTTCTGCGAGAGGGGCTTCGCTCTACTTCGTCGAAGATGAGATGTCTTCCTGTAGAGATTTGCATGAGAGTCGGGGCGATGTATAAATATGTATATGATGTTTGACTGTTCTGCCGACCGTGTCTCAATAGCTCAGTAGTTAGAGCGCTAATAAAAGCGACGGTCAGGCAGTAGACATATGTGTAAATTGAACTAAGTTGAACATCTCAATGACGTTGGAACGTGGTACCGTATTAGCAATAGACGTGAACGTTTGTTCTAGCCTCTAGGAGTCTTGGGATTCTGATCTGTCATAGATAACAATTTATATGGTTAATAAAAGGTGTGAATTCATATATGTGCCATTACTTTGGTCCCTTAGGCTTAGGACCGGGGTATAATAATATGCAGACTGCCCGAGTCCGAATCGACGCATCGGCGCTCTGACCTGCACTGGCACTGATCAGCTATTGAGATCAGTCCCTCAGGACAATAAGAGATTTTTATATTTATACATAGCCGTTATTCTCAAGTCTCTACAGGAAGACATCTCATATTGTAAAGCCTCCTGTGATACAAGAGAGTATGAGTGGTTCTGCTATAACTTGAGAAAATCGTTTGAGAGGTTTCGCTCTACCTTGTGAAGATGAGATGTCTTCCTGTTCTGACCGTGTCTCAATACTAGCTCAGTGGTCAGAGCGCCGATGCGTTGATTCGGAGACCTCGGATTCGATTCCCGCGGTTGGGGCGTTAAACAGTTCTCTCTCTCTCTCTCTCTCTCTCTCTCTCTCTCTCTCTCTCTCTCTCTCTCTCTCTATATATATATATATATATATATATATATATATAACAATCAGATCTTATACGACCATTTTTTCCTGAATTACAAGTTCCTTGCTGGCCTAAGTGGGTGTTTAATATATGGAGGAGGGCTAGCCCTCTTGCTAGGCTAGAGCCCTCTTTACCGAGATCCCGCCTCTCAGTAAAACCATATGTAAAATTTGTTTTCGTTTATATGAGAGCAGGATCAGCCCTCCTAGGAGGCGAGATCTCGCTATTGACTACCCAGGATATCGCCTATACGAGACTGGAAATTTTCCATGTAAACGCACTCAACTAGCGGTAGTCAAGAGGGCTGGCCACTGGCCAGTCAAAGCTTCTTACACGCGACAAAGTTGGTTCGTATATTTTTAGACAACTCTTTATTTCACAAGTTCTGTTTGTTCATTTATAGGTTTTAAATTGAAAATCTACCATCCGCCAAATCACGATTTCCAGAGAGTCGAGATAATACTTCTCGACTGGTATAAAACTTTAGCCGAATTACCCAATATTCAAATTTTAACATGGCTAAGATAGTCTTCCATCGAATTTCGACAGACCCGAAACATATAAAGCACACAGTTACACTTCACCTTTTGACGAAATTAGGCTTTCGCTCGAAACGTTTGACCACACACTATTTTGATACACACTATTTTGGCAGTACACCAACCTCTAGTATTCAATTTGTATTTCTACACTGCCTACGCAGCACAACACTTTTATATCAAACATAAAACAGCTAGGCCAGGGTCTCCACGTAGTCACCATGAGTATATATACTAATAGGGGGCGTGGAGTATACCGAGGAGAAATGTCGTATTATATGACTACATGCATGCTGATGCACATGTACTGTATATGGCCAACACTTTTTATACTTTTTTTTGTAGATTCGTCTGATATGAATTCCTCTTACACAACCAAGTTTCGGTACCGTTTTGCCTTCGGATAGATACGAAATATTAAGAGGTTCATCTGATCTATATAGAGACTAGAAGTAGAAAACAATTGACAAAAATATAATATTCCTCTAGATCACATGCATGCAACTCAATTATTTGCTCGAGAAACTAATTTGTTTTCGTTTTGACCGGTGCAACATCGGCCAAGTTGGCATAATAATCTCGATCTAATCTTTTTCATCCACACCATGGAAATTTTCCACACCATGGAAATTTCCATGGTGAGGAAGAAAAATTGCATGGCATATAATTATGTGGGTAAATACCATATAACATTCCCTAGCCCAGCTCGATGAGATTTTCTAGCTTGATCTTATACGAGCATGAATGATGTCGCATTTGCATCCTATAAATCAAGCAACTTTTCGGCCTGTTTACATGTTTCTAATATGAATATTCATCAATCTGTCAGAGCTAAAAAAGAGGATATTAAACGTTGATAGGATTACACTGGCCTTGCATGCATTCCCAGACTTAACTCGGAAATGCCTGTGATTTTGTTTAAACTGATTTATCCGGAAAGTGGATTACCCGGCATAATCCCCGCTATTACTACTGGGTGCTGAATTTTTCTGTCTTTCTGCATTTAATTGGTTTGAGTACGACACTTAGTCTATTAATATGATTGGCAAATAAACAGAAAAACACTGCTAATGAGTTCTCAAAACAAAAACTGGATTTATTTTTCTTCGTCCTCTAAGATCTCGAAAGAACTGGAAATAAGAGAAGTTCAATATGTCAAACAATGCTCAAGCAAAAGTACTTATACGTATTTCTATAGACGTCGTCTTGGACGATGTGCCCTTCTTCAGGTCAGATACCTCTCGACCTCGTAGGCCTACCCCTATACGAGCATGCAAAGTAACAATTTTTCTTGCGGAGACATGGCCTGTGAACTCGACTCGGGCGACGCGCCACTATGGCCGGAATCCAAGATAACGAAAATTAATTAACATTTCACAAGATTAACGTTTCAAAATGGCGGCCCAAGAGCCTGTTTATTCAACTTTTAAAATGTTTTACAATACGAGCATGTACGGGCACACATTTGTAGGGGCGGGCGGAGAGCGTAATTGCCCGACTTGTGATATAAAAAAGCCCACCGGTAATCATATATACGTGTTCGCATGGATATGACTATGTTTGGATAAATTGTTTTGATTACTCATCCCCATTTTCCCCTATATTTTTCGCCCGACTTACGTTGAAAATTTGCCCGACTTAGCAACATTCCCATTTGTCTGGGGGGGCAGCTGCACCCACCGCCCCTCATCCCCTCCTCGTACCGGTATGAACACGAGCATTATCATAACGCCAAACTCTTATATTCCAACTAGCTAAGTCATATAATTCGATATACTTTTTTGTTGTCAATGTCATTTAAGCTTGCAATTAGTCTTGGCAAGACGTGAAGATGGCGTTTGGTAGAACGTGCGCCGTTGAGATTACTCTATGGATTACGACTTCATGGGACTAAAAATCATTCATTTTCTTTGTTTCGTAGAATTGTTTTGTTCAAAGAACGTCGCCTTTGATGTTACTGTTGTAGATCTTAAAGGACATTGGCAACAAACGACAATATGAAACTTTTAAATTTAGATCAAAGATCATGACTTAAATAGTCGGAATATCGTATTTTGAGGTTCAATGGCGTAGCCAAGGCCGGGCCCACCCGTGGGCACTGGCCCAGGCCCACCCGTGGGCACTTGCCCAGGCCCACCCGTGGGCACCGGCCCGGGCAATGCTCGGCTGTGTCGGGGTAACTATAATTATTTTACTAAACTAGAGTTAACATATACCACAGAAATCGCCGTGTCGCCTTTTAATTTTATCACCGGCTGTGGAAAAGCAGAACGAGCACTGCATTCACTTTACTTCGGCACTGCAGGAAACTTGGAGAAATCTGAAATATTGGAGTATCGTACGTCACAACACCATAAGCAAGCAAAGTTATCATTAAAATATGGTCGGCACTAGAGGCAATCCACTGAGGGTCTTTAACCGAGTGGGGACTAGTACTAGTTGCTAAATTATATTTCTGCCCTGCCAGGTTATCTTAGCCTACCCCAACACAACACCAATCCTAACCCCCCGCCTTAAGTGTCTTCCTAACCCTAACCCCCGCCTTAAGTGTCTCCTTAACCCCCCGCCTTCAACTTCATTGTAACCCTGACTCCCAACCTGTGTGTTTTAAAAAATTAAGAAACTTGAATAATTTAGCAACTAGTCGTATGTCCCCACTCGGTTGGGTTAGGATTGGTGTTGTGTTGGGAATTGAGTTCTAGAATCCTACAATATACTGTTGTGGAATTACCCATTATTGGTAATCTAAGAGTATTTGACAATTGGCGATTATTGGTAATCTAAGAGTCAACATAACCTACTCGGTTAAAGACCCTCAGTGGATTGCCTCTAGTGCCGACCTTAAAATATACTCAAGCTATTGTTCAGAATGCCATGACAATCTCTGTGAATACAACGCAATGCGAAAGACCTCTCTAGTGGTCTGTCACTCGAACAGTCATAGGAGAGTTTGCCGCACTTGCGTTAATTTTAGAAAACTCCCACAAAATTGCGTCAGATAAACCACAAAACCCTCAAATTCGGACTTTTGACGACTTAATTGAGAATATGATGAGTGTTTATTTTTCATTTCATACTACACTTTAAGTAACTTTAAAGAAGGTATTGTCGTAAGAGCATTGAGACTATTGTATAATGCTCCAAAACGTCTTTATTATTATTATCATTATCCAAGATCTGTTAGAACATATTATTGGAGACTGTTTTTACCAATGTTCTCTTAATACCATCCATTATTAACAGAGCACAAGACCACCGAAGCATGACCGTGAAGTCTTAGCATTACCGGTACGAATGGGCGGTCTAGGATTCACAAATCCATGCGATGAAGCAGCCACAGAGTACGCTGCATCGATACAGATAACAGCACCTCTGGTAGAAAGAATTACATTGCAGACACAAGAATTGCCGGATGACTCACACATACAAGAATTCGGAAGAAAATAACGAGAAAGATGAAAAAATATGCTTTAAATGAAAAAGTTGAAATCTTGAAGAATGCAGTATCTGAAAAGACAAAAAGATCACTGGAATTTGCAGCCGAAAAAGGAGCTTCTACTTGGCTAACAGTAATTCCAATTTCGGAGATGAACTTCAACTTAAATAAAAGGGAATTCCGTGATGCCTTAAACCTAAGATATGATTTGAGTATCAACGATAGCCCTTCCGGATATGGGGAGACGTTTACTATATAGATCATGTAATGATATGTAAACGCGGAGGAATTCATAATTCAACGCCACAATGAACTACGAGATCTGGAAGCTGAACTCCTGAACATGGTATGCAATGACGTTGAGATTGAACCCTTAACTCTACAGAGGTCAATGCATGGAGAGACCCTTATAAACCCGGAAGCAAATATATCTTCTGGAGCGCGGCTGGATGTTCATACAAGGGGATTTTGGGAAAGACAAAGATCTGTCTTTTTTTATGTCCGCGGGTTTGTCACCCAAGCGCAGAATCTTATGGAGATCTCACTCCCCAACAAATTTACCGAAATTGAGCAATGATCTTTCACACCACTCGTTTTTACTACAACCGGAGAAATGCGAGAGGAATGTCTAAGATATCATAGCCGACTTGCAGAGTTGATAGCAAACAAGAAAGGAGAGGTATATTCACACACAATATCGTGGTCGATAAGAGCAAAAGATCTCATTTTCCATTCTTAGATCTGCCTTGGTGTGTCTATAAGAGGCTCCAGAACACTTAGTCAGAAGAGTACATTACAACATTAAAGACATAGACTTGATGTGATTATAGAGACCGTGATGGCAAGAATTCATTAGTTTTGTAAATTTGTATTATTAGTTAGTTAGATAGTCTCATATTATTATCAATATTATTATATAGAGAATAATACATGGATGTGTGGAAATATGAAATTTATTTCGAGTGTGGACCAGGATATCGAACGAGTGAGCGCAGCGAACGAGTGAGATATCCTGGTCAACACGAGAAATAAATTTCATATTTCCAAGCATTCATGTATTTTTCTGTTTATTATATAAAAAAATGTCCAATTGATTAGAAAAAAAAGCTTTAAACGATAGTGCTGTATCAGCGATAATCGTCACATGTGAGATTACCATAAATAATCACACATGTGAGATTATCACTTTTATTATTTGTGGAAAAATCAATAAAACACTCTACTTTATATAATAAATTGTTATATGTACATATTAATTGATTAAATTATTATAATTGTTATATTAATTAATTGTAAATAATTATATATAATACAGTTTGAATACACGGACAGCAAAATTTTAAGTAATAATAACTATTCTATATTGAACAAATTTTTATCATAAGTAACCTTGCATGTAAAATATTTTGTATTTAACCTATGTTGCTGTCAAGGATTAATATAAAACGAATTGTTGTAACAGAATATCTACTAAAACTTACTACAGTCTACATGTTTAAAAGTCATTAAAATTATCTACCAACTAATATCGTAAAAGTTATCAAAGGATTATCTAGCTCATAGTGATGTTTGCCTTCTTATATAATCAGGCTATATTAAATCTTTCATCCGATTTGACTTCCTTTCATGTAATGGCTTTAAATGTTCGTGTGATGTTTAGGGTACTGGAGATCACTGATCTCTGCATCCTTAATGGTCGTACGTCTCTTCCACGAGGCCCCAGCATCTTTCGCATTGCAGTATCCAAATCTCTGGACCATCCTCCCAGGACATCAATAATCACATTGTACTGTTCCACTTGATACCCAGGGTACTGTTGTTTAAGTTCCCATCTCAGGGGGCCGTACTTTAGCGTTTTCTCCTCGTCTTTCTTTTCACGGTTGTTAATCCACGGACAGCTCATCTCTACAGCCATTACTTTCTTACTTTTGTGATCTACGAACCGAGCATCTACTCTATAGTATTCGCTGTCACATGGTTGTACTCTGCATATACCGGTACATCCCAGAATGCTTGCGCATCCTCAGATACGTAAATCGGGCCCGGTACTTTTGGGGAGTACCACGGTGGAACTGTACTCGCTAGCTTCATCACCTTCAGCATCTAGAAGAAGAGGATTTTTAAGGCTGCATTATGTCTTGAGAGGAGGTACTTGTTTTGTGCCAGTGCTGAACACCCTGCCAGTGCTGAACACCCTGCTAACACATGTGCAAGGCTCTCCGCGGCCTTACCACACAATCTGCACATGATATCATCAATCTTGCTTGTCTTCGTTTTATGTGATGTGTGCAACTTCGTTGGAGTTAACTGTTCGTAGAGCTCCGTCATCCCAGCTATGGTGTGCGAGGGTGCATGTTTCCACTCCTTCAGCCATGCAAAGCATCCTGTTTGGTTCAGTTTTTCATCACCCCATTTTAGAAATTTCCCTTGCCACTTTTCACCTCGGATTTTATCTCGAAGCTGTTCCTCAACTGCTGTCTTCAGTTGTTTCTTAACCTTCTCTCCAGATGCCATTTCCCCTTTGTTGTTACTGAACGTGGGGTACGGGTGACTTAAGTTTACAGTGATTCCAATCTCGTTAGTATAATATTTTAACACCTCCTTTACTAACGATTGATGGCCTTGATCAACTGCTCTTTCTTCAAACTCCCGAACCAACTGTACTGTGCAGCTTTGATCTTGGTTAGCTTGTACTCGTTCTCCACAGAGCAAAGACCACGCCCTCCTTTGTCTCTCGGTAGGTATACAAGCGCCGTTGATCCCAACGGATGTTTCCCACCACTCTCCACGATAATCTTCCGCGCGACTCTGTCAATCTGTCTCAACTCTGCCAGCGGCCAGTGCTGTGTCCACATGAGATTAGTACATGAGATAAGACAGCACTGGCATTGCAAATTGATTAGAAGCTAAGATCATCTTTGGAGGTAGACTTTCGCTGCGCATTCTAGCACCAACTTCTCTTCTTGAATCAGCCTCTCTGGAACGCCCAAAACTGCACTTGTGTCTCCTCTTTAAGATATTCAATTACCGATGATTGATCTAACTTCAGATCCTCAGCCTCTTGCGTTTGAGCCCCCTTTTTAATGTGTATTACATTACATTTCTTGGGGTTCCATTGGAGACCAATGTCTTCCATCGCAGCTTTTGTCGATTTCAGGACTCTACTCAACTTCGCCTTGGACGCTGCGAAAACTTTAAGATCATCGACATATAGTAGACTCGTTATCTTCGAGCTTATCGGGTTAGACATCCTGTATCCTTCGGTGGAACTCAATTTCCAGGCAACTGGGTTTAGTCACAGCGTAAATAGCCGTGGGCATGCAGCGCATCTCCTTAAGGTAGACCCTTGTTCAAAGTGAATTGTTCCAGACTCTTTACCGCATTTGGTGTTAACCACGATCTTTGTGTTCCAGCTTGCGCATAGGTTATATATAACTCTACACAGCCATACTGGAAATCTGTGCACCTGCATCATCTTCTTTAACCATCCATGGTCTACGGAATCATATGCCTTTTTCACGTCAATCCACGCCATGCTCAAATTACGTTTACCTCTATGACAATCTAATGTGACCATTCGGTCAATTAACAGATTGTCCATTGTTCCACTACTGCCGATCTTTGCACCTCTTTGCTGTTCTTCCATTAATTCATAATCATCTAATTAGTGATGATCCATAGGTCTTAGCAGACAGGATGTGAACCACTTGTACATGTTATTTAGACAGGTAATCGGTCGTTGATTCTCACTAGAGAACTCTCCAGGTTTGGGAGTGAGCTTCGTTTTTCCCTCTGAGAACCACAAAGGTACCTCTCGGTATATTTAGAGATGGCCACGAAAGCTGACGTCACATCCGCGTGGAGAGAGTAGGCCCGTTTCCACCAGAAATTTGTCAGCCTAGCTATCTGGTCCAGGTGCACTCCAGTTTCGTTTCTTCATAAGAACTTTCACAGCCTGAGTTTTCTCCAGCGACCAGTTTTCCTATTTATTTCCTTATTATTATTATTATTAATATTATTATTATTATTATTATTATTATTTTTACTTTGATTTTTATTTTGACTTTAGTTTTAATTATTATTATTTTTATATTAATTTATTGTAAATAATTATCATAATATAGTTTGAATATACGGACAGCAAATTTTAAGAAATAATAACTATTCTACAGTATATTGAACAAATTTTATCATCAGTACCTTGAATGTAAAATATTTTGACATTATTGTTATAAAGGAAATTAAATTATAATAATAATAATAATTATTATTATTATTATTATTATTATTATTATTAATAAAGCCCACATCTATGTGCCAGAACCGAAAGATACCAAGTTTTGCTATCTTTCGTTGCAATCTACTCTATTTGTACTACAGTAAAAACCCGCGAGTAAGAACCTGCGTTTTCCCAAGTTCAGGTTCTTATATAAATGGTACTTAGCACAAATTGAGGCTATTTATTTAGGTTCTTAAATAAGGTTCTTACTTTCTAAAGAAAAAAATACATTGTAGCTAATAGAATTTAGTGGTATTCAGCCTGTATTCCTTATAATATAACATCTGCATATCATGTAAGTATTTATAAAGAAATTCATGAAAAAAACAGACTCTTCCATATGCTGATGAGCCATAAACAATATATATACAGTTACAGTATTTATGTGTAATTACAACAATAACAATTCTATTTGATTTTCAACATTGGCATTTACATTGTATTAAATTGGAGTAATAAGGCACCTGTGTCTCCAAAAATGTTGATCTGTATCTTATTCACCCAAGTGTACACATCTTTTTATGTAGATTTTAGAAAATAAGAACCTGTTTCAAATTTTAGGCTAAACAGGTTCTTAAAAACTAGGTTCTTACTCGCGGGTTTTTACTGTACTCCAGACATAATCTAACTTCCGTATAATAGTTTCACTCTCCATTGAGTATTTTGCATTTCTCTTACTACCCACTGCTGTCGAGATCTCTCTTTTATCAGTTTCACTATCAGTTCTTCCAGTTTCTTCATTCCTTCTCCTAAAGATCCAATCACCAAATGTACTATTTCGATCCTGAAGCCTGCACGCTTCTCACGGACTTCAAATGTTAACTGATTGTATTTTTGTAATTTTTCTCTCCGTTTTTCTACGATGTTCGCCTCTGCAGGGAAGGCCATGTCAACACCAAATTTTACCTTCCTCGGTATCTACTGTCTTCCAAAGTTAGATCAAGTACTCACTACCAGAAAGAACGTACTTACCGCCAATGTATACAGTCTGACGATACATGGACGATCGTCAAGCTTGTATCATCAGAAAAATGATTCTGAGTCTGTCTCTCGCTTATCAGAACACAGTCTGCAATTCTCCGATTCGATCTCCATTCCCTTCAAAGCCTTCCAAACTCTGATCTCGACCGGCCATCTGTTCAAACATCTCTATTCTCTATCACAGCTGCCGTCATTCTTGAATTTAGGTTGCAATCTAACCATTGATTACATTTATCTTCTTGACCACTGAAAACCTCACTTTGTATCTTCTTCTCCTAATATTGATCGACACGATCTTTCGTCTTGGATTTCAACAATGTTTTCAGCCTCCTCCAGGTATCTTTCCAAGTTCCACACATCACTTCTCGCCATTCAAGTAAATCTCTCCTACCATTTCCAGTGCTTCTTCTGATTCTCTCTTTATCGAACAATATTTCTTCATATGTTCCCGTTTGGCAGTACACTAATCTTGACTTGGGTTGCTGTGTCTCGTACCCAGACATCTTCGCGGAACTATGTATAGTCGAACTACTAAAATCACGCTCGATTTTTCATGGATGTCCACAGATTTATGACGTAACTCGTAGATGTTCGTATAATTGCCGGATGCGGAAACTATCTGAATCAAATGTTCGGATAGAACTCGCCAACGGGCGCCTGCATGCAAACAAAATAAAATCTCTTTAGCTACTAGGGCCACAATATTTCGTGAAGAGCCTCGTTCGTCAATCGTAATATAACGTGTTCTGCTTTAGTGCTGAACTTCTGGCAGTTGTTAGTTTATCGACTGCTATAATATCAACTTTTTGTGTTCATATTTAACTGCATTTATTATGCAAGCCTTGTACAGAGAACTATGTTATACAACTATTGTATCTTTATGTTCAACTGCATTTTTATGCAACTGTTAAACTTACATCTGTTGACTTCAATATTACATCTGTTGACTTCAATAAGCCCGCCACTTATTTGTGCTATTTTGCACAATATCACAACCAGTGGCGTAACGCAACCTCTGGAGGCCCCCCGTCAATCGGCCACTCCTGGGGCCCCTCCTCCCTGGTCCACTAAAGAATAGGCTGTATTTCTGTCTACACAATCGCAATCTTCACTTACATATAATTTAGGCTTATGCAAAAATGATATGCATGACGGATTACAAAGGATTATATCTCAATAGTCAATATGTTTTGCATTGCCGCAAGAAGAAACTACAAACCTTTAGTACAGCGGTATTAGCACAAAATGCAAAATACTTCATTTTATCGCCGTGCAAAGTTTAAAACCTTTGGCTTTGCACGTTTTCGTTGCACTCGCAGGCGGCAGGCTATCGCAGCATTGTTTACCGCAAACTTATAAGCAACTCAGCTAGAGGTAGGCCTATTGTGAGAATATTTTGAAATTACATTATATTCTAACTACTAATTCATGTATTGAAATAACTTCTTTTCTGTTTTTCGTTATTCAATTCCCTGGAAATGTAATCAAATTTGTATGGTCATTTTGCCGGGGGCCCCCAAGGCTAGCGTCACTTGACATCCGGACACCCGCCCGTTACGCCACTGATCACAACTGCCTTGAATTTTGAGGCAGCACTTTCCTTGCGATAGTAACTTCTAGTTATTATTATTATTATGAACCACAATATTTTAAAAAGCATTCCGCGGAAACTCACAGAGTAGTTTCATCAGGTTTCAGCTTGTGACGTCACAAACTTCCAGCTAATTAGGCAAAGTGTTACAACAAGATGGCAGATAACAGAATTAATTGTCTTAGGTCAAAAATAGTGCTGTTGTTTTGTACAAGAGTAGTTTTGTTTACTTGGATTACCTTCGTAAGCCTGTTTGTTGATCAGTAAGTCAAAAATGTGAAAGTTTTTAAAGTGCATGCCCCTGTGATCAAATTTTTGGTATCCCAAATTTTTACATATTTGTAAAGAGCATGGTGTTCTTACTCAACTTGCCAAATTTCAAGCAATTGCGAACTAGTGGGAAGTCGCCTTTACAGACTGTTTTTATACGAGATTATACGGTCGCCATTACTCGAACATGTTCCGGACGCTTAGGTTGCGATTAGTCTAAAAAGACTCAACACGTGGCTAGTTGTGTATGAATATGAAGCTACTTGGGGAAAACTTTCTATATATTGTAACTTGTCGTATAATTTCCATGAAGCTTTGTCACGTGTTGAGTCTCTGTCGTCACAATCACATACGCTGCTGTGATATCGCGGGCTCGTCTGGAACAAGGTTTTGAGCAATTGGTGCACAAAATTTTGGCGACTTTGGAGGTTAAATTTCTTGTGATAGAATGTTTGTTGTTCATCTTTTTGGCAAATGCGAACATTTATTAACCTAAAATGATGTTCTGTAACAAAAAATGCCAGGAAATGTAATGCGATATTTCGTCGCAGGGGCACTTTAAGCACCCTAATTTTCTTATAAATATAGGTTATAAAATGTTTTAAAAACCCATCAATGGTTATAATTTATTTTGTTTTTAGTAATAATTTTTAAAGAACTATGAAACTAACACATTTTGATTTGGTCAGACATATTGAAGAGAACAGTTAGGAATTGTAATCAATCAGGTGTACTGGTACCCGCTGATAGACGAATGGCTGTTCTACCGGGATAAGCCAAAGAAAGAACACAAGATAATTTCTTGATATGGCGTCTGACTTTCTGAATTTTCTGTCCTTGAGATTCTTTTGACTTATATATGATTCACGGCCTTAGGCTTAGACGAAAGATAAACGACCGTAATTGACAAAGGTAAGCCGATGCAACTATATATTTGCTGTGCGGGTAATTATATATAAACACGGGACTTTTATAAGCTATTCGTTGATATCGACTTTTCAGTCGCTATGGCCGGAATGAATGATGTAGTTGATCGCCTCTTGCATGGTAATTATAAGCTCTTGTATTGTATACAAAAGACAAAATACATTCTAATTCAAATACATTCACATTAGAAGGTTACAGGTTTGATCCTTGTCCCTGGGACTCAGGAACATTTAACTCTGAGGATCATTTGAGCTTGACGATCGTCCATGTTGTATCGCCAAACAAATATAAGTAGTTGTTTCTACTAGTGACATTATAACAATCAAATATAAGTTTGTATCAAATGTAAGCTTATAGACCTCATCGCTTTATAGAAATTGAGAGCGAATAATCTAATTGTTGAATAGAAACAGATATGAATAATTAGAATCTCCGCGGTGCAGGTTTTCGAAATGTTATGACAAATGTAATAAATTTCATGTATATATACACTGTAAAAACAGATTGGTTAAAACAACCAATTTCTTCGGTTGTCTCAGACTCATCAATTGACCATTTTTTTATGCGTTGAAACAACCAAATTTATTGGTTAATTTATTGGTTAATTTAATTTCAAATTGATTAAATTCAAATTGAGTCTGAGACAACCTATCAAATTGGTTGTTTCAACCAATCTGTTTTTACAGTGTAGATGTACTGAATTCGGGAGCAGATACATGGACGATCGCCAATGGTTCAATTGATATTATGCACTGCCTATATATGCGGTAGTCATTTATATACATCAGTAATGCTTGGGTCTCACCGACAATCAAAGGATTAGGTTCGATTGATAGATTCCTGTCCTTGAGCTTGAGGATCATCGTCTATAAATTCATTAATAACTACGCACAATTAACAGTTATATTTGTCATTGATATACGTATAGCAGAAACATGGATAAACTATTGGTTGTCCTCCGTTACACCGCGACTCTCTTCATCTCATTGGATTTAATTGGACAAACGCTACAGTCTCCAAGAGGATTTTATATAAAACGATTTAACATTGAAGCCGTGCCGACCAAAAACGTAAGATATTATTTGCATTAACTTTCGAACCCTAGTGGATTCCTGGGTCTCTGATCTTCAACCAACAAATTGTGATATCAGATACAAACGTCGGATCGTGTGTCAATGGCCTGTCAACATTTCCGTCAAAATCTGCTCTGTCGTGCATGTGATGCCTACAGACAGACAGGTCTTTCGGACGGACAGAAACTGACTCGTACATAGTCGTCTCTATCCGGGGCAAAGAGGTTTACGAGTCAGGGACAGCTATTTTTATTTCTACTTAACTACGTTTATACATATATTTTGGATTAGAGTTAGTCCGATCTTATTCATTATTTTGGTAGTACACCAACCTTTCAGTGTTTTTCACTCATATTTTAACACTACCTACACAGCACATTACTTTTATATCATAGTTACACCTCATATTCATTATTTTGGTAGTACATCAATCTTTTAGTGTTTTTTATTCATATTTTAACACTACCTACACAGCACACTACTTTTATATCATAGTTAGACCTCTTATTCATTATTTTGGTAGTACATCAACCTTTTAGTGTTTTTATTCATATTTTAACACTACCTACACAGCACACTACTTTTATATCATAGTTAGACCTCTTATTCATTATTTTGGTAGTACACCAACCTTTTAGTGTTTTTTATTTATATTTTAACACTACCTACACAACACATTACTTTTATATCATAGTTAGACCTCTTATTCATTATTTTGGTGGTACATCAATCTTTTAGTGTTTTTTATTCATATTTTAACACTACCTACACAGCACACTACTTTTATATCATAGTTAGATCTCTTATTCATTATTTTGGTAGTACACCAACCTTTTAGTGTTTTTATTCATATTTTAACACTACCTACACAGCACACTACTTTTATATCATAGTTAGACCTCTTATTCATTATTTTGGTAGTACATCAATCTTTTAGTGTTTTTTACTCATATTTTAACACTACCTACACAGCACACTACTTTTATATCATAGTTAGACCTCTTATTCATTATTTTGGTAGTACATCAATCTTTTAGTGTTTTTTACTCATATTTTAACACTACCTACACAGCACACTACTTTTATATCATAGTTAGACCTCTTATTCATTATTTTGGTAGTACATCAATCTTTTAGTGTTTTTTACTCATATTTTAACACTACCTACACAGTACACTACTTTTATATCATAGTTAGATCTCTTATTCATTATTTTGGTAGTACACCAACCTTTTAGTGTTTTTTATTCATATTTTAACACTACCTACACAACACATTACTTTTATATCATAGTTAGACCTCTTATTCATTATTTTGGTAGTACACCAACCTTTTGCTGTTTTTTATTCATATTTTAACACTACCTACACAGCACACTACTTTTATATCATAGTTAGACCTCTTATTCATTATTTTGGTAGTACACCAACCTTTTGCTGTTTTTTATTTATATTTTAACACTACCTACACAGCACACTACTTTTATATCATAGTTAGACCTCTTATTCATTATTTTGGTAGTACACCAACCTTTTAGTGTTTTTTATTCATATTTTAACACTACCTACACAGCACACTACTTTTATATCATAGTTAGACCTCTTATTCATTATTTTGGTAGTACACCAACCTTTTAGTGTTTTTTATTCATATTTTAACACTACCTACACAGCACACTACTTTTATATCATAGTTAGACCTCTTATTCATTATTTTGGTAGTACACCAACCTTTTAGTGTTTTTTATTCATATTTTAACACTACCTACACAGCACATTACTTTTATATCATAGTTAGACCTCTTATTCATTATTTTGGTAGTACACCAACCTTTTAGTGTTTTTTATTCATATTTTAACACTACCTACACAGCACACTACTTTTATATCATAGTTAGACCTCTTATTCATTATTTTGGTAGTATACCAACCTTTTAGTGTTTTTATTTATATGCTAACACTATCTACACAGCACATTACTTTTATATCATAGTTAGACCTCTTATTCATTATTTTGGTAGTACACCAACCTTTTAGTGTTTTTATTCATATTTTAACACTATCTACACAGCACACTACTTTTATATCATAGTTAGACCTCATATTCATTATTTTGGTAGTACATCAATCTTTTAGTGTTTTTTACTCATATTTTAACACTACCATACATGAAAAAATGTTTTATGTACGATAATGCATTCCTTTGGAATTCAATTCCAAGAGAAACTAGGAGTAGTACCTCCCTTAACTCTTTTCAAAAAAAAATCGCTACCTCCATTGACATTAGAAAAGACAAAAGTACAATAAAGTACATGCATGTATATAGAGGATTTCCTGTAAATAGCTTAATTACCTTTTTTTTAGTTCATTGTAAATAGTTAGATTGTGTTCTCGTTAAACCTACTTTTATATAGTTATGTAAAGATATTTTACACACGTCCCCCGTGGTAATCAGCTTAGGTTGACAGGGTCAACGTGTTTAAATAAAGTTTTTCTATCTATCTATCTATCTACACAGCACATTACTTTTATATCATAGTTAGACCTCATATTCATTATTTTGGTAGTACATCAACCTTTTAGTGTTTTTTATTCATATTTTAACACTACCTACACAGCACACTACTTTTATATCATAGTTAGACCTCTTATTCATTATTTTGGTAGTACATCAACCTTTTAGTGTTTTTTATTTATATTTTAACACTACCTACACAGCACATTACTTTTATATCATAGTTAGACCTCATATTCATTATTTTGGTAGTACATCAATCTTTTAGTGTTTTTATTCATATTTTAACACTACCTACACAGCACACTACTGTTATATCATAGTTAGACCTCTTGTTCATTATTTTGGTAGTACACCAACCTTTTAGTGTTTTTATTCATATTTTAACACTACCTACACAGCACACTACTTTTATATCATAGTAACACCTCTTGTTCATTATTTTGGTAGTACACCAACCTTTTAGTGTTTTTTATTCATATTTTAACACTACCTTCACAACACATTACTTTTATATCATAGTTAGACCTCTTATTCATTATTTTGGTAGTACACCAACCTTTTAGTGTTTTTTATTCATATTTTAACACTACCTTCACAACACATTACTTTTATATCATAGTTAGACCTCTTATTCATTATTTTGGTAGTACATCAACCTTTTAGTGTTTTTTATTCCTATTTTAACACTACCTACACAGAACATTACTTTTATATCATAGTTAGACCTCTTATTCATTATTTTGGTAGTACATCAACCTCTTAGTGTTTTTTATTCATATTTTAACACTACAGACCTCTTATTCATTATTTTGCTAGTACACCAACTTTTTAGTGTTTTGTATTTATATTTTAACACTACCTACAATTGCAGCACACTACATTTATATTAATAAATCCATTTTCCGTAGGGTAAAATAATGCTTCACTTGAAAGGGCGTTACGGGGCGATCGGAGCAGATGGACCAATGGTAAATAATTTCCAGTATTGCACAAAAGTCTCGTTCGTGAAAAAGCCTCATATTCACGCGCATTAATTGACTGTTCCTAACTCCTTTTTTTCGAGGGCTATCAAGGACCTGCAGGCATTCCCGGACCTCCTGGTGCAATGGTAAGTACGGAACAAACTCTTAAAGTAGGAGTAATCAAAGGTTATATAGCAAGTAGAGGCGTAGGAAGTGTACCTGATAATATGGGAACAAAACCTAAACAATCAGCTGTCAAATAAATATTTTAAGTACTGTTTAATAAAGATCGAGTGTTTTAGATCTGATAAAACACGTGCTGCGAATTTATTAAACAGCGTCAAAAACGACTCATTTGATAAGTTCATTGGCGTAGTAATTTTGAAAATCAATGTTGTCTCAGCCGAGAAAATCAAATATATAATTTATGTAAATCAGGATAATTTTTTATCACATTTAAAACCACCAACATTTTCTCATGAATTATTAATGAGTTTTTAAAAAAATTAGATTAAAGTTAAGTGAAATCATGCGATCAAGTTTTAGGTTTTATTTTTTTCCAGGAAAAATTATAACATGCCGCAGTGGTGTAGAACACTGTCAACATAAACATACACCATATAATCTCGATTACAATGTCATTAAGATAATGATTAGCTGGTTCTAGCAATTAATAGTCAACCTGATGGCTGACGGAGTTCCTGTTTGTTTGTTTGTTTGTTTGTTTGTTTGTTTGTTTGTTTACTTGTTTGCTTGCTTGTTTGTTTGTTTTTACTTGTTTGTTTGTTTGTTTGTTTGTTTGTTTGTTTGTTCGTTTGTTTGTTTATTTGTTTGTTTATTTGCAGTAGCGAAGTTGGCCATAGCAACTGGTCATGCTATACAAATTTTGAAACGATTTACATATTCAGATCTTTAGAAATATATTGTTTTCAAAATATGCAGATGTTTAATTATAAATTAGCATAGCATGACATGACCAGTTGCTACGGCCAGCTTCGCCACTGCTTATTTGTCTGTCTGTCTGTCTGTCTGTCTGTCTGTCTGTCTGTCTGTCTTTATGTCTGTCTATCTGTCTGTCTGTCTGTCTGTCTGTCTGTCTGTCTGTCTGTCTGTCTGTCTGTTTGTTTGTTTGTTTGTTTGTTTGTTTATTTGTTTGTTCGTTCGTTTATTTGTTTGTTTATTTGTATGTTTTTTTCTTTGCTTATTTGTTTGTTTGTTTGTTTGTTTATTTGTTTGTTTGTTTGTTTGTTTGTTTGCTTGTTTGTTTGTTTATTTGTATGTTTGTTTATTTGTTTGTTGCACAATGCGAATATTGCACAATACGAATATTGCACAATACGAATATTGCACAATACGAATATTCGGTTACGTATACTAACCGAATAGTGCGAATAAAATATCGATCTATCTGTTTATTTTTATTGCCAATACTGCAATCTGATTGGCTACGCTACTCGTTATCTATTTAACAATTAGACAACTCGTCCTCATTGTCTATGAACGAATAGTCAACGAAGGCGAAGCCTGAGTTCACTATTCGCTCATAGACAATGAGTACGAGTTCTGTTGTCTAATTGTGTTAATAGAAACAAATTAGTGGACTATTACAAATCATGCATTCTCCAAACAATTATCCAAAAACTCATCTGAAACCTCCCCAAAACGAGAGTTTTCTGCCATTGTTTTGAGCGCGTTTCGCCATCATTGTCTATCACGAATAGACAACGGTCGAGTAGCCAATCAGAATACAGAATTTGTAATGACCATGGTCAATTTCTACTAATTGTCGATAGATATCGAATAGCGCCAAGTGACGCGATAAAGACTAAAAAAACAATGCTTATGTCTCGTTTTCCAAATAATTTTGAAGAAATAACGAACATAAGTTCGTTTCTACTAAAACAAGCAGATTATTCGCTCTCAATTTCAACGAGCCTATATTTAACTCGGGCTTCGTCCTCGTTAACTATAGCCTGCCCGCAGCCCGAAATTTCGGGCTGCGAGCAGGCTACGTTAACTATCACCTCGTAGAAATTTCGAGCTCATAATCTGATTGTTAATAAAGTGTATTTATATGTTCGCTTGTTTACATGTTTGAGCGCACTTTATCGCCGAAAATGCTGAACTAATATCCCCTAAACTTTCTGGGGTGCCTCAGGTTGACCAGTCGCTCCAAGGGAATTAAGAAGCGAAAAGAAAGAGTTTATTTCCAATTATCATTAAGAACATGTCCCACCACATCCTTGTCACACCCTGAGGTCACACCGGAATGTCACACCCAAATAACCGAATATTCTGAAAATTGTTTGTTTGTTCGTTTGTTTATTCGTTTGTTTGTTTGTTTGTTTGTTTGTTTGTTTGTTTTTGTTTGTTTGTTTGTTCGTTTGTTTGTTTGTGTTTGTTTGTTCGTTTGTGTTTGTTTGTTTATTTGTTCGTTTGTTTGTTTGTTTGTTTATTCGTTTGTTTGTTTGTTTGTTTGTTCGTTTGTTTGTTTGTTTGTTCGTTTGTTTGTTTGTTTGTTTGTTTGTTTGTTTGTTTTTGTTTGTTTGTTTGTTTGTTTGTTCGTTTGTTTGTTTGTGTTTGTTTGTTCGTTTGTGTTTGTTTGTTTATTTGTTTGTTTGTTTATTTGTTTGTTTGTTTGTTTGTTTGTTTGTTTGCTGGTTTGGTTGTTGGTGGTATATCTATCTTTTTCTTTGTACGATTATGTCTGTTTATCTCACAATTGGATAACCCTTAATTTGTCGCTATTCTTCAGGGAGAAAAAGGTCCTCCAGGGGTTTGCTCCCTTCATTTGGTGAGTTGATCATCAGGATGAATTAAGTATATGAGTTAATAATTAAAGTGTTGTGTTTCGTAGGCAGTGTAGCAAAATAAAAAAGTCTAAGCGCTTGATATACTGCCAAATAATGTATAGGAAACATGGAAACCTCTCGATCATTTTCAGAATCATGCGCATGCACGTGCATTTTTTCCAGCTGAATGAAAACGAGGCAAGCAGACGCTGGCGGGCTATGTACCCGACCACAGGTACTTCACTTAGCGTTTCCGTGGCCATCAGCTCGAAACGCGTGAAACAGCTTCCTATTCATTATTTCGGCATCCAGTGCATGCACCAACCCTTTGGTGTTTTGCATTCGTATTTTAACACTGTCTGCGCAGCATTTATATAATTATTTATATCCTCAATAAACATCGTTATCTGTCTGTCTGTCTGTCTGTCTGTCTGTCTGTCTGTCTGTCTGTCTGTCTGTCTGTCTGTCTGTCTGTCTGTCTGTCTGTCTGTCTGTCTGTCTGTTTGTCTGTCTGTCCTTCCCAGGCTCCCAAGTTCCACGGGGTTCGGCCGCTAGTGTATGAAACTACACCTTCTGAATATCGGTGAGACGTGCTCTAACCATATGTAAATTATATGTAATATTTACAAATCTTATCAGATTTAAAACCCGAGGCGATAGCCGAGTGTTTTAGAGCTGATATAGACCGTTAATATGATAAAACGCGAGTTCGAGTGTTTTAAATAGCTTCAAAAACAATTGATTGTAATCACTAAGGAGTGTACTGGTTTTTATTTTCTATTAGAGGTAAATTGGGTTGATGTATGAAATGCAAATTAGCAGGAATTTTATATAAAGTTCGTAAAGACTTTATATAATTTTCATGCTGATTAGTATTCATGCATTTTATCAGGTATAAAAGCCTTGCGCGTGACTAAATACGGAAATGTGATTGGACAATTTGGTTAATGAATATTAATGAGTTTTTGAAATATATATATATAATAATTATATGAAAAATCTGACTTCTTTAACCGGGAACTGGGAATCGGCGCTCTTTCATATATAATTATTTGCATGTTAAATCAGAGTTTCATTTAATATATATATATATATATATATATATATATATACCAAGACAAATTTTCGGATAGAATGTTGGCTAAGGATAAAAGAGTGCTCAATACTGTAAACAGTAGAGCAGTTATATAGTAAACTTAAAAACTTTATTGTCGCTACTCGGAGTTTCACGCTTTACACGAGTTGCCTGATGATCGTGTAAAGCGTGAAACTCCGAGTAGCGACAATAAAGTTTTTAAGTTTACTATATATATATATATATATATATATATATATATATATATATATATATATATATATATATATATATATATATATATATATATATATATATATATATATATATATATATATATATATATAATATATATATATATATATATATATATATATATATATATATATATATATTATATATATATATATATATCAGTACACTAAATTCTAAGGAGTTGTGGTGAAGGAAAATTTCGAGAGTAGGAATATATACTCATTGTAAGACCAACCGAGATATATATGCAGAATTTATCTTTCTTACAAATTTATTTTTATTATAGTGCGATGCTATGCAGCAAGCTAGGTCGTTGCTCTTACGCGTGGCAAAGTTGGAACAGCTCGTTGCATCACGTGCAGGCCTCGTGCACGATCAGCCGATGACTGTGTCAGTGGACAACTCGGTTATGGCAGTGCATATCACCTCTGATATACTAATCACGAAAAGAAACATATCTCAAAATGGCAGTAGCAACAGTATCGGTCTACCAGGCAATATCAACCTGAACATTGCGTTAAAGAATGGTGTCTTAAAACAGGATTCGCCTTCGTTTTTGTCATCTGGGCACGGCGGAAAATTTCTGATCAATTCAACCATCTTCTTGGATGGGGTTAAAGAACCAAAAAGTGGCATCGCAAAGGCACCAGATGGCCGAGAAGCCATGGCGATTGAACGACAGATCGAACAGAAAGAGGTTCCAAGCATTAAGAAGAGCAGGTATATTATATGAATACAAATCGAATAATCTAAAAGGTTGGTGTACTGCGGAAATAGTGAAATAGGACGTCTAACGTTTCGAGCGAAGGCCTTGACTTTAACTTGGTCATCATAATCCATGCCCGGGACGTATTGAAGCGTTTTAGAAGACTAAAACATGGTTGGCAATCAACGATACAGGCAAATACGACAGCCAATTAACTGTGATTTCCTATTTTCTTTTTATTTCAAACATAGTTTGATGCTACTCTGGCTTTCAAAAGTTTTTTGAACGTAACTTTAAACGTTTCTGTCCATGACCCAACGTTTCGACAAAGAAAATTCTGCTTTGTCGGAGCACGCGTGCGTAACCTACCATGTTGCGGTGGGACAATTCCAAAATTGCGGTGCTCCCAGCCATGTTGGCAACGCTTTATAATGTTCCGTGTGTGAGTTTGTTCGTTCGTTCGGAACCAATAGCAAGCATCTACTTTATGTAGGCAGATTTTTAACGAACGCCACAGAGATCCACCACTAATCCGCGGTACCATTAGAGACGTTATCTGGAGGCTTGCCATATCAATAGCGCCCACGCCCCATTGAATCGCGATGACGGTGGTTTATTACCAGAAGCTTATTTGCATCTTGTTAATCGATAACGTCATCATCGGTTCTATGAGGGTATAAATAGGGATTCTAACTTTACAACGATCACCCCTGATGAAGAAACTAGATTGGAGTGTACTGTCGAAACGTTGGGTCGTGGACAGTAACTTTTAAAGTTACGTTCAAAAAACGTTTACAGGATGCTCCACTCACCAATGGTGATTTTCAAGGAGGTCCTGTCGTAAATATATAAGTAATGTAAAATACATGATAGATTTTTTATAGTTTAAATGCTAAAATTTAATTTGTGTAGTTATAACCCGCGTCTTATGAGTGCGTTGTAAAATCCTTACGATTCTAATAGAAGCAAACGACGATTCTACGACGATGATTGATCTAATAATTCAACTGTGTTCTTCGATCTGTCTTCTAAACTATGTCTTCATTTTCACTTTTCTAGGATCAGTCCTCGCCAACAGAAGCCCCGGCTGAGCTGATTTCCGTGGCCAGAAATTGTCGGTTTCAGCAGTGTTCGCCAGTAACGAAGTAAATTTACTTCGTTACTTTACTATAAGTAAACTAAAATCAGTATTTACTTGTATAACGAAGTATATTTTTCAAAAAATACTTTTTACTAAATAATTACTTTTTAACTTCGTTACTTTTTGTCTGATCAGCAAAGTAAAAAAAGTAAAGCTAAGTAAATTCGTAACGCGCGCGGAATCGCAATATACTCGGTCCACTCTCTAGAGTAGAGAAATCGCGTGAAGTTGGTTTTGCATGTTGGTTAGTGGTTCGAGAATATACTTAAGTAAGATTTTCAGGCCATACTTTTACTTTTACTTAAGTAAGATTTTCAGGCCATACTTTTACTTTTACTTAAGTAAGATTTTCAGGCCATACTTTTACTTTTATTTAAGTATAAACTGAGGAGTTATTTTTTACTTTTACTTAAGTACAAAATATCAGTACTTTGCTGAACACTTCTCTTCAGTTTTCGAAGTCCGCCCGAAAACGGTTTTAGAAATTTATAGATGAACAGGCACCGCAAATCAGTGAAGGAGAATGAGAGACGATGGTTCCCCATTACTGATATAAAAGTGTCTTTGTTGTCAGTGTGGTTGTGTAGAAATACAACTAGTCGAAAACTGTAAAAGGTTGATGCGATCCGCGAAGGTCCTTCATCAGAAAATGGTCAATCTACGTTTCACACTGTAACAAAGGACCTTCACTCGAAACGTTAAACCTCATACACACTAATTGAGTAGTACACCAACCTTTTAGAGTATTCGATTAGATTTATAATTATTCGATTATGTTAGAGTATACTTCTCGGAACGACGCTTCTGATTGGTTGGGTTAGCAATAGGATTAGTCATCATCATCATCTTGCGGCCGAGATCGATGATACAACTTTTTTTCTAGACTTCGGGGTCAGCCATTACCACTGAAAAATCTTGAATTTCTGATATGATATCGGGGTATGTTATTTTTCGTTCATTTGACGGTTACCACGTAGCTACAGGAGAATTAAGGTCAGATATAATTTCCTCTGCATTTGCTCTCTGTGAATGGACAGCAAATTGCGCTCTTATTTCACCATATATCTGTTGAAAAGTGAAATATTGTTTCCATGAGATATTTTGGATTCTTCGTAGGAGGTTGGTATAGCATCCGTCTAGTTTCTTGAATTATTTTGTTTTAAGGGTTCTACAGTGGTTCGAAATCGATCAACGTTAATATCGTTTGGCAGGTTATTACGCCATATTTTATCCATTTTATTGCAAGCCGTTCAGGCTAGCGCTTTTCATGTCCGGAAGTCCTTGGCAGAGTCCATGATCCACGAACCATCGAC
>JAYKKM010000341.1:1735000-1807500 GCA_035772405.1 Chrysogorgia sp. JL179-B06 | reverse complement strand
CACGAATGATTTTAATATATCTTTGGAGGGTCAATTATTAGAATGTGTTAAAAATTTTAAATATCTGGGTATCATCTTTGATGAGTGTATGAATTGGAAGGAACATGTTGAGAGTGTTTGTAAGAAAGTAAATGATCGATTGAGCCTAATGGAAAGAATAAAATCGTGCCTTACTCTTAGTGCTGCCAAATGTACTTATATTACCTTAATTCAACTGCTGATGGATTATGCTGATACAACTTTGGGTTCCCTGAGTGTTGGTTGCACACAAGATCTTCAACGAGTGCAAAATAAAGGGGCTCAAGTAATAACACAAAATTCATCATCCAGTATCGCCATATCACAGCTGAAATGGATCAACTTAGAAACCAGGAGAATTATGCATCAATGTACATTGGTATATAGATGTCCACATGATATGGTTCCTGAATACCTTGTTCAATATTTTGTGTTAAATAGATCAATCTATGGACGTAACACAAGACATTAAGCTTGACATTTTTAAGAAATCTTTTAAATATTCAGCTGCTTATTTTAATTCTCTGCCTAATGAGATTAAACAATCCTCGTCGCTGAACAGTTTTAAAACACAAATACCTGTACGTAATCACTTCTTAGCTTTTTTAACTTATATTTTTCATTCTACCTTATATTTAATTCAATCCTGTAATTTAGGGTATTCGTTATTTGTGTGACAATATGTCAAGTGCAGCAAAATTGTAGATTTAAATAACTGTAGCTTCACTTTGCATGGTAGCATGTTTCATATTCTTGTTAAAACATCAATTTTTATACCTTTTTACAGGTATCGCTTATGTGTTAATTGTTCAATAAAAGTTTGTTGTCTATGTTTACTCCAAGGATCTGATTTGATTTCAAATGTTATGGTATTATTGTTGATTGTATTTTTCCTAGATGCCTTTGTTTCTATATAAGCAATTAGGATCTGGTATTTCTTTGCATTGGCTTGTATTTTGCCATCTATCACATTGTTAAAAATCATCAGATCAACATTCACATAATTTTTCTGTAAAAAGGTTGGTGAACTGCCAAATTAGAAAAATCTAACATTTTGAGCATATAAGGCCCTTTGTCAGAAAGTAATAATAATAATAATAATAAAAAGACGTATTAGGAGCATTATACAATAGTCTCAATGCTAGTCTTACAACAATATATTCTTAATGTTACTTATAAAACTAATTACAGTTTATTATAAGATAAAGCCTACCACATATATTCCATTATGAACAAAAAACTATTAATTTTAAAAAAGAAGTCTTAACTGCTGACTTAAAACTACTTAAAATATCAATGCTTCTGATTTCCTGTGGTAATGAATTCCACAGTTTTGGTGCGGCAACTGAGAATGTTCTGTCTCCATGAGTCACCGTTTTGGATTTTGGCTCAAGTAGCAGATTTCGGTTAGATGATCTTAAAGTACGAGTAGGTTTATATTTATTTTAGTTAGTAAATCAGTAATATAAATGGGTGCCTGGCCATGTAAAGCTTTGAAAATAAAAGGTGAAGGTGCATGTTAGAGTGTTGTTTCACCAACCTTTTATAGTATTTTCAATTTGATTATTTCAACAGTGATGAAAATTTGGTTGCGTTTTTTTTCCATTGTCTACCTTTATATATCATATTTCAGACGACAGAAACATCGCTGTATTTTTATATTTAAATGTATTAACGGTTTAGTAGATTTTGACTTTGAACTAATTAGAAATAATAGTGTTCATAAATATTTTACAAGGACCTACAATTACAACCTACATCTACCTCAAGTCAACACAAACTGGGGGAAACAAAAACTGATTTATCACGCATCAATGGATTTTAATAACTTGGACAATAAAACAAGAAGCACAAACTCGCTAACAATATTTAAAAATAAACTGAAAAAAACACCAATTTAATTAGTTTCAAAGTGCAAGTGAGAGCCATTTTACAGTTTATAATAGTAATGTAATGTGATGTACTGTAATTTAGTGTTACGTGACTTAATGTAATGTAATGTAATGTAATGTATTGTAATGTAATGTAATGTAATGTAATGTAATGTAATGTAATGTAATGTAATGTAATGTAATGTAATGTAATGAAATGAAAGGTAATGTAATGTAGTATTACAGGACCACACTGAATAAATATTATTATTACTATTATTATATAAAAACTGCGCAATCTTGCATGGTATATGAGTATAGTACCACAACGAATGCAAAATATCGAATCCATACAAAGAAGAGCAATGCGTATAATATTTTCTGGTATACTGTACCATCATATAGTTCATCTCTTGAGTCGGCCAATCTGAATTCTTTATGTGATAGGAGATCGGAAATATATGAAAATTTTATTGATAGGAATAAAACTTCTGGCCCTTTGAAACATCTCCTTATTTCTAATAGTCTGCTACCACTAATGACTTCCTCATATCCCAGCCAAGGACATTGAGATTATCTAACTTTGTTACGTATAAATATAGGTAGTTCTTTGGTAATTAATTATTAACATATGTAATGTATTACTGAATGTATGTTTAACTAGTTATGTTTTTATTTTTCAAATATTTGTAAGTACTCATAATTCAGTTATATACTGTCAAGAGTTTCATTAAACCTATCTTATCTAAGTCGAAACACCAGACAGTCAATCGAAAAAATATGGCGGATCAAATTTTAAAATGATAGATGAAATTTCTGACCGTTAATTTAGGCTCTGGTACGTACATCGCAGTGCACAGCACAGTACAGTGACCAAAACACATACAACAAAGTAATCATGCATGGAAGCCGTTTACTGCTTATATGTACATTACTTATATTATTGCATATAGATTCACAGGAAATGTTAAACTCAAAGGAATCATAATAATTGGTGGGGATGGTGGCCATCATCCAAGCACCATGAAGCTGTAAGTAGAATGTGGAAATGTAAAATTGTTAAGGAAGTGTGTGGATTGAGGGGTTGGGGGTTGTGTTCCCAGTATTACCAGCAATATTCAACAAGAAACAACCTTGGTAATAATTATCCCCTTCCAAGCGAGGTTGCTAATCTTGACGGGAGGATACATTACGTTATCGGAATTTTTATTTGTCCGAACGTTTTTTCCGAACTTTTTGGTCGGAAGATTAGCGATTCAAGGGCAAACCTAGCCTGCGTAGCCGGCGCTGCATTCCGCCTTGCCTGCAGCCCGCTTGCTCGACCACAAACCCCAACGCACCCCAATCCTAAAAAACCGCCGGCTACGGAGGCTAGGGCAAACCTGTTTTTGCTTTTTGTGACTACTGACTACCGCTGACTATGTCGGCGTGATCTTGCTTAAGTGTCTTGGGACCTCAAGCACGTACCCGGGATCTTACCTCCAGGGGCGCGGATATAATACCCTGGGAACGAGGTTGGGGCCTCACTTGTCATACTCGACAGCAATCTCGTTCCCAGATCCTTCGCCGCGGCACGCAAATCATCGCCAGATGGCCGGAAAACAGGGCGCCTATTGAAAAGAGCATGCGCCAGAAATAGACCGAGCGCATAGTTTCTCGGATGTGAGAACTATCTGTGCTAATATATATCGAGTTTTTCGGCAAGAATCTTCCCTAGACACGTTAATAACTACCGAAGATCTCTTCAGAGGTGAAAAAAATTGTCTGGTGTTTAAATTGGCAACCAATTGGGATTTGGGTTAGTAATCAGTTACGAGCGAGGGGTTGTTACCAGCGAGGGGTTGTTGCGTACACGTATTTCTAGCATAAGTTTGAATAAGCATTGTATGGTGCTTTCTAGTTACAAGAACAAGCCACACATGACGTTCGATGAGACGAGTGTTGAAGCTGATCAAGTTTTTGAACTTCACCCAGACAGCAATGGAACCATTGAATATGCAACCAAGTGAGTTTGTTTTTTCCTCTTGTTTTTCATCAGTTATTATTTTTTAGTTGAGAAGTTGCAGCGTCCTGATTGTTTTAATGTTTTCCTAATCAAACTTCTCAATGCTAATTCAGATGTGTGATAGAAAAGTGTTGTGCTGCGTAGACAGTGTGTGATGCCGAAATGAGGGACTTGTCATTATTTATGGTCGGGGTGGGGGCAGAAGAGAAATAGATTTGGTGGTGGAAAAACCGTCCCAACCATTTATGAGTAAAGATAGAAAGAATCGGTATTGCGAATACCGGTATATCGCCATCAACATACCGGTATATACCGGTATATCGGTACTTTTACCATATGTTTTCTAAACATCTCACTCGAACTGAACCTCGAGAAAAATCAAGTTCAATACTATCATGTAACGTAAACGGAAAAAAAAACCCCTTTAATAGTCCATTAAGCTTGTCTTATTCATAACGCTACTGTTTGGCTAGTAAAAAAGAACACAACACACTTGACTTGACCAGTGATGCCTTCAAACTCTTTGGCAATCGTTGCCGAAGAAAAGTTAGGTGGTTTGATGGTTTCAACTTTCGACAACAATGGCGGGAAACTTTGCTTTGCCGTCGGAAAGCACGATAGTAATTTCCTCCTCGCGAAGGCATCCCATTTTATCACCATTTTATCGCCATTGCTTCACCGTCGCAAGAGAAATATTGCCCGTGTATCCGAAGCTTAACACTGACTCGATTATCGCTCATATAATAACAAAGACGTTTGGGTATGAGGCAGCTGAAGGTATGTTCAAGTAACAAGATTGATCCATCTGTGCATGTTAACTGGTTTCTAAACGTGATTATAGATGTTAAAATTGGTGAATTATTTTCCCAAGTTTTGACTGGAAATAGCGTTTCAATCAGGTGTGGCCGATGATGTTCGATATAAATACCGAAATGTCGGTATACCGGTATTTTTGGAATTATTCATATCGCCATACAGTACTTGAAAAAATACCGATATACCGGTATATCCGGTATATCGATTCTCTCTAAGTAAAGAAAATCTTTTACCTAACCCAACTCCCAAGAAGAAAAATGTTAGATAAAGCCTGAATTCCCGGCATATCGTCGATACAGGTTTTAATAACAACCCAAATAGATATACAGTCAGATCCTACTGTAACTTTCAGATTATTATAATGATGACTAAGGAGAAATTATGACGAGATTGCAATTTTAATGATGATGATGATAAATAATATTTATTCAGGTAATATCCAATTTAGTACAAGCTAATTTAAATGGAGCCCTGATTAGAAAATAAGTAATAATACAGTACTTAAAACATTTAAGACAGTCTTATTATATACGGTACAAAACAATTTTACTTATACATAGATAATATACATATAAGACAAGAACTACAGTATAGTGAGATGATGTTTATATAGTAATTTGACTTTTAAGAAATGCCTTACATTTAATTTTGAAAACATTAAGTTTTTCAAGGGATCTAATATTTTGAGGCAACGCATTAAAAGCATGCGCTCCATTAATCCTAAAACTGCCCTGGTACTTGGAAGTTTTTGCTCGAGGGGGACCGCAACAGATCACGACCTCTGGTGTAGTATGCTTGGATCTGATGTGTATGCTTAATTCAGAAAGTAGATACGATATGGTGCCTTATTATATACATGACAAAATTACTGGATTCTGATTGGCTGAGAGGAGTGCAATAAAATCATTTATTGCACTCGGGAACAAGTTTGACAATAAAATTCAAAATGGTGGCCTACAGTATTCTGCAATGGAAAGTTTTCACTTTTCCAACAACTTGTGATACACTACGAGTTAAAAATTCCATGTAAATATTTTGAAATGAGTACAAAGAACACCAAGAGTCAAAAGGTTTGTTGTCAACTAATGAGAAAAGATGTTTTTAAAGAGTCGGAAGAAGATGAAGCGTACGTGTCGTAATTTTGTCATTCATATAATAAATGAGTAATCATATGATTTTGCTCGTGCAATTAACGATTTACACTACTCGTGATATTTGAAAATTGGCACAATTTTCAAATATCACTCGTGGTGTAAATCCTTAATTGCACTCGCTATCATACGATTACCTATACATACCATGAAGAGATTTAAAAACGTGGATACGTTTAAGGTATTCGCTTGCAGGCTTGCAGGCTTGACCAACTATAAGCACTGTACCTAGGTCTTCATATGGTACAGACCGGCCTTCGATAATGCATGCAGCTCGGCGGTTTAACTTCTCTAAATAATTTTTAACAATTGAACAATAATCAAATAATGGAAGTACCATAGTGTTATAAAGTGTTACACGGTTGATTTTGGTAGTACTTTACGCGCGCGTCGTAGCATACCTAATCTAGACGAGATCTTTTTTGCTAGCTAACCTATATGATCATTCCAAGATAAGTTTTGGAACCCTTTCTAATGATGAACTCTTAATTTTTTTATGTAAATAGTCATGAGAAGTTTCCTACCCAACCCTATAGAGAAGTGATTTTTTTTACCCAACCATTTTCTCTTCACCCCCCACCCCAGCCATAAATAATGACCGGTCCCTAATGTGTAAGAGATCTAACGTTTCGAGAGAAGGCCCTTTGTCACTCAAGGAATGAAGCGTTTCTCTTTCCGACAAAGGGCCTTCGCTCGATACGTTAGACCTCCTTATTTCTCTGTACAGACCGAACAAGTGAAGTTAATAAACTGCTTTATTATACATTCAAACTTCATTCTCGTTTCTTATTGGTCAACATATTGCAGTGAATTCTCAATGTCCGCGACGTCATTTCCGTCGAATACTTATCAATTATTGAATGAGGTTGAGCATGATATGAAGAATTATCGAGGTCGATGTTTGTGTTATCTGCCGAAGCCGAAGGCTGAGAACACAAACTGAGGCCTTGATAATTCTTCATATCATGCGAAAACCGAATTCAATAATTGTTTTATTATTTATTTAAAATATTAACTTTATCAACTATTTAACAACTGCATCGTTGGAAAAACGTGACAGCGTGCAATATTAATTTTTCATATTGCACCAGGTGACGTCAATCGTGCAATAATCTTTTGTCATATTGCACCATTGATGTCACAACTCCATATTTGATAGGGCAATGAGTTGATATGACGATTTCACCGTTGGCTGTTAGCCAATCAGCGATCACGAATTATTTTTAATAAATAATAATGTGAATTATTGCGCGGAGGTGTCCAAAACAAAAATTATTGAACGCTGATGACGTCACTCGGACTAAGCGCGCGAAAATTACAAAATAAAAAATGGCTTGTAGTAGATTTGTTTGTATATTTTTAGTAAGACTATTTTGAACAATGTATAATAAAACAATTATTGGATTAGGCTTACGCATGATATCAAGAATTATCCAGACCTCGCTCAATGTTATCCGCCTCAGCCTTCGGCTTCGGCAGATAACATTGACCTCGGTCTGGATAATTCTTGATATCATGCACAGCCTCATCCAATAATTGTATATTAATCGCCTCAATTACGAGAACATTTCAGCAGTCATATATGTATGGCTTAGCTAGCATGCATTTATTAGATTTCCTATCTTGTTTAGTTTTCAAAGTAAAGATGAACAGATTTTATGTCACTTGCAGTTTGTACTTCACGGTTTTCGTACTTCGTAAGGCTCGGTTTTTCGCTCCGTACTAAAAATGTCGGCCCGATATTTCAGAGTACAGACCTCACGCTGGGTTAATAGGCTGTTATTCTTTCACTTCTTGAAACGAACGTAAACCTATTGTGGTGAAATAACATAATTTCCTTTAGAGTCCCTAGATTTTCCAGTGTCCAGTGTCTATCCATTTATTTTCCAAGTAATTTTGGGGAGGAAACGACAAAAGTATGTTACATTGGCCTGAAAGGAGAGTATCAAGAGGTAATAGTTGGAAGAGGTATCAGCTAATAGCTAAACACAACAACAACAACAACAACAACAACAACAACAACAACAACAACAACAACAACAACAACAACAACAACAACAACAACAACGACGACGACGACCACCACAGCAACGACCACAACAACGACAACAACAACGACCACCACAACAACAACGACCACCACAACAACAACGACCACCACAACAACAACGACCACCACAACAACGACCACCACAACAACAACGACCACCACAACAACAACGACCACCACAACAACAACGACCACCACAACAACAACGACCACCACAACAACAACGACCACCACAACAACGACCACCACAACAACAACGACCACCACAACAACAACGACCACCACAACAACAACGACCACCACAACAACAACGACCACCACAACAACAACGACCACCACAACAACAACAACGACAACAACAACGACCACAACAACAACAACGACCACAACAACAACGACCACAACAACGACCACAACAACGACCACAACAACGACCACAACAACGACCACAACAACGACCACATCAACGACCACAGCAACGACCACAGCAGCGACCACAGCAGCGACCACAGCAACGACCACAGCAACGACCACAGCAACGACCACAGCAACAACAACAGCAATAATAACAACAGCAATAACAACAGCAATAACAACAGCGATTGAAAAGACAGCAACACGATACAAGATTCAAACTTTTAATTCCATTTAATAGGCTCATCGTCACGAAGTTACAATTTGTAACTACGAAGCAAGAGCTAACCCAGCAGATCACAAGACGAGCTTTTTGGACACCGTTAATCACGCAGTGTCTTAGCATAAAGGATTCACGTTCCTTCTTTGACAGTTAGGACATTGTATTTACGAAGCTGTAAAAAACTATAGCGAGATATTATAGTTCGTCCTGTATGAAAAAACTGTTTCGAATACCACATGGAGAAGATTCCAATTTGCTTGAACAATGTATAGTATATATGGCTTGAAATTGAGGTTGGATATGAAATATAACAGTAAATTTATTAATCTAGTTCCAATAGCCAGGCTATGGGAACGAGATTGGATCTCGTGGTCAACCTTGATTTGCAGCGATTGTTTCATGGACACTAAAGGAGATTTGGGTCTGTGATCCTAAGCTAGTAGAAAGCGCGTTGCGATCAGACATTAAAAAATGTGTTCCAATCAGATCTTAAAAAAACGGGGGATAGCGTAGATAAGACTCCGGGTACGAGGTTGACTACAATCTAGTGCGCATCTTTTCCCATCACTGGTCCCCAGACCTCGCACGCCGTGTATTTGTAGATCACAAATTGCAAAAGGCCGTTTCGTCGTAGATTTTGAACGTTATCTCGGCCAATATTTAACCGTTCAAATCTGAAAGCAGATTGCGAATTACCGAGTTTAAATACATAACATATACGCAGGGCCGTACTCAGAAAATTTTACTGGGGGGGGGGGGGGTGTAAGCGCATTTAAACCGACTGACGCACTAGCTTGTACCGACTATATCCCATCGATCGAAGCTCATCAAAACAGTGGAGGATCCAGGGTTGTTCGAAAGACGGGCGCACATGAAGAATCAGCACGTTGTGGAGTATCTTCGGCGCTAACCCACTGGGGGCATGCCCCCCCCCCCCCCCCCACACACACACAGCAAAATTAATTTTGCAAAGCCCAGAAGTGCTTTTCCGGATTTTTTTTGCGAAATTAGGGCACCACGCCGTTGCTAAAAATACACGATTACAAAGGGGCATCAAGATTATGAAACACTTTAATATAAACTCAGAAGTAGTACAGAACCAATATATACACTTTAGCCTTTAGGCATCTAAAAACGTCCATCGTTTTATCTTGGAACCCATGTTAAAATATCTATGAGTGCATGCAAACTGGCTTTTGCAATGAAAATTGGATAAGCTACCAAAACAAATCGGTCATATAATATTGCGTTTATCACTCCGACTTCTTCGTCTTGACATGATAAAAAACAGAAAACACTTGTTTGCGGAATTCTAAAGGGGGCGCGCGCCGCATGCGTGGTCCGGCACTGCAAAATATTGTCTTTCCGTTGGGTGCCTACTAAAATGACCCTAGGACTAATTAACCATTTCACCAGCTGACCAACGTTAATAACGCACTCTCAATACGAAATGAAAATAACATTTTAATAAATTTATGTCTTTGGCGTTCTCTCGTTGATTACACTTGTCCGTGTTAAATGATTCTACTTGTCCGTGTTAAATCGAAACACGTCTAAAATATAATTTCTGCCAACTAAAATATAACTTCTGCCGACTGAAACTCGTATAAAGATTTTTTTGGGGGTGTCGCACACCCCCCGTAGCTCCGGGCCTGCATATACGTCTCAATTAACTATTTCGTAGATGGTCAAAGTGGGGCCTGGATTCTCTTTCTACATACACATTGTAGCGCATCATTTCAAACGATAATATAGGAATATAGTGTCAAGTATCGTGTCAAGTGCGTCTCACTTTAGCTCTGTCTATTTAGTGTATTGTTTGGTTATTTTTCGTGGTTTTATTTTCGATTCATTTAATTGACCGTTTCACCTGCGGCGTATCTGTAGTTCGTGCACTCCGAGGTGCACTCTTCGTGAATTTGCCCAAGTATTTGTTTCTCCGTGCGGCGTCCATCTATTCATCAGAAACTTCACAGTCCGTTTGGTGTTGGTATTCTGATCATTTTGTACAAGTTCTACGTTTGTTCGTTCAATCATTTTTGAATTATATATCAATCTATGTTTAACCGTTAAATTGGTTTGTCTCAACCGGATGTCTCCTAGCAACATCTAATTTGAATTTTCTGCGTTAATCCTGTTAATCCCGCCTGTGATAACCGTCAAATATTTATCAAGATTCAATCTAGTCTGGAGGTCCTGTCTTTCATATCGTCTAACCTTGGTTTTGGTTGTCTCTAATTCCTGATCAAGAATCCTGTTATTCTGAATTATTGTTAATTTTATAATCCGTTGGTTTGTTTCCCATCGTGTCTTAGTTTCTGGCCTTCGTAACCTGAGAAGCCGTTTCTTGACATTTTCTCCGTTTCTTCACCGTGTGCGGGATTTCCCCTGGTTATAATACCCATCATGGCCATTGACCTAAAAACCGTTTGTTCGAGAAAATTGTTAATTTTTGCCTATTTTTTAATATCTTTCCACGGGTTTCACCATTAGAACAGCAGTTCTTCAACAAGTCTACGCAATCACAAGTTGTTGTGCGCGAGTTTTAATATCACATTTGTTAAAACTATGGGTATTAATAGTCGTGCTCGTTGGCTAACAATGAAACAAAATCCTTTTACGAATGCGTTTCGGAAACCTGTGTTTGGCGGCCGCTTTTTACTCCATATCTCCTACTTATCAATTTTTCTAATTAGTTTATCTGGTGATGTTCAAACTAATCCCGGACCATGCGGTTCTCTTAACGTTTTGTGTCAGAATGTCAGAAGCTTAAAAGCAAATTACCATGATCCTTCAACGAATTGTCCCCTGAACAAACTTTCCTGTTTACAAGATATTGTTTATGGCAACAGCTTTGACGTTGTTGCTTTAGTAGAGACTTGGCTATCCAACAACATTAGTGATGATGAAATCTTGCCTGCCGGATACAAGCTGGTGTCCTGTTAGCTGTCAACGACTCAATCAGATGTGTACCTACCGATTTTTCTTCTGATACATTAGAACTTACCTCTGTCGTGATTAATCCGTCTTCTAATAAAGTTCTTGTCGCTGTTTGTTACCGCCCACCTGATTCTTCTAGTGAATTATTGCATGAACTGAATCGTTTCCTAAAATTTGTTTCTGACTCTCAATTTAAGGATGTTGTATTGTTTGGTGACTTTAATTTTCCTAATATCCAATGGACTAACGGATCTGGTTTCTCCACTTTGTCATCTGAAATTGGTTTTATTGACATTATTACTGACTTTGGTTACTTTCAACTGATCAATTCACCTACTCGTGGCAAAAATCTCATTGACTTGGTTCTCACTACGAATGAACATTTGACGGATAACTTTGAAGTTGCTGATGACGACTCCATCTCTTTGCACTCGGATCATAAAGCAATAACTTTTGACTTAAATATCCACCAACAGCCTAAACAATCTACCAAGCGCATTGTCTATAACTATTCCAAAGGTGACTTCAATGGTCTTATTAATTATCTTCAAAACACTCCCTTACTGGATATAGTTCTCAGTGAGAGTGACAACGTGAATCTTGCCTGGTTAAAGTGGAAAGCTGCCTTCCTCGCTGCTGTCGACTCTTTTATACCTAAAACCATACTAAAGCGTTCCTTTACACCTCCTTATATTACAAAGGACCTACTTCATGCCATAAAAATGAAAGAGTCTCTCAGAAGAAAAGCAAAGGCTAAGAACTCGCCTCAACTATGGGAAAAGTTCCGCAAAGCCGACAGCATGTGAAGTGTTGGATTAACGCTAGAAAAAGATAATATTTATCTAGTTTATCTGAATCTATATACGTTAATTCTAAACCTTTCTGGAGATTTTTTAAGTCTAAATCGTCAAAATCCTCATTACCTGATGTGATGAAATTAGGAGATCTTAAACTCTCTTCTTCAAAAGAAAAGGCTGACGCTTTTAACAACTTTTTTGCGTCAGTCTTTAATCCTGACACTGGTTCTTCTTCTTTATCTTCTCCTTCAAATTCTACTCTCAATTCTCTTGACTCCATAATTGTTTCTGAATCCTTAGTACAGTCTCTATTATCTAATTTGTCACCTTCTAAAGCAACTGGCCCAGATGGAATACCTGCTTATCTCTTAAAACGATGTTCTGAAGTTATCGCTCCCTCGCTGGCGGCTCTCTTCGAGTTATCTATCCAACAGGGTATAGTTCGCTCAGAATGGAAACATGCTAATATAGTTCCAGTCCCTAAGAAAAGTGACGTTCATGAAGTTACTAATTACAGACCAATTTCTTTACTATCCCAAATCTCTAAAGTTCTTGAACGTTTGATTTTCACTCAAGTTTCTTTTTTCATTAAGAACTCTTTATATGATCTCCAGCATGGTTTCCGCTGTAATAGGTCATGTGTTACTCAACTTCTTAATATATTTCACGACATTGGTAGTGCCCTTGATGCTGATAAAGAAATTGACCTCATATATCTTGATTTTGCGAAAGCTTTTGACTCTCATAGTAAACTCTTATCCAAGCTGAAAACTTATGGAATTTCCGGTCCTCTTCTTAAATGGTTTGCCGATTATCTTCATGATCGGAAACAGCGTGTTGTTGTTGAAGGAGTTTCTTCGTCGTACCTTAGTGTTAAGTCTGGTGTGCCGCAAGGTAGTGTGATAGGTCCCCTTCTTTTTATTCTCTATGTTAATGACCTTCCGGAGGTAACCAGCAACAGTACTGTTGCTCTTTTTGCTGATGACAGCAAGTGCTTTCGCTCAATTGAGTCACCAGCGGATAGAGATCTCGTCAAGCTTGATCTCGAAGCTATGAGCAAATGGTCACTGTCCTGGCAAATGAAATTTAATGTATCTAAAACTCTTTTACTAAGGATATCCCGAAAACGTACTCAATCTAGTCATTCCTACCACCTCAACAACGAATTAGTGAAAAGTGTAACAAATCAAACCGATTTGGGTGTGGTCATCAGCAATGACCTTAAGTGGTCCCCCCATATCGCTAAATGTGTTGCTAAAGCTAATCGTATGCTTGGGTTTCTTCGCAGGAACTGTACTCAAATGTCCGTTGCCGTCGTCTTCTTTATTTAGCGCTCGTCCGTTCTCACTTGTCTTACGGTAGTGAAATCTGGGCTCCTCAGGATAAGTCACGCGACCTTTCACTTCTTGAGGGTGTTCAGAGACGAGCCACTAAATTCATACTCCAAGATTATGAATCGTCTTACCCTGATCGTCTTAAAAGGCTTAACTTATTACCGATATCATATTGGCTTGAAATTAAGGATCTTCTCTTCTTTTTTAAGTGCAAACAAGGCCTCTACGATCTAGATATCTCCCGTTTTGTTACTTTTTCTTCTATTCGCTCGTCTCGCACTCGTTCAAGTCAAAACAACTTGCTTGAAGTCAATCCTTGTAGGACTTCTCTTTTTAGAAATTTTTCAACAGAATTGTATTTCTCTGGAACGATATCTCTCCGATAGTTCGTGATACTACTTCTGTTTCCATTTTTAAACATAAACTTTATATTCACTACTCTTCTAAGTTGGACTCCGATTTCGATGTTAATAGACTGCGCACCTGGAAAAGTTTCTGTTCTAAATGTCGTTCTTTCAATCCAAGTTGTTGCTCTTAAAATTTTATTCTTATGTAATTTGTGTATTAGTTTTTTTATTGTGTTTTTACTTATATATGTTTATTATGTAATTTTTTGTTCGGTTGGTCTTCACATGGGACTCCTGTCCTGTTGATCATTCCTTCAATCATGTTCAAGTATTGCACTCTTTATTTACTGTATATTTGCATTCTTGTATGGTTGTAAAGTTAATAAATAAAAAACAAACAAAAAAAAAACATAATCACCAAAAACACGTATAAATGAAAATCTCCCTAGCTCTTAAAAAAAGAATTCCGTTACCCTCACATTACACTCATTGTATCATCCACTTTACACTCATTTGTAAAATTTATTTGATTAACATTGAGAGATGAACACAGTCACAGGCTTTTTTACAGTCTCACGTTCGATTAATAGTTGGTTGTTTGTATGAGTTTGATTTGATTGGGTTTCAGTTGTTTACTTTGAGTTTGCTTTCAATACAGTCTTTGTGTTTGATTTGAGATATATAGATATGAGATTGATTTGAGTTTGCTTTGCGTTTGCTTTGTGTTTACTTTGAGATTGATTTGAGTTTGCTTTGAGTTTACTTTGAGTTTACTTTGAGTTTACTTTGAGTTTGCTTTGAGTTCACTTTGGGTTTGCTTTAGGTTTGCTTTGAGTTTACTTTGGGTTTACTTTGAGTTTACTTTGAGTTTACTTTGAGTTTACTGTGAGTTTATTTTGAGTTTACTTTGAGTTTACTTTGAATTTATTTTGAGTTTACTTTGAGTTTACTTTGAGTTTATTTTGAGTTTACTTTGAGTTTACTTTGAGTTTACTTTGAGTTTACTTTGAGTTTACTTTGAGTTTACTTTGAGTTTATTTTGAGTTTATTTTGAGTTTACTTTGAGTTTATTTTGAGTTTATTTTGAGTTTACTTTGAGTTTATTTTGAGTTTACTTTGAGTTTACTTTGAGTTTACTTTGAGTTTACTTTGAGTTTACTTTGAGTTTACTTTGAGTTTATTTTGAGTTTACTTTGAGTTTACTTTGAGTTTACTTTGAGTTTACTTTGAGTTTACTTTGAGTTTACTTTGAGTTTACTTTGAGTTTACTTTGAGTTTACTTTGAGTTTACTTTGAGTTTACTTTGAGTTTGCTTTGAGTTTACTTTGGGTTTACTTTGAGTTTGCTTTGAGTCTTTGAGTTTACTTTGAGTTTACTTTGAGTTTACTTTGGGTTTACTTTGAGTTTGCTTTGAGTTTACTTTGATTTTACTTTGAGTTTATTTTGAGTTTACTTTGAGTTTACTTTGGGTTTACTTTGAGTTTATTTTGAGTTTGCTTTGAGTTTACTTTGAGTTTACTTTGGGTTTATTTTGAGTTTGCTTTGAGTTTACTTTGAGATTACTTTGATTTTACTTTGAGTTTATTTTGAGTTTAATTTGAGTTTGCTTTGAGTTTACTTTGAGTTTGCTTTGAGTTTACTTTGAGGTTACTTTGAATTTACTTTGAGTTTGATTTGTTAACACACGCAGCAGATATACCTGAAAAGAAAGAAAAAATAAATCAATTTAAGTATTACAGAAAATTATGACGCAAGAACGCAAACAGAGGTTGCACAAAAAGAGACCTGACAGCCCTATTTACGATGTCAAGACAGAGAACGGAAAAGGAAGAATCCGAACACTACATCGAATCTTGTTGTTAAATTCCGCGTTTTATCCTTACCAACCCAACATAGCGATTTGTATAAATTATGATGCCCTTTCTTGAAAATTATCATAATTAGTTAATTTTAGGTAATAATTAGCATTAGCATATACCAAAACAGTGAATAGTGCTTTTCGTGCAATCTGATTGGTTCCTCTAGCTCGGGATATCCTGCACTATTCACTGTTTCGCAAAACAAGATGGTGTCCTTCTCTTGAACGACTTTTCTTTTTACGTAATGCAAGAAATTGGTAAAAGCAGGAAGGTAGAAAACTACTGTATGCAGGGCAATTATTTTACGTAATATTTATGAAAAACAAGTTGCAAAAAGAGAATAGAAAGTGCTCAAAAACCCGCAGAACAACGAAATAAATCTGCTCCAAAAACAAACTCGATTGAACGAACTGACGAACTGACTGTTGTCAGTTTTCTTTAGAAAAGTGTACTCCGTATAGTTCATATATCGATATTCTCCTTTATATAGTTTATGAGACAATTTGAATTGCCTTTCATATATAATTTAATAACATTTACAAACATTAAAAATAATTTCAGTTACAACAAAAATTGGGCAAAACTTAAATAATTTACGGTATCGGCCGTAAAGATTACCGCGATACACTGCCAAAGAAACTGGCGAGTAATGACCTGAATACTAAACAAATGACCTGGTTAACCAGGGAAACATACTACCGATTTTATAACAGTAAACACCCACAGAAATTATTTGTAAATTAAAGGAAATTCAACGACTAAACACATCAAAAATAAAAACGCTTATATAACTCATCTTTTGCAAAGAACAACTCGTTTACTCACCCAGAATTCATTAGCTATCCTTTGTCCTAAGGTTTTCCCATTTACAGTATTAAAATATTTCCTTTGGGCTAAAATCCAGTGGTCTTTTGCCTTACTGTGATCCAACTTCGAAACGAGCTTCGAAGGGTTTTCAAAATGACTGGGCTGTCAGCTTGTCAAAACTGATAAACAACTCCATATATGGAGTTGCCACCTTGGGAGAATTTAGTTTTGCCTTGCGTTTCGCAACAATTCCTGGCTAAATTATAATGAAACTAACCAAAATTTACCTAATTTTTATCAATTTGTTTTGGTATATGCTAATTAACAATTATTCACCGAAGTGGAAGTGAATAGTGGTGGATATTTACCTCGACGCTTCGCGTCTCGGTAAATATCCACCACTATTCACTTCCACTTCGGTGAATAATTGTTAATTAATACGGCGCCACCGCGTGAGGACTAGGTTCCAACCAACATAAAAAAACAAGATGGCAGCTAAGAGAAGCGTACTTTGTCATGTGGAAAAAAACTTGAAAGCCTTGGAGAATTTCCCTCGTGTGGCTCTTGATAATATTAAAGATTTTCCCGAAGCTTTTAGGACGGTAGGTGTACAAATGAATGGATTTTTGGTTTACATTTGATTACACTATGTTCAGTTCGAATGAGCGAATAATACATGAAATTTAATATATACTATTGTTTTATATGAGCATTTGAGAATTTTAATATATGCTGATACCCTCCTCCTTCGATATTCCTGTTGAAATATTGTCTCTTTGTTGAATATTATAAAGCATCGCAGGAAAGGCAGAGGCCCTGGCTCTGGTCGCGGGAAGACCTCTGGCCGAGGACACAAAGGTCAAGGTCAACGAGGCACATTACCGAGGATCGGATTTGAGGGGGGGCAGACTCCCTTCTACTTGAGAGTACCAAAACATGGCTTCAAAAATGTGTAAGTTTGACTCGAATGGTTCAATATGCATTTATCGAGTTCAGAGATGTAACCCCCGTACCCCCTAGGGGGCAATGATTAATTTCTTCAGGGGTGTAAGACAGGAATTCTTCAGGGGAAAGATAAACCCTTGTCCTCGATAGCCAGGTATTAAATGAAAAAGCCCAATATGTGCATTCATTCCCTCACCATAATTTGCTTTCATTCCTTTTCAGAAATAAGAACAATTTTGAACCACTGAACCTGAACAGACTTCAGTATTTCATTGACAGTGGAAGAATCGACAGCAGTCAACCTATTAACATGCACACATTGTGGAGGACAGGTGCTGTTTCTAAAGTCGGTGATGGCGTCTGTCTTCTTGGAACGGTTAGTGTCAGCTGGGCTAGCAATAAGACCAAGTAAAACAAATTATGTGGTTCCGGTTACATCTTGAAAAAAATTAGGGTACTGTAGGTAGGTCGGGATTTTATTTTTTTTGAGAAAAGTTTTTGGTCAATTGCCACACAGGCCGTCATTTTGTTCCATTATATTGTTGTGCAAGAATGACGGCCTGGGAACTAATTTAGCAAAATGGCTATTGTAATTACAAAGCCAGCGACGGTGGCAGGTCATGTAGTGATCTTATTTTACGATTTTACCAGGGTAAAACTTATTTTATCATTAAAGTCTATGTAATAGTCCTTTGGCGCAAAAATATTGCGCAAAAATGTCACAAAATTTACAGGGTCGGCCGAGCTGAGCTAGGGTTGGTCGGGTACTGTACTGTACACCTACAGTCCTACACTAAACTTTTTCATGTTGTAACCAGATCCACACTATTTTTTTATTTGGCCTGATATAATAGTGACTGTCACATAGGTAGCACATATCAATCAAACCAGTAGATAATGAGTCTCAGTAGTTTCCCTATCTGGGACTTGAGCTTGATAATCATAGATAAATATCATACTATGGTAATCTTAATTTGCTATGTATATATAGTTTGTAAAGCACATGGTTATTGCCTTCCTCACTTCTGCAACCCTTCCCAAATAAATCTGACAGTTTAATACCGTCGTTCTGGAAAAATTTGCCAGTCATACAGGACCAGTTCAAGTTTCTATTTGTTGAACAAACTGACAAATTTACAGAACTGGTACTTAGGTCAAATAAAAAAAATTGTGTGATTCCAGTTACTAGGCTGGCATTGATATTTTTTAAGAACAATTCTTTTTTATCCACATTAGTCCCTTGGAGCAGTGGTACGTTTAGGTTTTTCCATTACTGTCATTGCAAACCACAGTAATTACTACATGTAGCTACAGCAATACATTATTGAGTGCGAGGGAGCTATTTATGTTAGCCATAGGCAGAACAAACTATTTTGAGTTGCCAAATCATAAACAAACTTGCCTTTGGCAACTGGGCAAGAGTTATTGTTGAACTTTTTATGGAAAACAGGCAAGTTTTAATGTGTTGGTCGACATTTTCCAGTCTTAACGGCACTGTGATTTCTTTTTTCTTTCTTGAAATGGCTATGCTTGTCTAGGGTCAAAATTAGTTTGGGATTGGGAAACTAGAACCACACACTTATTTTCATTTGGCCTCAGTAATGCTTGAGCTAGGGATTTGCCAGATCTAATGGTATATGGTGAAATATACTCTAGATATCCAGCACTATTCAGTAAAATGTTGCTGGATATTTACCTGATAGTGCTGACCATTTAGAATCATGAAACTTGGAGGAATGATAAAAAAACTGTGGCCAGAATAGTGCTGTCCATGTCTGACTGCTCTTGGTTTATTGCATTGACAAACATTCCCATAGAAAGAATACAAGTATCTATTATTGATCCTAAGATACATGTACAGACTCAGTGTGGCCTTGGTTAAGAAAAATAATACAGTAGATTAAAAACTCCATTAGACCATGACACATTTAAGATTTTGTGTATAAAATAAAAGTTTGTGTTTTTATGTTTTTACCAAAGTACTGTATGAAACAGCTGTAAGTTTCTTGTTCTTTCTCAGATTCTCTGAGTTTTAAAACCTCCCTCATATTTTCTTTCCCCTTTATGAAAAACGTTGACTATCCAGTTACTATCCAGTATGTGGTACCTGTATACCCCTTGGGTTTGCGGCCACGGGTATTATTGTAATACAGCATACACAGCACTGATGTACTGAATGTGGGAGCTTGGAGTAGACAAACTTGTGCTTTTCTTGACAACTGTTAGCCAAAGCGAAATATGCATCTTTCAAGAACAGTATGTTTTTGTTTTGAACATTCAGTAATCTGAAGGTTGGGATACTTATAAAACTTAATTAACTGAAGTATCTATTTTACCTGTCCTATAAAACGTAATTAGTAACCCAGTTCATTAAGTGTCCATTTCATTTACCAGGGTTCAGAATGGTTCAGCTCCAAGATCGACATTGAAGTCAGCAGAGCCTCAAAGAAAGCAATTGAGGCCGTGGAAAGTCAAGGCGGAAAAATAAAATGTGCTTACTACACAAAATTAGGACTTAGGGTGCTTTTAAAACCATGGAAGTTTGATGACAAACGGATGCCAAGAAGAGCTGCACCCCCACCCAAACTGGAAAACTATTACATCGATCCCTCAAAACGAGGCTATCTAGCTGATCCAGAGGAACTAGAAAATGAACAAGTTTAAGCTATATTACCAGAAGTGTAATATTGACAGTAGTGTAGATTCTTTTTCTGAGGGAGTTGACAACTTGAGGATCACTTCAAAAGAATAACCATTTCAAAGAGCATTACAGTATAAATCAAAATACCCATGATTTTCTTTGCTATTGTAATAATTATATTCAAATTTCATGGTCCAGAATTACATTTAGGATTTGTGAAATTTAAAACCTAAAATAATGATGTATATGCTGTAAAATCATGCAGGGTTCGAGATTTTTTGGATACCTGATGTTGAAATCTTGCTATGCATATACTTCTATTACTTTGCGTATGATTCATGGTTCAACTGCGTTATATCACAGTTATAGCAAGTTCTGTGTTATAACAATGCATGTTACAGTGAGGCTCCACTGTAGTTAACAATAAAAATGTTTTTGTGATGTATGCATGGGTAATGATTTGCACACAAATCTAGTATCAGGCAGCAGCAATGCCAGTGAAACCCCTGCATGACACTGATGAAAACTCGATAGATGACAGTGTAGAAAAGAGACTTTATTTAACTCTGATAGCTAAGAATCCAAGTTTGTTGGATTTTACACTAGAGTATAATAATTCATGATATGGGATTACCAGATTAATAAATGCTGGTATCCAAACAGGATACAATAAAATTAATATAATATTGAACCCTATTTATTATACAACTGTATATGCCAGAAGATTGGTGTATTGCCAAAATAGTGCGTAGGTCCAACCACTCCAATGTTTCAAACAAAGGCCCTTCGCTCGAAACATTAGACCTGCTTCACATTATTTTGTCAGTATTGTCACTAATACTTTAGAGTATTCGATTTGTATTTGTACACTGCCTATGCAGCACGACATTTTGTTTGTATTGTACTGTTTTCCTAGCATGTGCAAACTTGTTCAGTTACCCAGTGCATACTGATTAAATTAAAACCTAGAATTATATCTGGAGATGGTAGCTACCTGTACCAGTGAATGCTACAAAAATGCATTCTCTAACTATATCACTACAATAAGTTATAGAATGACAACTGCAAAGCAGTCTTTCTACCAAATAATTTACAAGTCCTAAACACTGCACTAAATGTCCCCTGTATTGGTCTCCATATCAGAGCAGGGCAGCTCACGGTGCATCAGAATAATCGGTTTTTTCAGTTGTGAAAAACTCTTCAAGTTTCCACTGTAAGGTCTCGAATGTTGGTCTTTCTTCAGGAATTTTCTTCCAACATTGAAGCATCAAGTCGTACAATTCATTAGGGCAATTTCTCGGCTTATCCATCCGATAGCCTTCTTCTACTTTCCTCAACACTTCAGCATTGGTCATACCAGGATAAGGGGTACGGCCGTAGGTGATCAATTCCACAAGCAAAACACCAAAAGACCAGACATCTGACTTGATTGAGAATGTGTGGTACATAGCAGCCTCAGGAGAGGTCCATTTAATGGGAAATTTAGCACCTTCATGGGCTACATATTCATCCTCGGTTATAACTCGACTGAGACCAAAGTCTGCGATCTTGACAACATTCTTTTCTCCGACTAAAACATTTCTGGCTGCCAGGTCTCGGTGGATGTAATTATGCAGTTCTAAATGTGCCATCCCCTTGGCAACCTGTGCAGCCATGTCGATGAGCAGTGCAGGTGACAACTTGTGTCCATGTGATCCCTGCAGGTACTCGAGCAGGCTACCATTTGTCATCAGTTCTGTCACAATGTAAACGGGGTCCCCTTTCGTACACACTGCATACAACTGAACCAGGTTCTCATGTTTCAGTGCCTTCATGATCTGTGCCTCTTGCAAGAAGGATTCGGAAGAGTCAATCAAGTTCTTGGTTCCCGACTTGAGCGTCTTAACGGCAACAGGTGTTGTGTTATTCCACAGGCCCTGCCACACCTCCCCGAACTGACCTTGTCCAAGCTTATTAAGCAGGCAAATTGAGTCCCGAGGTATCTCCCACTTATCCTTGGTGTTGTAGGAGAGGCCGACAGTGGTTGGGATGTCGATGTGTGGGCACGGTTTCTCCAAGCGCACACAAAGCCCACTTGCGTTCTCTTGATAGAAGGTCACCATTTCTTTGAGGGTGGTGAATGGCTCACGGCGGGAAATAAAGTACCCACCACTGTCCAACACTCGGATTCTGTAATGCTTAATGTTCTCTCCATCACGGATGGACAGTGAGAAGCCTGGTTGGGTTTCACTCTGTCGGATAAGAAACGATCCTTGTTCACCATGCAGAATTAGAAGTTTTTCAGTGTCACCCCGTTTGATCAGTCCAAAAAACCAACTGTAAGAAAATTGTTTGAGAATGAAATTATTACCAGTGTCAGGACTCAGATTAGCTGCCTAACATCAGCAAACTTTTATGAATTTGAACAGTATAATAGTTGTGGACATTTTGCTGATGTTAACCAAATAACATAATGCAATCCCGCTTCTGTAGACCTCTATGCCTTTCAATACCTTCCCTAGGTATTCAAGGCCAGTTCTGATATCAGATTACTGGTTGAACCTCCAATCAATAACAAATAATTAATGAGATGTATTAAACTTATGAAAGTCATTTGTGATTTTTACGTCGACCAGTGAGCAAGCCACGGGTGCTGATCAGAGGAATGCTATTAAGTGAGAGCTGAAATAAAGATAAATGCATTTTTCGAGAAGCAAGTCTGCTCATGCTATAGACAAAAACAATAACTTCAGAGGCTATATAAAGCTTATTCAGTATATTGTTTACAATTGTTTTGTCATTAATATGAATGAATGTCCTTTGTAGGGATAAGCCGATCAAGAAAAATCAAATTTGCTGATCCGATAAATTCCAATCCGATTTACGACCTGATCAGCCAATTTATCGGTGTTAACCGATATTTGTCTAGATGAATTTGACACTTGAATTTACTACAAACAATAGCAAAATATAACCTTGTATATTGTTTGGCAAAGATAATGTGATCATTAACCATCAGTTATCAGCAAGACAGATTACGAAAGTCAGAAACAAAAAATGTTTCACCAAACAAGAAATATGATGTGTTAAACATGATCACACCTTATCAAACTAATTAAATTTGACAATTTCTTTGTGGAGTCACTACAACTTAGTGTTTTTCTTAAAAAAGAAAATGAAATTCACAAAGTACAAAACCCCAAATAGAATTTATTGGACAGCCAATATATGTCTTTGTGATTGGCCGATAAGTGATCAGCCTAAAAGTTGCCGATTATCGGCTTCTACCGATTAATTTCAATTTATCGGCGCATCCTTAGTCCTTTAGTGTATTAAAATGAATTTGGTTTTCACGATTCAGTGAATTCTAAAAATAAAGGCAGATAACACAAACCAAGGAACGAACACAACAAACCATCAAGTGGGCGAGCTAGGGGTGTGAAAGTGAAATACAACACCCTTAACGTCACTGCACAGTAGGAAGTTATTTTATAGTGTAGAAGAGATATGAACCAGTCAACCAATTGCTGAAATTAACCCATTGAACTCAAACTGTTCGCTGAAAAAACAGTAACAGTGTCACTTCCGAGTTGTATAGTACAGCTAACAAAACAATTCAAGTATTCATTCCTCCAATATCATAATTTTGTACACAAACAAATTAATTAACAGTCTGATACTGAATTAGTGAATTCGGCAAATAGTAGGAGTAAAAATTGAAACTGCGTCACTACAATAAAAACAAGTAGCATGTCGGAAACACCTCTCAATGTGAGCCGGTTTTTGAGACACTTGCGATAAGTAATTGTTACTGTTTGCAACGAGGAATCGCGAAATCTTCGGTTTCTAGCCAAAAGCAATGTTTACAGAGAACTTAAACCGACAAGTATTGACATTTGACAATCGGGAAGGCATCGGCATTCTTATTCATTTAAAAGTGAAAACCTTTTCAAGTACTTACTCTTCCGTCTGTAAGGAGGTAACCGGCGCTATGTAGTTGCTAGGGATATAGCCAGACTGACCAGAAGACAGAGATTTCGCCTGCCACCACCCTCCGTCAGTGTTGTTGATTATCTCCATCTTCTCGTGTTTCTTGAAACTTAAGTCTTCGTTCGTCCTCGCGTCGTAGTCGTACAAAGCAACAAATATAGGGCGATCTTCTCCGGAACTGGCTCCGTTGTTCTGTTCTCCTTGAACTACTGGGAGATTTGTACTCGCCGGCGTTGTTGAGACTACAGTCAAGAAAGGCCATCGTTTTAGTCTCTTTAGGCGGCACTGTGTACAACCCATGATTAGCTCTATCGGTTTCACTTTGACAACTCCCGAACTCGAGTTTATCTGTTCATCCAGTCGGCATATTTGTTTAGTTCTCGCTTACTATTTACATTGTTTGATTATAGCAATCGAGAAGGTGACAAAAATGTCGTACAAAATTAACGTACGCTCGAGTATCGTGCCACTGCAATTCCCGGAAACCGGAACCGATTTTTAATAAATTCATTATACTGAGTGGTGGGGACAATGGAGGACAACAGGGACACAGAATAAATACTCAACCAGTTGAGTATTTATTCTGTGACAGGGATAACGAATTATAACACAAATGGCAATTTCTCAACTTTTCCGCGACCTGTTTTGTCATTACTCATTTATAGACCTTTTTAATAAGTCTGGCGTCAGCAGCCCTATGACGTAGTTTGCGACAAAGGGAAGCCCAGTGAACTCTATAAAGACTGGAACGATAAAGGTACGTTTAAGGTACGTTTACACACTGCGATTAATCGGCCCGATTTCTGGTTTAAATGCATGTTAAGTAATGAGAGACAGGAAGACGCCAAGATAAATGAGCCCACGGGACACTCCGCTGACTGTTTCTCCACTTAACATCCAGCTAAACCAGAAATCGGCCCGATTAATCGTTGTGTGTAAACGTACCTTTACACACTACGATTAATCGGGCCGATTTCTGGTTTAGCTGGATGTTAAGTGGAGAAACAGTCAGCGGAGTGTCCCGTGGGCTCATTTGTCTTGGCGTCTTCCTGTCTCTCATTACTTAACATGCATTTAAACCAGAAATCGGGCCGATTAATCGTAGTGTGTAAACGTACCTTAAGTCGGGGTTGAATTTTGAAGCCAGTCATGGAGGCTGACATGTAGGTATGCCCTAGTCCTTTTTTAGTTGACCGTGCGATAAAGAAATAAAATTTGATGAAATATAGGTTGTAAAAAACAACATTAAGGCCAAAAAATAAAATAATATCACACTATTTCAAGTTTAGATTTATTGCTAGTTCACAGTATGTAATTTCAGTGGTGAAATAGCCAGTAAAAGCAAGAAACATAGGAAAGATTAACCCACAAACAAATGTAAATAATGCAAGGTCACAACTTCTTTTTTGATCAAGAATAATTTGGGAAAAAACATCGAGATTCACATTGACACATTTTCAAACTGAAAGACATTTTAGAGGAACAATAACAGAAGAGCATTGTCAAATATCTGTTGTGAAAAACGCAGAGAAAATGTGTTTTACTTTTACATAAACTGAGGTAGTTACTGGAGGTACTGAGTTATTTTTCGTGTCGTCAAAGATTGGATTTAGCAGTAACACACACAAAAAGTAACCTTAAATTGTGTTTTGATATTTATCTTAATAAATCATTGTCATAAAAGTCTTCAAAAGTTCAAAAGACAGCAAAGAAAATCAAGAGAAACCTGTATTTTTTCAAATTTCGGTGCATATTTCCCCGTTTGTTTGACGGATATTTTATTTGTTAAGCCACATCCATCGCTAGAAATTCTTGAAAAGAAAGCTCAACCAACGTATCGCATTTTTCCCTTTTAAAAAGCAACTGGGAAACAGCCTAGCTCCAAAAAAGTTGAACATTTTCCGTTCAGCAATCCTACCGCTCCTACGATTATTTCCTGGCCACTGCCGTTTCGTGCACTACACGCAAATCAACACGCGTGTTTTATACCTACAACGTCGCCGAGTGGCTGTTTCGTACACTACACGCGGTCAACACGCGTGTTTTATACCTACATGTCAGCCCCCATGGCGGGAATTTTGGCTTCATCCAATCATACGGCCGGGTTAATGGAGTTAGCGTTCCAGTCTTTATAGAGTTCACTGGGGAAGCCCCGCACGACCATTTTGTTTGCTTCACTTTAAAGCCACAAGGAAGAAAGCCTCGAAAATGGTAAGTTTTACGTAATTCTCTTTAGTTAATGCTAAAAATTAATTCTATGTTTATGATAGTTTATATTATTATTGTTATTTGTTTAAGTCTTACCCAGGTTGTTTAGATTTATATGTCACAAAAAAATATAATTTCCAATCATTTCCTGTCCTTTTTCTTAAATCTTCAAGTCTCATAAGCGTGTATGAACACACTGCTAAGGTGTAAATCATCAGTGAAGTCGATAAATCCGGGTATTAACAGTGAAATGACATTTCGCAAGTTCGCTTCGGACATCGACAGGAAAAGCACGAGGGTTGTTGCGGAAAAGAAGAGACAAAAACAAATACTTCCAGGTGAGTCGATCGTTTAGCTACATAGATGCATGAACAAGGCTTTGTAATAGTCGTACGCTATGTTGTATTGTTTTGTACATAAAACCGACCTACTAAGTGATGACTGATAGTACTTTATAGCACAGAAAAGTTTTTAACCTCAAACATTTTCATTTGGTAATTATATTAAACAGGTGAGAAAACATACATAGCTGAGTTACCATCAATTTCACTAAACATACTGTATGTGAAGAAAACCTGCATGAGCCACCTGCAGTTATTTCAAAAGATAACTATATATTCAGCAGTGAAGACCATGTAATCAATGTATATATCCAATAATATTGCTTTGAAAATTCTCGAACATATATATAATGAATTACTTGAAAAATACGAATTACTACAAACGACAAATTCACAGCACGAAAGAAAACTAGCCGAGTCTTGACTTTTTTCTTGGCTTCAGCAATCAAAATATTTGGCATTATAGTCGGCTTCAAATAATATTTCTTACAGAACGGATTAAACTCGATATCCTCAGTTTCTTTAAATACAACGAACATATAAAAGTATGTTTTCTTAAAAACTTTTCTAGTATAAGTAATCACCAAGTATCAGTCATCACTAAGTCGGTTTTAAGTACAATACAATACAATATAATACAATACAATATAGAATACTTGTTCATGCATCTATGTTACTAAACGATCGACTCACCTGGAAGTATTTGTTTTTGTTTCTTCTTTTCCGCAACAACCCTCGTGCTTTTCCTGTCGATGTCCGAAGCGAACTGACGAAATGACATTTCACTGTTAATAACCAGATTTATCGACTTCACTGATGATTTACACCTTGGCAGTGTGTTCATACACGCTTATGAGACTTGAAGATTTAAGAAAAAAGGACAGGAAATGATTGGAAATTATATTTTTTTGTGACATATAAATCTAAACAACAGGAGTAAGCAAAGGTCATACGTTGATGAATGTACGAGTTTACCAGCTAAACTAAGGTAAGACTCAAACAAATAACAATAACAATATAAACTATCATAAACATAGAATTAATTTTTAGCATTAACTAAAGAGAATTACGTAAAACTTACCATTTTCGAGGCTTTCTTCCTTGTGGCTTTAAAATGAAGCAAACAAAATGGCCGTGCGGGGCTTCCCTTTGCCGCAAACTACGTCATAGGGCTGCTGACGCCAGACTTATTAAAAAGGTCTATAGCATGGATAGTAAATAGACTGGATAGGAAACTAAGATCACGTGCGACGTTTCCAGCATGCTGATTGGTTTAGGCACCAGTTGGTCGCGTGAAAACCTAGTTGCAAATCGTGATGTCACAAAATCACCATAAATCGCAACGTTTAGCAATAATACAGCTAAAAATGATAGTCAAACTACCAAAAAATATCACAATGCCACTTTACGATGGAATATCCGACTACCATTACTCATTTTAGGCGAAAAGATCCAACTTTAGACGGTGAAAAACGCGTCCCAAATTTCAACTAAAACAACGGTAGTTTTGCGACGCCAGTTTCTTCACCACAAAACGAACTAACAGCTGAAACAAAGACGAACAACATTTACCTCGATCATTTGGTCGTGGCTTAGGCAGGTTTGTAAGACGATGAAACATTTTGGAATCTCAATATAGCTACTTGAATACGAAAATATGGAGAAGTCGAAGAGAAACTCAGCAAAATCTGTGTACTCGTGACATCTTCGTGACATCACGAATTTCAACTAGGTTTTCACGCTGACGTCAACCAGTTTCCTATCCAGTCTATTTACTATCCATGTTTATAGGGAGATCAAAATACGATATTACAATTTACATGACATTCTACAAGAAGTGAGTAGTTGAATGCCATGATGTTTTATGATTGCTTTGCGTTAAGGTTTGTTGGTTTTCCGAAATGCTAATGAATGTGACGTCAAGTCAGGAATTTGCACTGACCTATATATAACTAATATAGTTATATATAGGTCAGTGTGACGTGTTAGCAGCCCAAGAAATACAATGAATTTCATATTGAAAACTATTCCCATTCCCCTCTCAGCGCGCGGTTTTAACTTTTTACCGGTTGCTATCAACTATTAATATTTACCTAAGGTCGGGAACTAAATTTACTGTTTGAAGCAAACACTTGAACAAATATCCACACTACTTGAAAACTACAAAGAAAACCAACACAAAAACTACACACAAAATTAAGCAAGCAGGGATAATTTTACTAACCTGTCAACAACATTTGTTCTCAAAAATAGTTCGGAAAAGATCACAAAATAGCGAAAATTAACAGGGTTTGTCAATTGTTTTCGCTGTGACGATGCGGGATCAGATCATCTCTGTACTGGTCATTTTTTCAAATTGAAATAAAGCAACTCATGATTGGCTATTGAAAATAGTAAAAAGTCTACGTCAATCGGAGGAAAATGAACAACAGGGGGGTTTAATAAAAGACTTTCCTACAAAAAATATATTTATAGTTTCCCGCGTATTGTGAAAAAATTTAAAACCATTATTGACCCTTTATTGACCTTTATTTGACCTTAAAAATTAAATTCGATATCCCGGCTACTTTTTAAAATTGTTAAAATCCATATTTAATTTTGCGAAGATAACCGTTTAGACTCCAAATTTCAACTAGGTTTTCACGCTGACGTCAACCAGTTTCCTATCCAGTCTATTTACTATCCATGTCTAAACACAGCTACAATGACAGACATGCACTATCCTTTTTACGTCACTTTTGGAGACTAAGATCATGACGCAGCCATATACTATAGAAGTTAGTGAGTTTTACCCACAATCGGAGTACGTACTTAGTGTAGCCCTACACAAGTTGTATCAGTTTAGGGCCGGTAATGAGACTGACTGCTGGGCCCACGGAAATTTTTTGAAATTAGGATCTCTGAAATAGGATTTCCTGACTTCTGAGAGTAATTTCCAGCAAGTTTTAAGGGATCTAAACTGGCAAGAAATCGCCAGAGCAAATTATTGTGGGGGGCCCGGGCCATGTTAAAACTATATATTGTATGTTATAAAACGATAATTAATTTATTAAAAAAGTAGAGCGCTGCATAGACAGTGTTTTTGATATATAGCAAAGTGAAAAGGTGGTAAACTGCCACGATTTTTAGTGACGAAATACTGACGTTTCGAGCGGAGCCCTTCATCAGAGTAAGACGAGATGAAATAAAATAAATAGGGCTTATATATATATGCCAAAAGGGTGTCACAAGTAGAAAGTAGCCAATCAAATGCACGGGAGATAAACAAACTAATAATTAATGAGATGCGAAAAGTTAAATTATTTGCTATTTTTACAGTCGATCAGCAAACAGACTGAGGGGGAGGGAGAAATGACAGGTCCAATATTCAAGGGGATTAGGCGATAGTAAAGCAGTAAGAAACAAAAACGTGAAAAGAATGAAAGTGCACAAGCTAATAATAAAAAAGTTGTATGAAATTAAATAAAAGAAAAACGTTCGTTAAGACCAAGAGGATGTGCGGTGCCACGTTGAGACGCTTCTCTCGCCGTTTGCGGTTATCGTTACCATGCACCTGAGATGGGAAGGATGGCACAGACTTTCATGTCTGAAACCAAATGGTTAGATGGTTACCACCTTTTCAATTAATTTATTATATTTCCCCAAAGTTCATGCGGGCGGGACCGGTGCATGGTCATTATCATCATTGTGTCACATTTTTACAAAAATGATACAATAATAAATTCCTTATGTAGTAACCTGAAGAGAAGTTAGTTTCCCCTCGTAATGGTAATTTTCAGGTCCATAGGTGGCCCCCAATAATTCTTGAAATAAGAATTTATAAACGCTAAAAATTACCAAAAGGCTGGGTCGGTGGAAAACATGGCAGGGCTAAGACTTTTTTTGGTCGCATAAAAGGCAGGGCCATTGCTTCTTTCAGACTAATATTATAGGCAGGGCAACCTACTTTTTACCACAAAACGCGTGGTATATATAGCAAGTAATTAATTAAATTTTTCAAACTCATAAATGCATGATTCATTCGTTTGGAAAGCTATATCATATACATTCGAAAGAAAAATGAAAATAATTAAAAATGGTCTGTTGTCTATATCCAACTCGACGAACTCGTCTATAATCCTTTTAATAATTGCTTTTTCCAATGGTCGGCTGCTATTAATTCAACTCATCTAACCAAAATGGATCTTCTAAACTCTATAAAAGATAATGTAGATACTTATTATTTATCAATATTTGCTACAAATATCTTTCACCTTTTGTTGGTTTTCAATGGTAAATAATTAACTTGTTATAAGAATTAGTTTTGAAACAATTTAAGCAGGGCATTGACTTTTTTCAGAAACGTTGATAGCAGGGCCAAGACTTTTTTAATTTGAAAGCGAAAAGGGTAAGATCGTTTTTGTACAAAATGTTTCTTTTCCACCGGCCCAGCCTTTTGGTAATTTCTGCATGGTCCCTTACAATAATTTAACTAAATACACAGAAATATGGCTAAAAAATTGTGTGCACCTCTACTGCTAGCCTCCTGGCTCCTTCTACTGCTCACTCTCCTCTACTCCTGTCTGAAAATTCACCAAAAAATCACGTCAGCCTGTATATTAATTGCCATAAAATTCAGTAACACCGCGAGTTGAGAAAATAAGAGACACGTAATAGATGATCACATGTTGACGAACTCACGCATTTACATCGTCAATTCGTAATCTTTTGATAGACTATTGTCATTTTGTGCTATATGTGTATCAAAAAAACTGAACCGGCATAACATTAATTAACATTCCTTTCAAACAACCTCTTGTCACCTTGACACCTCTGAGCCACGGTGCGTAAAAAATATGGTTTTATACACCTCAGATTTTGCTGGAGCAGAGCTCTAACAGCTGCAGCAATATTTCCCAATATTTCCATGTGGTTCTTCGCCTGCCAGAATTGCCCTTGTTACGGTTAATTGGCTAGTTCCTGTATTCAGATATTTCCTGACGTTGCACAAAACTGTTATCTTAATTTCCCAGGTGTATAAGACCGTGTTTTTAATTTCCCAGGAGTATAAGACCATTTTCTAAGGGTTCAGTTTTTTTATACACCCTGTAGTGTGTATAAAAAAAACTGAACCCTTAAAAAACTGTCTTATACTCCTGGGAAATTAAAAACACAGTCTGAATATACACCTGGGAAATTAAGATAACTTGTAATCGTATGAAGGAACTGCAAATGCTCCTTCATACGTTTACAAGTTATCTTAATTTCCCAGGTGTATAAGACCGTTTTCTATAAAGGTTCAGTTTTTCTTTTATACACACTGTACAGGGTGTATAAAAAAACGAGACCTTTAGAAATTAACCTATTGTTGTTAAGCACAAGATTTTATGCTCTTGGGAATTTAAAATAGCTTCTAATCGTATGAAGGAGCATAACTGCATAACAAATTGTCAAAGTACTAATTAGGCATATCATCAGTTCGAATAAAAATGTTTCAACTGACCACAGAGCAACGAGTTTTTACTCAAAGTACTTTGAGTCTCGGTATAATGTAAAACGTAACAACTCGTTGCTCTGTGGTCAGTTGAACCATTTTTATTCGAACTGATGATATGACTAATTAGTACTTTGACAATTTGTTATGCAGTTATGCTCCTTCATACGATTAGAAGCTATTTTAAATTCCCAGGAGCATAAAATCTTGTGCTTAACAACAATAGGTTAATTTCTAAAGGTCTCGTTTTTTTTTATACAGTGTGTATCAAAAAAACCGCTGACCTATTGTAATTTAAAAAAAAATTATACACTTGGGAAATTAAGATGGTCCAAGCGCTGCGTTAATCAAGAAGAGAGAAAGCAGTTTTCAATACGAATGCAAGTTATTTGTTACGCATTCGTTGCTCAGAGTGTCTTCAAACTATTACAATGGGTTCTTTGAAAAAAATGCTAATTCACAGTTGCTTCCGGTAGCGGTTTTTTTGATACACACTGTACACCTTGTATATTATTAGGAAACAATCGTTTAAAACTGATAAAAAATGGCAGAAAATTTGTGACGCCCGGGCCGGAATGATAGTGGTGGATGAAATGTTGTTAGATGGAGCCAGGCGGACATGTCAGAAAGTTGTAGTGTACGTTCACGGCGATGCTCCCCCAGAAAATTTTAATTTCACAAGGCCCAGAAGTACATTTTCGGTGATATTTGAGAAGAATTTAAAGAATTCTTATTAGAACAACTAGGAGTCTAGGACTTTAAAAAATTTTAAACTTTAAAAAATTTAACAAGTCACTATTAGACTATTATAATAATGCTCTATTATCCTGCTATAATGTTGACGATCCTCGAACTTGGAAAACTGTCTGCCAAAAGTGCAACACATCGCGAAGCCTCACTGAACCCATAACTTGCTGTTATTAGTTATTATTAGTTATTAAGGGCCCACTGTATTACTGGTGTTTAACTGTTGTGGTGACCCTGCTTCTATGTATTTTTAAGAGGCGAAGCCCTAAATAAATAAATAAATATCCGTACCTCCCAGCCGATAAATAACATATATTTATTGAAAATTCCTCGCAGAAAATGCGATTCTATAAGAGTTCAAAAATCAACATTTTCTGTGGTTCTCCTAGATGGTCGCAGCTTCTCCGTAAATTACACGGTACACCATAATGTCGCTTGCCTAACAATTATAGTAAGCGCACACGTCATTGACCAGTGATCAGCGAGGTTTAGGTATGCTCCCCTGGAAAAAATTTTATTTCTAGGTTCTCTGAACTCCACTATTTTTTTTAAAAGTAATCTGAAGGGTTAGAAAACTCGTTCATCATCATCATCAGTCATTTTATTAAAAAATGAAATAGGACAGGTAGTAATATAACACAACAAAAATCAAGTTAAATAAGTGCTTGCCAGATAATCCTATCTCGCGCTACAGAAGCAAGCTCGGCTGCAAAGGAAAGACCAGTATCAGCGAGCAATAAATCCTTCACTGTAAATGTGGGACGTCCTCTTCTCCTTCCTCCTTCCGGAGTCCATAGTAGAACGGTGCTAGCAACCTCATCATGTCGCAGAACGTGTCCTGCCAACTTCATTCTTCTTGCTCTAATGGTTTCATTTACTGGTGGTATATCTCCATATAGTTCGACATTTGTCATGTGCTGTTGCCACGGTACATCCAGTCTTGTGTATGTGCCATGAACGTTTTGTTTCAGTGTGGCGGTAAGAGCCCAGGACTCACATCCATACAGGAACACACTTTCAACTGTAGCCCTAAGCACTCGTATTTTTGTCTATTTGCGTAGTGGCGCTTTCCAGACTTTAGAGAGTGAATTAGCAGCTGCCCATGCGACACCAATCCTGTGTTGAATGTCATGTTGTGTATCAATGTAAGAGCCAAGGTATTTAAAGTCGTCCACTCGCTCGATAGAAGTGCCGTTCACTAAAGTTATAGGCAGGTTCATGTCACTAGCATTTATGTGCATATATTTGGTCTTCCCAGCGTTTATGACACGACCCACAGTGGCACTACGATACGACGTAATGCTAAGATATGCCCAGCTGCAGATCTGTTTTTTCGAAAACCATTTTTATTCATGCGTATAAGATTGGTTCTAAGACGGGGGTTATCCTATTGAGCAGCATTCTGTTGTAGGCCTTAGCACTCATTTGAGAGAGGCTTATTCCACGATAATTTGATGGCAGAGAGAGATCTCCTTTTTTAGGGATGGTGCTGATTCCCCACTCGTCTGGTTTGTTTCCTACATAGGTTTCGTTGCAGAAATTGAGTAGAATGGGTTTCAAATTGGGAAGTTTCCATACCTCTATGCCAATTTCGTCCAAACCAGGACTCTTTCCTGATTTCATTTGTGACAGCGCATGGTTAAGTTCCTCGACAGTAAAAACATCAGTTTCGATTTCAGGATGAGTACCAAATATTTTCAATATAGGGATGTCAATATTTGTGTTGGAATTGACGTCTGCAAGTAGCGTTTCAAAATACTTTTTCCATTCATCTTTCTGATCTTTTCCTTGTATTAATTGCGTACGGGCAGTTGATCCCTTTATGTGTTTAATTATCCTCCATCCGTCAGCATTGTGTGGAGACTCAAAAGAAGCAAGGATGCGGTTGAAATGTTCGTCCTGAGCAAGATCGCAGGTGACTCTTAGTATAGCCTGTTGAGTCGGAACATTGTTTTGTTGGGCAGCAAGTACGTTGTTTCGTTGAGCAATAACAGAAGGATCGCTTCGTACACTATAATTTGCTCTCTTCTTGGGAGGTAAGGAACGAGTACCCACTTCATGGCATATGCGAACTATATTTGAATAGTCCTTGTTTTCAGATGAATTCCAGGCATTGTAGATCTCATCGTTTATCGTATTTTGCAATTCTGGATTTCTAGACAAACCGTTCCAATTTAATCGTTTTAAAGGTTTCCTATTAGCAACTCTTAGGCTGAGCTTAAATCTTGCACATAGAATACGATGATCACTTCCAATAGGGTTGGAACTGGAGTAGACTCTAACATCATGAATACTGTTTCTCCAACGCTTCTTGATTAAGATATAATCAAGTTGAGACTTATAACCCGTTGGACTGTAGTGCGTCCATAGCCTACTTTTGGGTTTCTGGAACCGGGTGTTTGTAATCAATAAGCCGTGTGGAATTGCAAACTCGTATAGATAATGACCATTTCTGTTAGTATTGATGTGGTACGTATCAAGGCCAGATGGACGAGCATTGAAATCACCACCAATTACAACGAACGCATGCGATGGTATAGCATCAACGGCAGCGGATAGAGTATCGTAAAATTGCTCAACAGCTTGTTCATCGCTAACATTCGTAGGAGAGTAGCACGAAAGAATGTATGTTTTTGGATTTCCCTTTAGAATGACCTGGATGATCCTATCTGACAGTTTTTTGGCAGAAATAAAGTTTGCAATAGCTCTTGGTCTTAATGCGATGCCAACACCTCCCTTGGCAGCTCCAACGGTGTTCCTTGTAGCAGATGCTGTAATTAATATTATATCAGAAAGTGGTGTAAATGATATGTCTGTATCATGTGTTATGCGGTGCTCTTGAATACAGAGAGCACTATAGTTGTAGTTCTGCATAAGTTTCACCGTTTCTTCCTTTGAGCAAAGAGAGGACAGCGAACGGACGTTTAATTGTCCCAGTAGGAATGGACGTGATGGTCGAGAGAAGCCTCTTTCGTGACGTACATCAGTCGCAGGACCTTCCGTTTCTGGATTTAGTGAAGTGACGTCATATTCTCGCATTGTCCCAAAATATGGCCTAAAAATGATATCGAGGACTTGAACCTCGGTGTTGTAAGTTGTACCTGCCATAATTTTTTCAAATGGCTAGATATTCAATGGGATCGCCGGTTCTCCATTGAAGGCAGTGCTTTTGTATCATAAAAGCGATTGACCCCTCTGATTGACCAAGGCAGGTCTATCACAGACGTCAAAACTCGTTAGCCGGGGGTTAGGGTTAGAAAATTCGTTAGGCGGGGGGTTTGGATCTTTGTTGTTGTGGGATTGGTTACAATCCAAAAACGTTTTGGATAAAATGCTATATATTATAATGCCAATAATTTATTAATTACAACATGAGCAGCGGCTGACATAAAGTACCTATATTAACGTATAAAGTACCGTATTAAACCCGGAACCCAGGCTCAGTCATCACTCACCCCACTGACCCAGCCCAGTGAGCTCTATATATATATATATCTGGAGGGCTATCTGCCAGTCATTGGCCAGGCAAAAAGTGAAGCCCAAGATGGCCGACTTTGCACGTCAGTTTCAGTCCCCTACGCGGTTTATATATAAGAAATTGACGTACAAACCGCGCAGGGGACTGAAACTGACGTGCAAAGTCGGCCATCTTGGGCTTCACTTTTTTCTCGGGCAGATAGCCCTCCAGATATATATATATATATAGAGCTCACTGACCCAGCCTCGTACCCAGGCGCTTATTTTGCTACCCGCCGCGTGATGCCCGCGTGTTTTCCCGCTAATCCACGCATCGCGGCGGGTAGCAAAATAAGCGCCTGGGTACGAGGCTGCCACTGACCCCAGTGCTCCGCTCTCCATCTGCCTTTTCAAGATGGCCGCCAAAGAGAGTAGTTCAAAAATGCTTCAGACACCGAGACAGAGGATTGAATCTGTTGTTTTGGAAGGATTGGTATGTTAACAAACTAACTTTTAAGAATACAATTGAATTTCATTTGTATCGTGAAATATATATGCAGATTGATAGACATCAATGACAAAGCGTAGTTCAGTGTAGTACATTTTTAATATTTTTATACTTTTTAGTTGTAAATTGGAAATTAAGTCATTATAAATTATTATTAGTAAAAAAGCAAATCTAAATTATATCACATGTATATGTATGCATTGGCTTTGGCTGTACTGCTGTTAGTCCTGGACCTAGGTCCTAGGGAATGACTCTGACTGAATTTTGCTATTAAACATTGCAAAATCTAGCCTCAATTAAATCCAGTATTATATTGTGGGTGATAAAGGATGAGGCACTTAAAAAAAACTATGTTTTTTCAAAACTGATTTTAATGACGCTGCTTCGAGTTAAAAAACGAAAAATCGGTCGAAGATAGCATCCAATAAAAAACTGTGATATTTAATGATAATGAGCAACGTTTTGATAGTGTGTTATCTTTGCAAAAAAGTAACAGCATTATTGCTTCAAAAGGAATCATGGCTTGCCATTCCATCCCATTACAGTGGTTCCAACTGGAGCTTGACTTTGTCTGCCAGTGCCACCAATTTGTGGTCATACAATTCTATGTACATTAGCCGATTTAAATTTATTATTGTAGATGCCATTGCATTTCTGCTGTGGGAATGAGTCATTTTCCCACACAAGCCTGTGTAATTTTCAAGAGCTGCCTGTGCAAAATGTGGCTAAAATTTAAAAATTTAAGCTGCTTTTCTAGAGAAAACAAATCATGCTACCCAGTTATGTTCTGTAACTCAGTGATCAGAGCACTGCACTAGCAATCGCAGGGTCGCGGGTTCAATTCCTACCGGAAGGCCGCTAAGTTGCATTTTTCGCAACTGGTCCCGGTTTGGTCTTAAAATGTATGTATTCCAACACTCGAAATTTTCCTTCACCATAAATCCTTTCAACATGTAGTTTGATCGAGTGAAATGCCAAATATTACCTATAATATACCTAGAATCTTATCCCGGCATTACCACCATATATACAGAACTCGTGACTAGGCTCTCGGCAACGGCTTCTGTAGCTCAGTGGTCAGAGCACTGCACTAGCATCGCGGGTTCAATTCCAGCCGGAAGGCCTTGAAGTTGCATTTTTCGCAACTGGTCCCGGTTTGGTCTTAAAATGTATGTATTCCAACACTCAAAATTTCCTTCACCATAAATCCTTTCAACATGTAGTTTGATCGAGTGAAATGCCAAATATTACCTATAATATACAGAATCTTATCCCGGCATACCACCATATATACAGAACTCGTGACTAGGCTCTCGGCAACGGCTTCCATAGCTCAGTGGTCAGAGCACTGCACTAGCATCGCAGGGTCGCAGGTTCAATTCCAGCCGGAAGGCCTTGAAGTTGCATTTTTCGTAACTGGTCCCGGTTTGGTCTTAAAATGTATGTATTCCAACACTCGAAATTTTCCTTCACCATAAATCCTTTCAACATGTAGTTTGATCGAGTGAAACGCCAAATATTACCTATGAAAACATAATTTAGTCCAAGCATTATCATCTCACAATTAGTCCAAGTAGAAAAGTAACTCTTTCTTCATGTGATGCAGGTTGTGCTCAAAATCATTCAGCATTGCCAAGAGGATGGCTGTGAAGGTGATGTAGTGCAAGGAGTCCTCCTTGGACTTGTTGAGGGAAACAAATTGGAGATCACAAATTGCTTTCCATTTTCTCAGAGTTCAGATGAAAATGATGAAGAAGATACTAGTAGTGAGTTATAATTATAGTAGTTTTCCAATTGCACCAAGTTCTGATACTATAGGGCTTAAAGGGTCAAGTCACCCACTCTGCAGTCTAGCCATGATCAGTTTACCTGAACATTTTAACACAGAATTTTAAAATTAACCTGATATGAGATGTTGATCTCTAGTTATTGTGACATTGTCAAGGTTCCACTTTAAATGAATTAAATCTCGAACTCCCGGTCGTTAGTTTGTCTGTGTTTACCATTAGGGCCCACCTCACTTTTAACTGCTCAAAATGAGCAAATTTTGATCTGTACAAGCAATACCTATAATTCCCAAGCAATACCTATAATTCCAGCACCTTGTGTAAATGGATAATTGTTGAACTGTTTTAACATTATAAGTTTGAAAAAACAATTATGCCACTTAAGTTAAGGCTTTATACACAGTTGAAGAGAGGGTAAATCAAAAATGTTGTCGAACGGCACAGGAGAAATGGACACAACATTTTCAAAAACCGTGCAAGAGTTCAGCATTGATAATAAACAATTGCGAGATTGGAACTTTGTTTACGACAGTAAGTTTGCTTTTGGCAATAAAAGAGTGCAGCTTTAATATACAAACAAGGTAAAACCACACAGCAAACCAGTAGTTTACTCATGAAACGTGTTGTGCTGCATAGGAAATGTAGAAATACAAATCAAATATCTAAAAAGGTTGGTGTACTGCCGAAATAGTGTGTAAGTACATGTAGTCTAACATTTCGAGTGATTTCCTCGAAATGTTAGACTACTTACACGCTATTTCGGCAGTACACCAACCTTTTTCGTAGTTTACTCAGTTTGATTTGTTTTGCAAAACCATTGCTGTTTGTGTAAGTGCCCATCACTCACATAAACACTCATCGCTTGCATAAGCATGCACCCACCACTCATGGGTTTTGGTGAAATACGATACATGATACATGGTTACTCCTGGAATCAAATGATTAAACTGTACAGTACTGAGAATCTACCATACCTGATGATCTATAGGTAACTATTCTTAATTTCCTATCCTTTAGTTTTTTACCAGATGGAAATGATGCGACACTTGAGATCTGTCAATATTGACCACTTACACGTAGGCTGGTACCAATCTACATATCTGGGAGCATTTGTTAATAAAAACCTATTGGATTCCCAGTTCAGTTATCAAAGTTCTATTGCAGAGTCCGTAGTTCTTGTGTATGGTAAGTCAATTGTAAAAATGTATCTATGCTTACACACTATACTTGGAGACAAACTTTTCTGGTGAAATTTCATATACAGTAATTCCCAAAAAGATGTCACATAGACTACATGTACAGCAGTATCGGTAGTAAATATAGAATAAAGCATTATTACTCAAAGAGTTAGAAACATTTTCATTTTTATCGTGAAACATTTTCTGGGGTCGATTTGAGCTTGATAATCGTCCAAGCTCCCACATTCACCACCAGTACAGCAATGTGAACAACAACAATGTTGATGTTGGATATCCATAAGGTCTATTTGTAACTCAAATGTTTACATCAAGGTATTAAAGTGAATCTGGCACTTCTCTATTTGTACAGATCCTCTCAAGACATCCCAAGGCATGCTTTCATTTCAAGCCTTACGCCTTTCTCAGAAAATGATGAAATTGTACGCAGATAGAGAATTTACTCCAAGCAGGTAAGTTGTGCATAGGCCCGTGTAGAAATACTCATCAACCTTCAAAGGTCATGTCTCTTTGCCATATCTCATCATAATTTCAGTGCAGTCAAATACAGTGACTTGTAAATATTATCTAAACTGAGCATTGACTTTTTCAAACTTGATTACAAACACAAACAAATATCACTTAAAAAATTATAAAAATCACAATTTCATTACTACCTCTGACATTACAAAGCACTGGTGATGTGGATGAGCCATGTATCTGGACTAGCCTCCTCTGCAGGCATCTATCTCATGTGGGGGTTGGTATACAGTACCTGGACAAGGCATTGTGTCAACAGCCATGGAACCTTATGAAACCACTATTATGTTGTTTCTAGTTGTTTGTAGCCATGTGAAGTTTATGCTTTTACTGTACAGTGTATATTATACTGTACAAATTGAAAACTCTAAAATAAGAGTTTCAAAGTTTGAATACTTTGGCAAAGTATTGTGTACTGTATAGAAGGGTCTAACATTTCTAGCAAAGGCCCCTTTGTCAGAGTGAGAGCTATTGCAGTTACAGTACCTCGCCATTTGCGTTAGTGTGTTATGGTAGTCGTGTTGAGATTTGCAAGTTATGGCAAATCAATTAAAGCTCAAGTTGCAATTCAATTATTCTAAGTTGTGATGTACAGGTGTAGGAGGGCATATTACTCGCAGAAGTCACAATGTCAAAATTATATCTATTTTTGACAAGTATTTTCCACCTAGAGATCATGTACAAAAAGTGAATCTAAAAGATAAGCAGTTATAATAAATAATATATATGTATCTAGATTCAAAACTGTAAAACTTGTAAAGGGATGTAAATAATACAGCAATACAGAAATATAAATATTTTTCTGTTGTTTTGTAGTTTAAGCAAAGTTGGAATGAACCATCATGAAATGTTTGAAGAAATCCCATTGGTGATAAGAAACTCCAACTTAGTTAATACTCTGTTGTGTAAACTGGATGAATCCTTGACAGAACCAGAACAGCAAGATTTTCTGTCATTGGCCAGAGGGTGAGACTTATGTGATGTTCAGTCTTTTGCAGTGTTCAGCAAAGTACTGATATTTTGTACTTAAGTAAAAGTAAAAAGTAACTCCTCATTAAAGTATGGCCTGAAAATCTTACTTAAGTAAAAGTATGGACGGAAAATATTACTTAAGTAAGAGTATGGCAAAAAAATATTCCAGAAAAGTACTTCTGAAACAAACTATACATTCTTGAACCACTAACCAACATGACAATTGATAATCTGGTACCGTACTTTAATCTGGGCGCTGTTTGGCGGAGCCAACTCAACAGTTGCCAATCACGTGCACATGCAAAACCTCACGGAATTTCTCCACTCTAGATCTCCAGCGGATGGATAGAGTGGACCGAGTATTTTGCGACTCCGCATTCCGAATTTCGTTTTTACTTTGCCGATAAAACAAAAAGTAACGAAGTTAAAAAGTAAATATTTAACAAAAAATTTTACTTCGTTACAAGTAATTGTTGAAAAATATACTTCGTTACAAGTAAATACTGATTTTTTTTACTCAAGTAAAGTAACGAAGTAAATTTACTTCGTTACTGGCGAACACTGGTCTTTTGGACATAATTGTTAAATAATTACAGTGTATTTGTGATTGATAAATTACATGTACATGTAGACGACACATGGATCATCAAAACAGTTTTAAGTTCAAAGATTTTTGAGTGTGGATCGGGGTTGAACCTGTAACCTTCTGATTGATATTGAGATACTCTAACCATTGAGCTACTGAGACTCAGTTGAAGAGCAAAGGTTTACAATGATGTACTCTGCTTTTTTCCCCAGCACATTTATTGAAAAAAATGTTCAACTGTTAATGGAGACTGTGGATGAGTTGTGTCAGGATACTCAGAAGTTTCATAATCATCAAAGAAACTCAGCAAGGCAGCAGCAACAGAAAGATGCTTATATCCAGAAAAGGGCAAGTATTTATGTATTTAATTATATTAATTTTATAGTAGTCAATTTGAGGGGGCAGGGCGAGAAAAAAGGCGGAGTAAATTGAAGGAATCTTCGCAGTCTATTATATTATTTTATTACAGGTAGTATGGTGTATGGGTACTTGGGCGATCTGTGCCATGTGGGAGTGTGACGGCACTTGTCACACACAACAGTCAATATAAATCAGTTCAAGATATTCCATCACCGAGTTTGTTGAACTATGATATTAATATTTAACCTAACAATTAGAAAGTTCCCCAAAAATGCTTACATGTACTCTATGTCTAGTTTTTCAAGATATCATTTTGTAGAAATAACAAACATAAGTTTCTACTAAAACAATTAGATTACCAGTATTCACTCTCATTTTCTGAGGAAATAAGTCAAGCCTTTACCAGTAAGCCCCAGTAGTGATCTGCAGCATCTAACTTCTCTTAATAATATCAAAAGGGGACATCGAGGCATTCCATCTCTAACATTACCCAATCCTATGTTTTCACTATAGAAAGCAGAGAACCAAGCACGGAAGGAGAGAGGAGAGAGGCCGTTGCCTGATGATGACATATCTAAGATATTCAAGCCCCCGGCAGTTCCATCTCGATTAGAAAACCTATTGCTTTCAGGACAGGCTGAGAATTACTGCAAAGAGATCAATGAATTTGCATCACAAAGTTTTGCAAAACTTTTCTTGTCAGAAGCACTCCAGGGAACACAGTAATTCTTATTAAATTATGTGAATGCTTCTTTTTCTTTTTGTCAACAACTGGGATACTCTATAAACTATGGGGCCCCTGGCAGCTCATGCTACATCAAATTTTACTGCCAATTAAGTTGACTATTGATATTATACAGGTTAGTATTAAGGTTAGTTTTAGTTCTGTGTTAGTATTACAGTAGATCAACTACATGTAAACTGTCAATTTATTAGTCCACTTAACTGGCAATAAAATTTGTTGCAGCATGAGCTGTCTGGGGCTCTGTAATAACAACTTGGCAATGCTCAACAATTTTCATCAATTTTGCTATTTAGTGTTTTGTGAATGGCTTGTCCAGGGTTTTTTTTAGTTGATTGGACGTTTTGAATTATAAACTTTTGTGCCAGTTGGGTCGGTGGAACAACGAGCAAACTTCAACAGCAAGGCTTTTAAAGATTGGCCAGGAAATTCTAGATCACTGAAAAGGTAGGAGAAATGAATCCGGTTTGGTGAGTATACTGTGGTGGGGCATGGGGGAGCAGGGATTTGTCAAGTGACAATAAAAATGTCAGTGAAAACAAGTGGAACTTACGCTAAATAAGGTTGGATCTCTTCAAACGTCCATTTTTCTTGCGTTTTGAAAAGCTTATTGAATCTGCAGAGAAACCAGAAATATATCACTGCCTATCGCCGTATAATTATGATTACGAAAACAGCAGTTCTGAAAATTTACTCATGACCACTTTTCTGCAGAATATTCATGATTTGTAATAAAAAACAATTATATTGAAAACAATTATTTGAATTGTATTGAAATGCTAAATAGCACATATTTAGAGATATTAGTAAGACTTGTACATAAATGTTGTTGTGCCATCTTTCACCTAAACTTTTTTTCTTAAACATTCAAGTTTGTATAAGTTGTGGAAGATAAAATAATTGTCTATCCTTTCTAAGACCTGGTTCAACAGGCTCAGTATTGTGGAACAATCTTAACAATAAATCCAGGGAACTAGAATATACTGCAGCAGTTTCAAAAAATTATCTTAAGCATGAACTTCTTAGAGATAATGTACAAATTTGTTTGATTGACGTAAAATTCAGCAAAATATTTTAATTTTGTATTTAGCTTAAATCTTATCTATTTAAAAATTTACAACTACTAATTAGACAGCCATTTCTTTTGTTTGTATTTTGTTAATAAGTTCAATTCAATGTGACTGTGCCAAACATAATGTGATTGTTGTTTGACCATGTTGTTTTTTTAGTATGGAAATGAATAAGTAGAATGACAAGAAGCCTTGGTGTGTACAGTACCTCATTCCTGGATCAGATGGTAAATTTTCTTTTGGAAAATGCCAGATGACCGGTGGTTGACAATTCATGTTGCTAAGAGCTAAACCCTAAAAGGAGGACATTACACTTTCGTTATATTCTACTGTATAACTTGCAGTGTGTTCTATATACTGGTATATTATACATTAATACTGTAGTGATCATGTAGGAACTTGGGGCAGGACCAATAGTATAAGCTTCTGAATGTTTGTCCATCCATTGACAAATCTGCATGCTCTGTTGACCACTGTCGATATAGTAGATCTCATGGTTCTTTCAAATAACATCTTCAGATAGCAATTTTTTAAAAATGTGAGGAATTTTTTTCTTAATAAGTGTGTGCCCATGTTTATGTACCATTTTAAAAACTATAGTGTAACAGTACACATACTGGATTTAGTGTTTAGCAGGTTTAAAACATAAACTGAAGGCCAAGTGTTAGACCCAATAATTATTAAGAACCTCTGGAAGTTTTTCTGAATAACTTCAAAAATGAACTATCTCGTGTATGTTCATTGATATTGCAATTTTTAAAATCATCTCGGCTGTAAAAAACAGCAAGAATTTATCAAAAACAGCGAGCATGTCTTTATTGCATTTAAGACACTGAGCCCTTAAAACATGTTTTTTTTTATTTATTGTCTTTTTAAAATGACAGTGTAAATTGTTCATATTATGTCAATCTGTCTGCTTCTCTTGATGCCTTTAGAAAAATTTGTTAAAAGTGTGACATCTACCTTAAGGTGATTTTCGTTTGCATGCATTCCTTCAGGAACACTTTGTTTCCATGACTCCATAAACTCATGGTAGTTGAACTGAAAATTGAAACCATTTATTTTACACAATGTTTTTTCTCAGGTAGAAGATCATGGCAACAGATTGAAGAGCAGATTGCTTTCAGGGGACTAATAAGCTGCAAAAGGTACACATGTTTTGTTTTCTCAACAATTAGATGAACCAACCTTGCCAGCAGACCGCAACAAATACTTGGCATAAAATCTGCACACTTTATCCTCTGATAACTTATAATATGTTTCATTGTCATCTGAAGCAAGGAGTGGACAAAAGTTTATCTCACTATATATGTGTAGACAGTAAGACATTGAGCAATCATATCAACTAGACATGCACCTTAAGGCCCATCTACACGATACGATTTGTCGTATACGATTGTCATTCTGGCGTGTGTTGTCGTATACGATTGCTGTACTGGCGTATGCCATTGTTTGCACACAACATAATTCTTGTTTATGATTCGATGGCGAATGTTGACACGCGTGTACAGTTTGATCACATTCGCCAAGATGACAATCGTATACGACAAATCGTATCGTGTAGATCGGCCTTTACTAGCACAAACCTTGTTCTGTTTCCATGGAAACCTTTTCTCCATAGCACATCAAACAATGAGTAACGACAAACCTGGAAATAACAATATTTAGAAGCAAAATTGAGTTGATTGTAGAAAAACACAAATATAGTGTCCATGTTTTAAGGGAGTTACCGGAAGGGTGTACCTATACACAAATTCAATAGCTTTTTACAAAATGTTACAATGTACACCTTGGTTCCAGTTCTTCTAGAACATTACATGTCTCTTTAAAAGGAACACGATCGTAGCTCCAAGAGTTTTCCTCCAATAAGCTTAGAATATGAACCACGACTCCTTCACAATAGTCAATTTCTAATGTTCTCCAAAACCCTATGAGGAAACAAATTAAGTGAATGCTTGACTTGAGTGCAAAATGCTGTACATAAAATGGGTACCCGCAGGATTTTTCAGGGAGAAACCAACTGTTATTTGTCGGATCTAGGGGGTGCATTGGTTGCCCAGGCACCCCACTCCCCTTTTGCATTAATCGATTTTCAATTGCTTGGACATTGCCACTCATCCATAGAGAAAGTGTATCAGATGCTTCCAGCTACATCTGCATGCTTTGAGTAGTTTTGATACACTAATTGCAATTGTTATCGTAAGGCCAAAAAAATACATCGGTTTCCGGTTTCCTGACCCTACCTAGTTTTTGGCCAGTAAAATGCCGACCCTAATCTTCTTATTGAAATTTTGAGAAGCCTGGGCCCGAGTTGCAGCTTGATTTGCATCCTGGGATAGCAAACATGGCTGCCGATCCAGGCGGCATCCTCAAGATTAGCGTGGTTTGGTAAAACCTATTGTTCGTCAATGCAATGTTTGGAAAAGAAAGAAAACTGACCTACCCTACCTAATTTTTTTCAGCATGAAATAGGAAACCCAGGTATTTTTTTTTGGCCTAATTAAAAACGTTATGAGCATTACAAAAGGTTTGAGTGCTGAATTACAAGGAAAAACAGTTGACATCTGCAATGGACTATAATCACATATTGTACAGGATGTTCAGGTTGTGTTTAATGAGATCAGATTGAGTTCAAGAAGCAGTGAAACCTCAGGCTGAATAAGTTTATGTAGATTGTAGAGCCATATGTTTGCACTGCAACATTGATTGTGTTTAAAAATGTTTAAATATCACTCATTGAAAATAAAAAGGCTCTCTGTGCACTAAGTTTAGCAGAGAGGGTCCGCAGTGAATGTATTTCATTTCATCCTGCAGGGTCCGAATTAGCGCTCCAAAACAGCTTCGCATTTTTTTAGTATCGCAACGTACGTTGTGTACATGCATAGCCTAAGCGTCTTACAACTTTATGTAGCGTCGTACAACGTTGCGTATAACGTCTTACAACTTGGCGTAACACTTTACAGCGTAGCGTATAACCTCTTAACGTCTTACAACGTAGCGTAACGTGTTTCAACGTAGCGCGGTAACGCCTTACAACGTAGCGTAACGTCTTTCAACAAAGCGTAACGTCTTACAACCGTCTTACAACATAGCGTAACGTCTTACAACGAAGCGTAACGTCTCCCAACGTAGCGTAACGTCTTACAACAAAGCGTAACGTCTTTCAACGTTACCCGTAACTTACAACATAGCGTAACGTCTTACAACGTAGCGTAAGGTCTTACAACGTAGCGTAAGGTCTTACAACGTAGCGTAAGGTCTTACAACGTAACGTCTTTCAACGTAGCGTAACGTCTCCCAACGTAGCGTAACGTCTTACAACAAAGCGTAACGTCTTTCAACGTTACCCGTAACTTACAACATAGCGTAACGTCTTATAACGCAGCGTAACGTCTTACAACGTAGCGTAACATCATTTATATAATTGACGTTTGCATCACTCATGTCGCGTCCACAGTGAACTTGGTTACTGCACCCCACTTCAAAGTCAATGCGATGTTCATGAAGTAAGAAGTACTGTAAGACTTTGAAAGTGGTTGAATTACCCTCCTACGTCATAATGCAATTGGAATTACACACTGGAATTTATTTTTGGTTGTTTGTGATTAAGTTATTAACCAACAGCATTTTTTGTAGCTGTGAGGCTATGCTGGCACTTTCTAACAGAAACAACATTCTGTTTCGCATAATGTCTTGGATTCCCATGAGAATGCAAAACAATATGAATTATTACAGAGATTTATTCCTAATGTGCCCTGAGGGATGACGAGATCAGTACCTTACTCCTGATAATGTCAATGGTTAACAAAACAAGTATAGAGGTAATGATAATAAGAGAAATGATCACCAAACTTGTGTTTTTAAAATACCTTTTCCCAACATATGAACCATAGGAAATTTTGGAGACCAATGAGGTAAAGGTGTATGTTAATGTAGCCTGATGCATGTCTTTAGGAAAAAGTAACTTTGCATAATATTATCTATACTCTCACCATCAATTTCTAATGCTTCTAATTTCTTCAATCCCTCTTGGAGTTCATGTGCACTTGCCTGGACTTTATCGTACAGGTCTTCCAGTGAATACTGAAAAACAAATATATCTTAATTATATTATTATGTTTCTTGCTACATATGAAATACAAATTGTTCTGTGGAACATTTTATGATCTAATATTTCACTTACTCTATTTAAACCTTGTTTATTAATTTCTTTCTCATAAATTGGACCTCTGTATGAACTTTCATCCAGCAAAATCCTTAACTTTTGAAGCTTTGGCTGTCGATGTTTGAGTTCAAAATAAGATGACATGCAGCCACATATCTAAGGAAGTCAGAAACTGAATGTTACTAAATTTACACATCCCACGATTCTCCATTATTCTTGGTATCCAAACCTGGTCTACTTTTACAAACCTCACTCTCCATCAGACATTCCGATGTATTAAACTCTAAAAGATATTAAATATTTGTATTAGTTTTGTATTATGCTGAAATATTATACATGCATAAGGGTCATAATAATATAAGGACTAGTCTAAGGCTCATTAAGAGCTTTACCTCCTGTTTTAGGCAAGCGAATATTTGGAGCTAATAACAATGCATTGGAGGTTTCTGCCAACTTCAATTCGAACGTTCCACTATCAGTGCAGAGTACTGCATTATCGTGCGCCTCGCCACGGATGACCAGCCTTATAAACAGAGAAAGGAAGTTGTTTTTGGTTAAAATCAGTATTGGCATTCATAGTAGTTTTCATAGTAGTTAGTTATTACACATGCAAGAAAATAATCCATCTAACATTGTGTCTAAGAAAAACAGAATCACTATTACCATATACATCACCAGTACATCTGCTATTACATTTCAATCAATTTTACTTACTCCTGATCAGTGCCGGATTAACCCTTGGGGAGGCCCGAAACCTAACCATTCTGGGGAGGCCCTAGATAGCTAAACTTCATAGTAACCTTTATTATATCCCGAAGTGGTTTTCTCGTGTTATGATTAGTAAATTTGCAGTCCATGACTTAAGGTAAGAGGTATGGATAAATTTTTATTTTCCACATTTTCAAAACCTATAAAAAATTCGCAAACTCGAACACCGCTTAAAAAGGCACTTATTTCGAACTTTTTCTACTCCAACTCAGTGAACTCACGGAATAAATTATCGGCACAATTTATGTTGCGTGCCAATATCGGCTATTTCAGATCGTCCCGCTATTTCCAACATCCTGCCATTCTGATTTCTGAACGTCTTTTTCGGTCCCTTGGTGAGACCCAATTTTTAAATAAGGCTAAACAATTTGATTTTATACATGTACATGTGACGCTTTATGCGTCTTTCCCTGTCATCAAATTTTCGGGGGGCCCTTCTGTCGAACCTGTAGGTTACTTAGGTTAGAGCCTTTCATCAGAGTAAGACGAACACTGTCTACGCAGCACTCTACTTTTTTATATATATATATATATATAATGTAAGAGATAAATCCTGAGAACGACGGATGCGTCCGAGGGCTGTATATAGCATACATCCCTATGTTCGAGGGATTTATTTGACTTATTTCATGATTGAGGAAGTTTTCCAACAAAGTTTTGTCTATTTTTTCCACATTGGACAAAGATTTTCCTAGTTTTATCTTAATTTCTTATCTAATTAGTATTCATAGGGCTTTATATATGCTATATACAGCCTGCGGTACATCAAAGAAAAACGACTCAATCATGAAATAAATGTGTGTGTATGTATGTATATAATTATGATAGATAAAATTTTGTTCAACTACCTTTCTCCATTTTGACAGCTTTCTAAAACTTCAGCTGGCAATTCCAAGAGTTTGTAATCGTCGCTCAATAAATTCTGGGAAAATTTCAACACTTGGACTTCCCCTGGTTTGGGATTTATCCCCGCTGCACTGGCTGCTACCACCACGTGATCCCAAGTTCTGAGAAAAGTATGTATTTTGTATAAACTAGCTACGTTCTCGAAATTCGGTACAACTAAAAAATAATTAATGGCTCCCACTGATCTCTAAAGACTGGATCGACCAGTCTACCAGATACAGAATATTACACCATTGAAATGTGTGTTTAGAAGTAGGGTTAATATTTTTTCGTAGCAATGAAATTCGTCATTGAAAACAAATTTTCGCCTAATTTCACACTTTTAAATTTATATATCGAACTGATGTATTAAATCAACTCACCTCGTAGATGCCGCCATATTGGAGTCGCCTTCCCGCCATAATTTGTTTATCTCGACCCAGACTTCCTGCCAACCTACCCATCATTTGGAAAAGTTTGACAGTTAAAGCTATCCCTTCACAAAACCGAATAAATGTCCAATGTCCTTTAATGTTAAACAGATGAACTATGAAAACGTACGAGTTATCAACATGGCAGCTCGTGGCATACAACGAATTCATGAAGTTATTTTATTTTACCAAATTCGGGTGGAAATTTAAACCACCAAGACCCCGTTTACACGGTACCGGACGAATTTGGGACCGGGCTGAAATTCGTCCTTTTTCGCCTGTTTACACGGAACCGTGCAAATTCTGGGACGAATTGTAGATCGTGAAGTCCTAACCTAGAACCCAGTTCCTTCAGACTGAATTTTGTTATTGGGCGCATGCGCGTAACGTTGCCCGTGAAGTTTTCAAAATGGCGGGAAAAAAATTTTAAAAATTATGAGAGGTTATACTTCATGTAAAGTAACCAAATGAGCATAGTGTTCTCATACCCAATCCTCTACCGCGCTATCGGCGCAAAAACAAGCCCGGTTCCGGTGTTTACACGGCACCGGACGAATTTAAAACCGCTCGGGTCAAAAATTAGACCTGCTTTTTTCGGGTCGCGAATTCGTCCTGTTAGGGGGTCTCAAATTCGTCCGGTTCCGTGGTTCTCGTGTAAACGGAAGGCCGAAACGGACGAATTTCAGCCCGGTCCCAAATTCGTCCGGTACCGTGTAAACGGGGTCCAAGATTCTTCCACAATTGAAATTCTACGTTCTAGATTTTTTATACGGCCGCGCCGAGTTTACAGGATGTTTTTGTGATTTTCGTACGGTTTTAAACTATACGAAGTAAACAAACAAAGTGCATATATCAACTGATGTTCAAATTTAAAAAAATTCTATAAAGCCATATTCTTAAAAACAACATTACATGAATATCTAAAATATCGCATTTACATTTAACCAAAACGGTAAATAACATATTAATTTTTTTATTAACTTTACTGTAGTTCGGTAAAACTGCATTATTTGGAGAAGTATATACTTTACTTTTTGTATAATATAGTTATTTTCAGCTCAGTTGAATCAAATTCTGTTAGTTTTCCATTTTCCAGTTAATAATAAAGCAAAAATCACGATAAAAAACGTTATCGCAAAAAATCGCCCGCAAGAATGCCTAGGATTCCGCCCGCTCACGATTAATACAAAAATAAGTATTGTTATTTAACAGTTCGAACGCCAAAAAATTACACTGTTTATTGCGAACAATGTATTTTTGTTAAGCGATCGGCGGAGTTATTGGATGAGCTTAGCCTTGGATGGGAAAATCTTTCCGAACGAAGATTCAAACAATTGTCAGTTTTAATGTTCAAAGCCCTAAATACGGGCGCTCCAAATTACCTAAAAGATATATTTGTAAACGCAAGTGATATCCATTCCTATAATCTCAGAAACTCATCGCGAGGTTTATTTGTGCCAAGACCAAACAGTGAAGCTGGTAAACGTAGCTTTGGGTATTTGGGGTCTGTACTCTGGAATGGCTTGCCATATAATATTGCAAAGCTAACAAATATTGTAGCTTTTATTAACAAGCTAAATGAGATGTTTTAACATATATTATGTAGTAATAATGACATTAATTTTCCTATTCTCATTTTAGTTATTGTAATTAAGTTTTAGTCTATTCTTGTAAATCGTAATTTCAATTTCTTATATGTCTATATTGTAATTGTCTGAATTTTGTATTTTTATTTTGTTTTGAATTATTTTACACGGCTCTCAGGAAGGGCATGTATAAATGATGAGATTCCGTGTTTAAATAAATGTTTTGATTGATTGATTGATTGATTGATTGTTGTTAGTCAACGCTATCTATAGGGAGGCTAGAGAGCCATTAAGCCATGTCGTATCCTCAGTTACACCTGGTGCCTTTGAAACGCTCACAAGTTCTAATCCGTCGGATTCTACTCGGCCTCGTATTTTAAAAACACCAGGTAGACCTCCGTGTATACCTTGAAACGTGACCGGCAATGCCGATGGCTAGCTTTAGGGAACAAACACACAACTTAGTATTGGTACACAATACATGATTGCAGTTATATTCGAGATAACTGCTGCTGGTAAATAACGCGGGGTATAAGGTTTCAAGCTGTGCTTTATCAGTACTGGAGACGACACGTGGTCACGCTAGTGGCGTACCATGACAGTTTCAAGAGGAGGAGGAGTGTACCATTGTGTAGCCTCTTTTACCCACCAAACTAGTCTGCTCCACCGAATTTTTTTGCTACATTTTACCGACACGTCTGAGATTCTCATACCGATCGATTCTCATACCGACGGAAATTGCACGAAACGTTTGTCGTTGGTGCTGTTGAAGGTCTGGCCCACCACACACAGCCCCCATATACGTCCCTGCATTTCGCACATGCATGTTTGTCACTTTGTCGCGCTGAAAATCTGTTTCTAGTGCCAATGACAGTAACGAAATCGATACTTATATATTATGATGTATGCAATCAAATTTATCTTTACTTTTACAGTTATCATTGTAAATCAACAGTTAAAGTGAAAGAGATTGCATATAGAAAGCTAAAGTCCATCAATATGCAAGCTTTTCATGGGGATCTTGTGGAATCTGAGCTTTGTGCGGATAAATTCACCGACATGGAAGAGCTAACAATATGTTACAACACCACTTACAACACCACAAAATTTATTGTTGATAGTATATAAGAGTCAGGCGCAAGGCAGAGAGATAATGGCGTGTCACAAAATCTTCAGAGGATTTAGCCACCTTTAAGTCCAAGAAAAACTATGTCACATTTTTGATGAACAAGAACGCTGTGAATATTATTCTAATCACATTCAGGAAAATTGCATTAATCAGCGGCAATTGTTCAAGGTCACAAAATCTCTACTATGTGAGTCAAAAGACGTGTCGTTTCCTCAAGCCTCAAGGTGATCCTAACCAACTTGCAAATGACTTTGGCGAATATTTTATTCAAAAGATTGAGAATATTAACAACTCTTTGGAAGCTCTATCCACGCCGCTTCTTGTACCGACGGGTGATGTTGATGCTCACGATTGTGTAGATGTTCTTTTTGCTAATTTTAGGACATTGTCGGAAGAAGAGGTGCGAAGCCTGATTCAAAAATCTGCTCAGAAATCCTGTGGCTTAGATCCTATACCAACATCTCTCTTACTTCAGCAACTTGATGTCTTATTGCCAGTTATCACACATATGATCAACTTATCGTTTGAAACAGGCCATTTTGCTAGCACCTGGAAGGAAGCATTATTACTACCCTTGCTTAAGAATTCTGGTCTTTACATAGCATTTAAGAACTTCCGTCCTATCAGCAATTTACTCTATGTGTCTAAATTGTCAGAGAGGGCCGCAGCGGAGCAGCTTGTGGAACATATGTCAGTTAATAACATGCATTCTCTACTGCAGTCTGCATACAAGAAAAATCACAGTACTGAAACAGCCTTACTTAAAGTAAAGAATGATATCTAGCTGATGTCTATGAATTGTCAGCATGTTACATTGCTTGTACTGTTGGACTTAAGTGCCGCCTTTGACACTATTCATCATAAGAAATTGATTGATCGCTTAAGAACTGATCTTGATATCGGGGCTAATGCTTTAGCTTGGTTTCAATCATACCTGACAGACCGATGTCAACGCGTGTCAGTCAATGGGGGACACAGTCGAAAGTTTGACCTGAATCAGGGTGTCCCACAAGGTTCTTGCCTTGGTCCCATCTTGTTTACGGTATATATACTCGTATGACTGTTCGAAATTGTCGAGGAGCATCTTCCCCAAGTTCACTGCTACGCAGACGATACTCAATTGTATCTTTCTTTCAAGCCAGATGTGTCCTCTAATGCATATGCTGCTGTTACGTCATTATCTAACTGCATCAAGGCTATTCGTAAATGGATGATCTCAGACAATCTCATGATAAATTACTCAAAAACTGAATTTCTACTTATTGGCACTAAACATCAGCTATCTAAAGTATATCTGAGATTCGACCAGTTCCAGTTGTTCGAAACCTTGGCGCATGGATGGATGCTAACCTTACCATGTCAAATCACATTAGCAAAATGTGTAGCTTAATTAGCGTTTTACCACCTCCATCAAGCGGATTCGTAAATACTTACCATGATAGGATGCTGCAAAGAGTCTAGTACATGCGTTTATAACATGCCGCATTGACTATTGTAATAGTCTGCTATATAGTCTTCCAGCTATAGACTGTCAAGTGCACAAGCTTCAAAGAGTACTTAATGCATCCGCTAGGCTAATCTATAACACACCTATAGATATTGTCATATTACACCTCTTCTTCGTGAATTGCACTGGCTGCCCATAAGGTTTCGAATAAATTTTAAAGTTATTTTAATAACTTATAAGGCCATACATGGATTAGCCCCAGAATATCTCAGTAACTTGCTGCACATTAAACGTTCATCATATAACCTTAGATCAACAAATAGTTTATTATACTTTATAGTTATCCTTCAATTAGAACAAAGTCTACACTTGGAGATAGAGCATTTGCTGTGGGTGCGCCGAAACTGTGGAATTCTCTTCCTGAAGAACTTCGCTAACTAAATTCAGTTGACACTTTTAAAAAACAACTTAAGACTTATTTTTTAAATTAGCTTTCACTTAGTATTTTTATCTTTATCCATTTTAATCCATCACAATGTAATCTGCGCAATATAAATGATTAAATTATTATTATTATAAATCATTATTCCCGAAAAGATCCTTTTGAGGAGGTGCATTAAATATTCATTCAGTCATTCGATCATTGATATATGTCATATCATATACCGAGTAGTATATAGGTTTTGGTAAATAAATGCAAATCGAAACATCTGTATATAATTTGACGAATGTGGTACCTTGGTGATATACTGTTTATATAAGGAGCATTATTTCTCAATGCTCTTACAACAATATATTTGTAATGTTATTTATAAAACTAATTACAGTTCATTATAAGATAAAGCCTACTACATGTATTATAACAAAAAACTATCAATTTTAAAAAAGAAAAGATTCGTTGCGATACGTAACAAGGTTTCCTCAGTATGTGTATGACGAACCCCGCGAAGAATCAACCAAACAAAAAGGATACGTTGATTGTTCGGAGAAAAATTAAGGCGCGTGTGTCTTCCAAGTTAATTACTGCACGCACGCGCACAGATCAAATCGAAGCAAAGAGCGGCACTGTCGTCAGTATACGTAGCGTGTTTCGTTTGCTTGCGTGTGTAGACCAACCGTTTTTGCGCGAGCTTGAAAAACAAACGTTAAAAATCTCTGTATAGACAATCCGGTATTTCACTAAATATTATTTAGATGGCGAAAAGGATACTTGGAGTTTCTCAGATTCCAATAGAAGAACACTTTACCGACCACTTTGAGAAGTATCCCGTTCAAACTCGTACAGGAAAAAATGAAGTACGAAATAATTCGCGGAGCACTTCAGTGCACGCCCAAACAGTTACACGTCACGTCACCAAAGTACCACCGTCACATAACAGATCAGTACCATAATAACACACACTGATTTATATATATATATATATATATATATATATGTATTCGATTCTGAGTTATTATAGGTTAGGGTTTATAGGGTTAGGTTAGGGTATATATATGTGGACTACGTTTATGCACATTGCCATAAATCGGGACAAGCAGGATTTTAGTTATACGGAATGTTGTAATACACAATTTTAGTTATACAATTTTAGTTATATGAAATGAAAAATAAAAACTCATCATATTCTCGATTATCATCAAAAGTCCGAATTTGTGGGTTTCCTATACCTGACGACGCGATCTTGTGGTATTTTTTTGCTTCAGAACGCTTCAACTGGTCGGCACATTTCCTGCGCGGCCCAAATTACGATCACTGTGCCGGGTATAGTGAAGATATCATTTTTGTCTTTACATGTGAAGTTATCATTGCATGGCTATTTCAATATAATCGATTACAATATAATAAACCGAAATTTACATGGCCACTTAATTGGCACGAATATTGAAGCATGAGTTTTACCTTCTCGTCATGATAGTATATCTTTCACTCGCTCGCTTCACTGCTCAAACACACAGTGGGCCCTTTCTCGATATATGAGCAACCGAAATACAAAATTATTATAACATCAACCCAAGTCAGTTTTAGGGTTAGGATTTGGGTTAGGATTAGAGTTAGCGATTGGTTTGAATTTTGAAGTTATCGTTTTTATAGTTTATCTTCACATGTGAATTAGATATCATTTTTTCTGAATAAGGAGAAAACCTAGACGGGAATCGAACCCGCAACCTTCTAATCTCCTGCAGCTCTAACCATTGAACTGACAAAACTCTGATGGCAGAGTGAACGCTATACGTTGTTTACTAGTTCGTACGTGCTTCACATAGGTATACTGCTAATTCAGCAGTCTCGATATGTCTATATATCTTTTATCAGAATATATTAAATGTGACTTGCAGCTTGCTTATTTCAATATAGTAAACAATTTACAATTAGCAAACAATTTACTCTATTGAAATAACCAAGCTATAAGTCACATTCAATATATTCTGATAAAAGATATACAGACATACCGAGACTGCATACTGATTTAGCTATATAGAAGCACGTATATATATATATATATATAACGTTGTTTACAATGATTTTTATCAGGAGAATGGAAGAATGTTAAAGTGCCCCTAACCTCAAATTTTTTTATTGTTTTATTTGGAAGAACTTTTAAAATGAAAAAGTAACTTATTTTGAAGATTTTCGTTTCTTGGCTTTCTTTTTGAGATATATCAGTTTGTTTGATATGCAAATGTACGGAATTTACGTCAGACATGCAAAATGACATATTGGAGAAATGTGTGTATCTCTTCATTCTCGAACGAAATCCTTTAAAATCAAGAAGTATGGTGTTGTGGGAGAAACACTCACACGTGTTATTCACTCTTTAGTGTTCGTTTATTTGATGAACGCAAAGATATATATATATAACATTCTCTGATAAGTCATTATGCATGTGTGACGTAAATTCCGGACATTTGAATATCAAACAAACTGATATATCTCGAGAAGAAAGCGGAGAAACGAAAATCTTCAAAAGAAGTTACTTTATCATTTTAAAAGTTCTTCCAAATAAAACAATAACAAAATTTGAGGTTAGGGGCACTTTAACAAGGGGATATCCATATCTGTTTAATTAACATTTTCCTTAACGACTTGGAGATAAATTTATATGATGAGGACGCTCTCTATAAATATGCCGATGATTCAAATATAATAGTCGCGATTTGGAACGACGGTGCCGATCGATCAACTAATGTGGTAGGTCAGTTCTTGAGTTGGTCAGAGAATGACTGCATGCAGGCTTGTAACCCAAGTAAATGTAAAGAACTTACTATACGAAAGAAGGGCAACAATGATCAACTTGATAGAGTGAATAACATTCCTCAGTGTAAAACTTACTATTTTGGGTGTTACTTTACAAGATAACTGTAGGTTCACTAGCCATGTACGTGGTAAATTAGTTAAAGCTAACATCCCTATATGTAATAAGAACACTCCGAGTGGAGGGAATTATAGCCGAAAATAATTCCCCCGAAATTATAGCCCCACATCTTAGACCCAAAATCTTTCCAATAACAAGCCCCGATAAAATTCCACATTTCGATGGTATCATGACCTCATAAAGAAGTACTCTAAAATAAAGTCATCCTCTCTCTCTCTCTCTCTCCCTCTCTCCCCCCCCCCCCCTCTCTCTCTCCATATATATATATTACATATATATATATATATATATATATATATATATAGCAAGGCATTTTAATATTATCGACTTATTAACTTATTAACTGCGTGCGAAGTCTGTACGGGGAAGCCATATTTTCCTGAGGTTTTCATCGGCAAACACTTTCCCGCGTACACTAAAAGATGCAGTGAACTGCCGAGATTATTAGGAGCGAAACTGTTGACGTTTCTTACTCTGTTGAAGGGCTCCGCTCGAAACGTCAGTATTTCGTTCCTAAAAATCTCGGCAGTTCAACACCTTTCGCTTTGCTATATATATATCGAAAACATGCACTGCCTACGCAGCACTGTACTTTTTAAGTATATTATTATATGGCTTTTTGTTCATTTTCTATATGTTTGATTTTAGCGTTGCTTTCATAGTAATTCAACGTTTTGAGCGAAGTCACTTCGTCAAAGAGCAAGAGTGCACTACGAAGGTCGTGAAACGTTATCACCTCTTATTCAATAATTCGGCAGTACGCAAACCGGCCGGGCTTCAGAATATTTTCGATTCCTATTATAATAACACTGCATGCCCACGTTGCAAACTACTTAATTTATATCGTTTTTTGAACAAGACTCCTTGTCGATGAAAACGTTGTTAATTGTGTGACACACATGCACGAGCAAATTAAACTTGTATAGGAAATGAAAACTTTGCCATGTCAGTATATACGGGACTTTAAAATCGTAAATTTGGTTCTGTCAAGTTATATCATATAGACAAACGTTAATGGTGCCGGATGATTTGCACGACTGGGCGAAACCAAATTACTTTTTCTATTTTGGTGTCATTGGTGTATCAAATAATATACTCTTCGATAAAATCTGTTTGTCCTATTGAAATGCGAAATGTCTTTGTTCTACTGAATCTAGCTTGTATAAGCATGCCGCCTGTGTTTTGTGGCGAACAATGTTGTGCCTTTTTGTCTGCAGATTTAACAGCGAATATTTTCCTGGCATAATTTTATCTAGGAAACAGCAAAAGACTTTTTCTGAGAAATCTAGGTTTACTTGGATCTTTACACAGGTGCATGCAGACCTTAAACAATGGTAGTCTCTATTGTATCCTGTGTTGCCAGCAACATCAATTTAGACACCCACACTTCGCTGGGCTTGAATACATGATCTGCGGGAGGCCTTTATTGCAGCATTGAATGAATTATGTGGGCTTTTGAGTGGTCCAGTGTGCTACAAAACCAAGCTGAGATCTCTCAAATGCACAGTCTCAGCGGAGCGTTCGTGGGTCGACATGGATGCGAAAAAAACTTTACTAACTCTCCTTCTGCTTGTTTCCTTCTTGGTAGGAACACAGGGAAAAGCTGTTCATGAAGATACCGTCCAAGATGCCGGTAAGAAACGTGACTTTCTCGTTTTATCTTCTGATTTTTACAGAACAGGTTGAGCTAGTATGATATTTTGCAGGAAATTTTTCATTCTCTGCCTGCATTGTTTTGTAGCATGAGTTACGTAACTTAGAACCCGTTTCATATACGAGAGCGCAAATTATCCTGATTCGCAGTGAATCTTTCGGCGTATACTTTCTTAGTTAGTTCGTTTTGCCGTTTATACCTGACAAGAATCACGAATCAAATATTTTTGAGACAAATCTTCGGCCGATGAGTATGATTTATTTAACGCAGGATATGGTTACCCTATTTATCCGAGCCTCAGAGGCTCATGTTTTAAGCGCTCGACTATTCCGTTTGTCCCTCTTATGGAGTTATAGGTGAACGGTAAACCCAACTGATATAAATATAGAGATTCCGAGGGCCTACGATTTAAGCGGGTCGAATTTATCCGAGAAAACCCTAAAGTCTTACCATTTGCTGGTGTATGTTGTTGAAAAGGCAGCACCTTCTCCAAAAGACCCTGAGTGGTGGTCCGATCAAGGATTGCGGGTCTCCCAGCTCATAGACGTGTATGTTAACCAGTAGATCACAACAGCTGGTAAAATCTGGAATCTAATGTGACTATTCTGTAGTAAACAGTCTCTGGGATAAATCCAGATACTTTTGTCACCTGCTTTACCGCATTTATCACCTTAGATATCCCTGAATTCACCTGTTAAACGCAAATGACCGAATCATATTTCTTCATGTAAACCCTTTATGAATCCGAACATTTTTATCGATATGTATCCGAAAACGTCTTCTACATGTCATGTAAACGTTGTCTTAATGACTTTCTGTGTTTATAGTTTCATAAAGAAACTAGCTTTAGTACTGTCAGCTGTATATACTAGCGATGATCAGTTTTTGTCGGGAATATTGCCAGTTGCAATCTCTACATGAGTATTACGTTTTATTGGCGCGCCGTTTTATTGGCGCGTCAATGTACGTACAAATTGACAAATTCTTCAAACGCTGGTCATGCCAGCTTTTGAGCAAGGGAAACCTGTTTGTTAGACTTCCCGTTAGACTTCCCCAAAGTCCTTTCCAGTATTTTTGTACCCTGTTTGCTTCTCCGAAGGACTTTTCCTACTTGCAACGCGCCAAATGTACCGTTGGATTTTTGGACCGGGTGTAACTGGGGGTGTGTCATTAATCTAGCCAATAACAAGCACATATTCAAACGTGATCTTAATGAGATGCATTACATACATTGAAATATCGTTGTTGGCGTAGAAACTGTTGAAGCGCCATGATAATAAAAATTGCATTAACCTGCCTGAAGGTATAATGTTACACGGGACGATTTGTATGTGGTTCCGGTTACATCTTGAAAAAAATTAGGGTAGGTAGGTCGGGGATTTTATTTTTTTGAGAAACGTTTTTGGTGCAAGAATGACGGCCTGGGAACTAATTTAGCAAAATGGCTATTAATTGTTACAAAGCCAGCGACGGTGGCACCAAAGTCTATGTAAAAACTATAAAACTAAAAATATTGCGCAAAAATGTCAGGGTTACGTTGGTCGGGTAACCGGAACCACACAATTTTTTTTATTTGGCCTGAGGGCAACAGGTTCTCGGGCAGCACTAATGTGTATTCGGAATGAAACTCGATCAGGATTCATGTAAACAATTCGCCCCTATAGTTACCATTTCACCATGGTTTCGACGTATTTTAATGCGTTGTACAATTTCATATATGTTCATTGGTGTATTGTAATTTTGAAAATCAACGTTGTCTGCGCCGTAGCCTGCGATCTGCGCCGTAAAAGTCGGTGCGAAATTTATCGAGAACAGTAAGCGTTTCTTTATCACATATGAAGATAGTATCTCATTATAAACATGAACTAGGCGTTAACTCGGGCTACTTAGGCTAGTGGCTTGTTGAAAGACATTGTATAGGCAAATTCAGCAATTTGAATGCAATATACACAAATCTATAGTTGTAGGTTAAATTTTCCACTGAATCTTCAACATCACCAAACTGCACAGCTGTAACAAAGCCATCACAGAGTGTTTGCAACTAAGTAAGGTAGCACAATAACGTTTACGTATATTGTTGACAAATAAATTATCTTTGTTTTAAGGTATAAGAGAGCTTGTAGGGTAGATTATTTGTCAAGAAAACGTTGGACGTATTCGGGTTAAATTGCGATGTTGTTTTTGAAGATGGCGGCCAAATTATATTTTTGCATATATATTATAAAGCGCTCTTCGAACGCTTTGTTGAGGAAAAGTAAACTTTACAAGGTGGTCTATTATACTTTAAAAGAAAGATAATTTATCTATCTAAAGCATACGTATAGCTTATTGGTTGTAGCTTACTTAGTTTTCCTAAAAAGAGCTGAAAAACAAACATGTCCAAAATAAACAATATTGCCGCTATTTTGAATAAGTCTGTCGTATTTTAAGCCGTTTACTTCGAACGTTTTCTTGAGAAATAATGAAGCGTGCAAGCTCTATTACACCTTGAAAGAAATATAATTTGTCTGTCTATAACATACGTAAAGTTTATTTTGGGCTTCGGTGGTCTAGTGGTCAGTGCCACTGCCTCCCACCTCTGAGGTCAAGAGTTCGAATCCTGTGTTCGGACATTTGATCGCACGTGGAAAGAGTTGGTCAACACTCTGCCAAAAGTCGTGGGTTTTCTCCGGGTTCTCCGGTTTCCTCCCACAGGGAAGTTGACAGGGCGGGTTAGGATAAATAGTTAGGAAAACTAATGATGATAAATTGATTGGGGTACTGGGTACTAGGTACTGAATATAATAGAATAAATTATCGATGTTGTAAAGCGCATTTGATCATATACATATGCTAATTTGCGCTAAATAAATAGTAAACATCATTACTCAGTTTTATTGTAAATTCATTGAGATCACGGACCAACCCGTTCCAAAATCGCTCGTCATCTTCAGTGTAGGTCTACCGCGATCGGCGTGCACGTGTGCGATACTTGCCCGCCACATTCCTTATGAACCTTGTCACAAATTGACTATATTTCTTTGGATAGTTTGAGCGAACACTCGAGCAATAGTGACCAAAGAAGATGGCGCTGATACATAAAGATGAGCACAGCGCCTGGTTTCGCAAAGCCTATCGGGATGACGTAATAATTGCAATTTATCGGAAAAATAATAATAAAAAAATACAGGAATTGGCATTCCGTAACTTAGACTCGGACAGTAGCCCGAGTAACTAGCCCGAGTAATTAAAGTATCCTATCCGTTAAGAGGAGTTGTTGTGCGGCAATAACAAAAGTATGAAACTACTGTAGTATAATAATGCCTGACCTCGTTCGCGTGTCTGTAATTCCAAAGAATATTTGCTTCGTAACGAGGCCAAAAAGGCTAATTTGTATGTATATAAAAGAATATTTAGACTGGCCGCCATTACGAGAGAGGTCTATAGGTAAGTGCAACAAATATCACTTTGCCTGGAGAGAGTTGTTCCCTTTATCACAGCATAGCTTTATCACAGCCAACGGGTCACAATAATAAAAAGGTCCGCGAGGCGTACATGTATCTGCTGATGTGTTGTTTGTCGGATATATTGAGTTTAAAATAGTAATAAATGTATTTTTTAATTTTAATAGTCAAGGAAAGTGATGTTTGTATGCGGTGTTGCGAAGTAGTATAGATGCGTGATAGCAGTTAATGACATCGCTACACACTGATTACCAGCACTTTCACCAAACACATATTGATTTCCTTGACTATAGTCAATATAAACTGTCTGACTTGAATCGATTATATCAGATATTGTTGGCGTAGGGTTTTCTTCGACATCATTTGATAATCTGATTAACAAAGGTATATATATATATATATAAATTTTATAGCCAAAGACTTGCCATCCAAAACATAAGTTCCGATTATAATTTTTTTTCATTCTCGATAAGTTGTTTTAATACTGGTTAATAAAATACATATAAATAAAACATCAAAAGTATAATATTCCAAGATCTGCTTTTTAAGTGTGATTGGAACTCATTTGAACGCAAGTAATTGTTGTGTCGCACAAAGTGGGTATCTTCCCGAAATTAAAAATCAGGTAACTGTTGCAGGGGTGGCGCCAGAGGGGGCTACAGCCCCTCGTCGGGGAACCTTAGCCCCCCTTTCGGGGAAAAATTAACAATTCGTCGGGGAACGAGCTGGAAGAAAAAAAGAAAAAAGAAGAAAAAATATGAAAAAAGAAAAAATCTAAAAGTTTTTTTACATATTAATAAAGGTAAATCAACTTTCATCTCAAAGGTAATCAACTTTCATCTCTGGCACAAATCTATCACCGCTGTGTTGTTTCGCGCGCTCACTGTCATCTAGTTTTTGCCTGAGTATTATTGTTAGAGTTAGTTTCGTATACAGTAAGCAAATACTGACTATAAAATCATGATTTTCACTGTTTTTTATTTAATTTTTTTGTTAAAAATGCCCCCAAATGCAGGAAATAGCGTTTCAGAGGCTTAGAAAATCAAAAATTACCCGGGGGATGCCCGACCCCCCTAGAGCAGTTACCAATACCCGTTAGCACCCGGTCGGGGACCTTAGCCCCTGCGTCGGGGAATTCCTGGCGCCACCCCTGAATTGTTATATCAGCTAATTCATGGTAACCATATTGATTGGTGCCCCCATATAATTTTATATACTGTTTTAACTTCAGGGAGATACCCACCATGTTGTGGTTACCCCTCATATAATTCTTCTTCTTATTTGGTTTTACTTTTTGGGAATATATCCACAATTGTTGTTGTGACCCTTGATTTGAATTTATCTCTAACCAGTGTACAGTAGCGTTACCGCCCATGTGCTATCCTTTACCTGGTTACGAGCCAAAACTGTTTATACTAGTAATAAAACAGTTAGTTATACGTAAATTTTGTTTTGGTTGATTGAAGGAATCAGCGAGGACTCGCGTCGTGGAAACAAAATACATTGTAAAAATCAAAGTAAGATACTATTACTTTTATTTTGAACTGTAATAATAATCAACTATTCCGTGATATGAGGTTGAGTATATGATACCGAGAATTATCAAGGCTGTGGTTGTGTTATCTGCCAAGCAGACTGAGCTGCGGGTAACAGAAACCGAGGCAGACGATACATGGACGATCGTCAAGCTCAAATCATCAGCAAATGAGTCCCGGATGGGGATCGAACGCGTAACCTTCTGATTGCCGGTGAGACACTCCATCCATTGAGCTACCAAGACTCAGATGGGGAGCGAAGGTTACAGTGATATACCTATACCTCTGGCCCTATACCGATTCACGCTCTCTGGATGTGCGCATGACTGCTATTGTCCCACAAGCGCTTGTCACCGGCAATCGCTTGGGTATAAATAGTTCTCATGTCATATCTAGATTGCAACGGCGGAAGATCGGCGAAAATGGCCTTGGGGGTTTTACTTTTGTCATACTTCTGGGTGTTTCGATATGATAATTTTTGTGATAATTTTTTTAATTGATAAATATTCAATGATCTTCAGAGTTGTTCATTCGTCGGCATAAAAGCAGCTAACAAGCTTAATAATCCACCATACATCATGGTTATCTCTTACAAAAGGTACGAAGAAGCATATATCCAATTTAGCGAAAGCTATCACTTCTAATTTGCTGTAAAATTTGAAGACAGCGTTCAGAAGACAGCGTTCATCTGTATTATGACAAGCCAATCGCATTATAGAATGGAGCAGCCGCTCCCAGGGCCATTTTCGCCGACCTTCCGCCGTGGAGGCAAAATGCCCTGGGTAGGAGGTTGGATTGCACCGAGCTACACTGATCAGCTGATGTGTCTGTAGATTGTACTATATATATATATATATATATATATATATATATATATATATATATATATATATATATATATATATATATATATATATATATATATATATATATATATATATATATATATATATATATATATATATATATATATATATTATATATATATATATATATATATATATATATATATATATATATATATATATATATATATATATATATATATAAAGGTAATATTTGGCATTTAACTCGATCAAACTACATGTTGAAAGGATTTATGGTGAAGGAAAATTTCGAGTGTTGGAATACATACATTTTAAGACCAAACCGGGACCAGTTGCGAAAAATGCAACTTAGCGGCCTTCCGGTAGGAATTGAACCCGCGACCCTGCGATTGCTAGTGCAGTGCTATGACCACCGAGCTACGGAAGCCGCTGCCGAGAGCCCAGCCACGAGTTCCGTATATATGGTGGTAATGCCGGGATAAGATTCTGGGTATATTATAGGTAATATTTGGCATTTCACTCGATCAAACTACATGTTGAAAGGATTTATGGTGAAGGAAAATTTCGAGTGTTGGATATATATATATATATGCTACAATCTACAGACACAATCGCTGTTCCACAGCTGATCAGTGTAGCTCGGTGCAATCCAACCTCCTACCTCCTATATATATATATATACTCTGAGGATTTATGGTGAAGGAAAATTTCGAGTGTTGGAATATATACATTTTAATATATATATGGTTTATAATTTATGCAGTGTGGTATATCCCACATCAAGTCTTTGACTGTGATGAGGGTATAATACCTTTTTGATATGGAGGCGTTACGTTTGGGAGCGGGGTCTCCATTTTCCGCCCCACCCCCCCAACGTAACGCCTACCACGCAGGCTAGTGAAGGACATATTCATTCGCAAATGACAAAACGATCGTAAACAACAAGCTTTATGGTGTCAAGTATGTTTGAAGACGAAAATAAAACTGAAAATTCGATAACAAATTGTCAATAAACCTTCCTGTAAATTCACGTGAAAGTGTTTTCTTGTTCTTGCACCGCCATATTTTTTTCCGACAACCATGACGAGCAAGCTATTAATATCTGTAGGTAATGACGTCATAGCTACAGATATCGTTGATTATCGGTATGCTAACAACCAATAACATTCGAGATACAAAATGCATAATAAATCTTCTTAGCCACGAGGGTATAGGTTTCAGAACCTTTATTACTATACCAACATTACTATAAATTAAAACGAAAATTCCTTTTAACAATTTACCAATAATTGTTTTGTCGGTATACATTCTAAGTAAAAATAAAGCCACATTTCGTTCACATTTGTAGGCGCAATCTGTACTAACTGTTTGAATGTATATAATATTAAATATTTATTGTTTATATTCCGTTTTGATTAGGTTGATCCTGACTGTTTGCGTTTTATTATTTTAGATGATAAAGTTGGAGATGAAAGCATGAGCTTGAGTCAAGATCAGACAAGTCATGAAAATAAGAGTAAGGGTATACTTTGATATAAAAGTAGTTTTTACATGTGATTATATTATATATATATATATATATATATATATATATATATATATATATATATATATATATATATATATATATATATATATATATATATATATATATATATATATATATATATATATATATATATATTACCTATATATATACATATATATATTACCCATATATATATATATATATATATATATATATATATATATATATATATATATATATATATATATATATATATATATATATATATATATATATATATATATATATATATATATATATATATATATATATATATATATATATATATATATATATATATATATATATATATATAATTCGATCATTGAATTTGATCATTGGATCCAATGTTTCAATATAAAACGTCATCAGGAATTGTATTTGGAAAACTTTATTAACAACTTTTCGGAGACTAGCGTTACTAAAATAAAATATTTGGTTGGGTTTTTTCTATTTTGATTTTGTTGATGTTAATATTTATTGTTAATATATCAGATTCTGACGATGATAACGATGATGGAGATGAGAACAATGATGATTTCAACGAAGAAGAGAAAGATTACGAAGATGAGAGTAGGTTCTGAAATTTGAAACTTATGTAATATTGAAAATTATTTCTGATCTTTATATATATATATATATATATATATATATATATATATATATATATATACACTGTAAATTCAAAAGAGTCGTTTTGACCCCAAGGAGTCATTTCAGCACCTTTCCTCGAAGGGTCATTTTGACCCTTCAAGGAGTGGTTTTGACTCTAAGGGTTGTTTTGACCCCAACATGGGGTCAAAATGACACTTTAGTGGACTCCATGAACTCTTTCTAGGAGTTATAGGACTCCTGGAGGAGTCGATGGACTCTTTGTTAGAGTCATAGCACTCTTTGTTGGAGTCACAGCACTCTTTGTTGGAGTTCGAGGACTCTTTGTTAGAGTCATAGCACTCTTTGTTGGAGTTATTATGCTCTTTCTTGGAGTCATTGTAGTTTTTCTTGATTTGTGGATAAGTTGAGGTCAAAATTGGTAATTAAATATATAACATTATTCTATTAAAAATATTTGAATATAAAAATATTTGAATAATTATGAACTATTCTGTATTCTGTTTTAGTAATGCATGAAAAACAACTGAATAGCTGATTTCACTAATATCATAAATGAAATTGAATGCATCATTGTCTTTATATATGGTTGTCTACACACCAAATCTGTCTAACATTACACCAATCTGGTCTAAAATAATACTGAAATCCTCAGGCTCCGGAACATGGTATCAAAATGCCGACCGGTACTTTATTCCACCTAGCACGTGTCAGAGTGACACGTGATGTTATGTATTCGTCGCTTCGCGATTTTACATGTTTTGCGTGCGAAGAGAAGCTCGTATCTTTATAACTTTATTTGACGTATGAAACCTATCTAGAAGCGAGATGGAATACGTATTGATCCACTGGACTTCTACCAACTAGACGACTATCCTTCCTAAAGATTTTGTTCGCGATTATGCTCGTTAATCCGAGGAAAGAAGCCAGCCATGCAGTTGATCACTGTTGTTTTCACAAAGCAGCTGTTGTCAAACGGTCAAACCGCCTAAAGGTGGCTGGAAAGCATATCTGGGGCGCGTGATTGCTGCGACTGGTGAGTTGTATATAATTTGTTAATGACTTTGGTGATAATCTACTGCTCTCTTAATGTTTAATAATACTTAAATCTGTGTTTCATAATTGCGAATCACCATTAATTTTGGACGCCATTGACATTATTCGTCGAGTGAGTCGCTGTTGAAACATTTATATTGATCAGCTTTCGTCAATTGCTCATAAGACCTTTGGAAGTTTGCTGAAAAAGGTCTTATGAGCCAGTTTAATAAGCCCCTGAAGGCTGAAGGAAAATGCACCAATATTACTGATTTACTGTACTAGAACTGTTTATTATATTAAATCTTGCTCTTCATCAAAGCAATTAAACTGATTTAATTCTAAGAGAAACTGGTTGCTGGTTGGCACTTAGTTATGACAATGTTGAAGTTATAGTGAAGGAAAACTTTGAGTGTGAAGATGCAACTGAGATGGGTTGTGAAAAATATAACTTCAAGGCCTAACAGTTTAGTAGCTGGAAATCAAATTAAGCCTCAGCTCTTGGGATTATGGAGTCCTATGACAGGAGCTTGGCAACAAGTTCAGTATTATATGATGGTGGTATTATGCCATTATGAAGTGAATGGATATTTTACTGAGAATATTTGGCATTTACACTACATTAATTGGATGACATACAGGTATTAAAGTTTAATATAGTGAAGGAAAATTGTAAGTGTGATATATAAACCGACTGGAACCAGTTAAGAAAAATGCAACTACAAGACTAGCCTGTGTCACACCCTTGACTCGTCTTGGTACGAGTAAGTACGAGTACTTACTAACTAGGCTTCCTTATGGCCCTTCTACATGATACAATTCATCGTATACGATTGTCATTCTGGCATACATTGTTGTATACGATTGTCGTACTGGCGTATGTAATTGTTTGCTGTGTGCAAAGTACATAATTCTTGTTTCTGATTCAATGGTGAATGTTGACATGCGTGTACAGTTTGATCACATACACCAATATGACAATCGTATACGACAAATCGTACCGTGTACAGATGGTCCTTTAAGTACTTTAGTCTAATATAGTTATGCATTCATGTTTAAAACCATCAGGAGCCACCTTAATTGAGTGTGAATGCCAAATATTCTCAGTAATAAACCCATTCACTTCATTCGTGGCATTTCCACCATGGTCGTACAGGTATATACTGAACTTGTAGCCAAGCTCCCATAGTTCAGTCGGTTAGTGTGCTGGTGTACTGTATATTGCCAGGGTCGCAGGGTTCAATTCCCAGTATTGAAAAACAACTGAATAGCTGATTTCACTAATATCATAAATGAAATTGAATGCATCATTGTCTTTATATATGGTTGTCTACACACCAAATCTGTCTAACATTACACCAATCTGGTCTAAAATAATACTGAAATCCTCAGGCTCCGGAACATGGTATCAAAATGCCGACCGGTACTTTATTCCACCTAGCACGTGTCAGAGTGACACGTGATGTTATGTATTCGTCGCTTCGCGATTTTACATGTTTTGCGTGCGAAGAGAAGCTCGTATCTTTATAACTTTATTTGACGTATGAAACCTATCTAGAAGCGAGATGGAATACGTATTGATCCACTGGACTTCTACCAACTAGACGACTATCCTTCCTAAAGATTTTGTTCGCGATTATGCTCGTTAATCCGAGGAAAGAAGCCAGCCATGCAGTTGATCACTGTTGTTTTCACAAAGCAGCTGTTGTCAAATGGTCAAACCGCCTAAAGGTGGCTGGAAAGCATATCTGGGGCGCGTGATTGCTGCGACTGGTGAGTTGTATATAATTTGTTAATGACTTTGGTGATAATCTACTGCTCTCTTAATGTTTAATAATACTTAAATCTGTGTTTCATAATTGCGAATCACCATTAATTTTGGACGCCATTGACATTATTCGTCGAGTGAGTCGCTGTTGAAACATTTATATTGATCAGCTTTCGTCAATTGCTCATAAGACCTTTGGAAGTTTGCTGAAAAAGGTCTTATGAGCCAGTTTAATAAGCCCCTGAAGGCTGAAGGAAAATGCACCAATATTACTGATTTACTGTACTAGAACTGTTTATTATATTAAATCTTGCTCTTCATCAAAGCAATTAAACTGATTTAATTCTAAGAGAAACTGGTTGCTGGTTGGCACTTAGTTATGACAATGTTGAAGTTATAGTGAAGGAAAACTTTGAGTGTGAAGATGCAACTGAGATGGGTTGTGAAAAATATAACTTCAAGGCCTAACAGTTTAGTAGCTGGAAATCAAATTAAGCCTCAGCTCTTGGGATTATGGAGTCCTATGACAGGAGCTTGGCAACAAGTTCAGTATTATATGATGGTGGTATTATGCCATTATGAAGTGAATGGATATTTTACTGAGAATATTTGGCATTTACACTACATTAATTGGATGACATACAGGTATTAAAGTTTAATATAGTGAAGGAAAATTGTAAGTGTGATATATAAACCGACTGGAACCAGTTAAGAAAAATGCAACTACAAGACTAGCCTGTGTCACACCCTTGACTCGTCTTGGTACGAGTAAGTACGAGTACTTACTAACTAGGCTTCCTTATGGCCCTTCTACATGATACAATTCATCGTATACGATTGTCATTCTGGCATACATTGTTGTATACGATTGTCGTACTGGCGTATGTAATTGTTTGCTGTGTGCAAAGTACATAATTCTTGTTTCTGATTCAATGGTGAATGTTGACATGCGTGTACAGTTTGATCACATACACCAATATGACAATCGTATACGACAAATCGTACCGTGTACAGATGGTCCTTTAAGTACTTTAGTCTAATATAGTTATGCATTCATGTTTAAAACCATCAGGAGCCACCTTAATTGAGTGTGAATGCCAAATATTCTCAGTAATAAACCCATTCACTTCATTCGTGGCATTTCCACCATGGTCGTACAGGTATATACTGAACTTGTAGCCAAGCTCCCATAGTTCAGTCGGTTAGTGTGCTGGTGTACTGTATATTGCCAGGGTCGCAGGGTTCAATTCCCAGTATTATCTAGTTTGAATTAGTTGGGGAAATATTGAAATAATATGTATTTCCCCCTGTACCGTAATTTAGAGAGTGAGATTTTATATTATATCTGTCAAGTTTTTGCATGGCATATTGAAGTGATATGTAGTTTCTTGTGACCGACACAATGTGCTATTTGCACATATAAATATATTACCGGTACTGTAATTGATTGAAGACTTCCAATTTATTGTCAGCCTTATTTGGAAATATATTCTGTCCCAGTTATCAGTCACAGGGAAAAGCAAGGAAGGCCATCCTGCTCTGGACTGTGTGAAGGTCACACTAATAATTGGTCAGAAATTGACTATACGGTAATTAAAAAATTGAAATTGGTTATAAGCAGAAAATGCAATCAGATTATAATAAATATTAGTGCCCACCACAAAACATGGATAAAAGTAATGTATAAAAAATGTACGAAAGGGATTCTCAATTAATGCTCAGAGTGCCGATAACTTACTTTAGAACTTTCCTTGAAAAAAATATGTGTTGTTATACATGTGTTTAAATTTTAACAATAAGAGACCTATTATGCCTAATACCAGGTTTTTGTTGTAATCTAAATTTAGTAACACCATAGCCATTGGATAATTATCATTCAATGGCATCAAGACAACAAACTTAAACTAGTGGTCTGTCGCCAATGTTAATTGGCTATGCTACTATAGGTCTATTTGTGATAGATCAGTTTTTAAAATCAAAACAATGCAGAAACTTTGCAGTTTGTCTTTATTTTCATATTTTAAGTTTGACTGACTAGTTTGTTGATACAAAAACAATCAACTTGTGATGAGCGTTAGACAACTTGGCTTGCATAGAACACTTGTGCCTTGTTGTCTAATTG
>JAYKKM010000341.1:1702500-1730000 GCA_035772405.1 Chrysogorgia sp. JL179-B06 | reverse complement strand
GTTTAAGAAAAAGTGAGCTTTCCATCGCATTCGTCGGATAACACTCTCGGTTTTGTTTATAATGTTTCTTCGGTAGTCGTCATGTGTAGGTAGTCCAATGTTCTTCAACGAACAGTTAAATCTGATCTGCTGCATTCTTACTTTGTTGTTGATACCAAGCCAGACAGAGCGCTCAACTGTAGGCAGGAGCGTAAATATATTGACAAATATAAGTAACAGATGAGTTACAAATATGACTATGGATATGAGAGCGCTCAATACCATTGATATGAGAGCGCTCATACCATATATAACAAGAGTAAGCGTTCTTCCTCTGATTTCTAAATACGGACAAGCCGGTTGAAAATACGAGGCGCAGCCGAGTTTTTTTAACCGGTTTGTCCGTATTTAGACATCAGAGGATGAACAATTACGAGTGTTAGAACTTGCTTCTCAAATGAATCCATATTTTGTGAGAAAATCGAGATTAAAGTTGGGGAAATTCGGCTGTAATCTTCCTCTTATTTCTAAATACTGATTAAATATTAATTTCTTTTGAATTTTCTTCATGAATTATTAATGAGTTTGAGAAATATATATAATATATATATATATATATATATATATATATATATATATATATATATATATATATATATATATATATATATATATATATATATATATATATATATATATATATATATATATATATATATATATATATATATATATATATATATATATATATATATATATATATATATATATATATATATATATATATATATATATATATATATATATATATATATATATATATATAAAAATTGTTGATGATCATTTTAGATTCTGACAATGATGAAGATGAGAACAATGATGATTACAACGAAGACGAGAAAGATTACGAAGATGAGAGTAGGTTCTAAATTTGAATCTTATCATTATATAATATATATATATATATATATATATATATATACCTGAAGATTCTTTTACAGATGAAACAAGTTGTAGCAGACCAGTTTTGAGGTAAGCGAAAATCTATATATATATATATATATATATATATATATATATATATATATATATATAATATATATATATATATATATATATATTATTAAACGAATAAATTGTATTGAGTTTTGCAAGAGAAATTCATTGTGGGATCATTGTTTTAGATTATGACGACAACGCGAATTTAAATGATGGTTTAAGTGAAGATAAGATCGATTATGAGAATGAAAGTATGTTACTAAAATAAAATATTTGGTTAGGTTTTTCTATAATTTGACTGATTTTGATGTTAATATTCCTTGTTAATATTTCAGATTCTGACGATGAGGGAGATGAAAACAATGATGATTTCAACGAAGACGAGAAAGATTACGAAGATGAAAGTAGGTTCTGAATTTGAAACTTATCGTTATTTATATTTTTAGTAAACGCCATAAATTATTGATTATCATTTTAGATTCTGACGATAACAGAGCTGAATATATCGTTATTTGTATGTAGAGTTTTACAAAATAAATTCTTGATTGATTATTGTTTTAGATTCTAACGACGAAGGAAATGAGAACAAGAACGATAAGGAAGATGATGAATGTACGTTGTCAACTTAATTATAATTCATGTATATGCATTGTAAAATAATATTAGTATTCAAGGGCGGCTAAAGATGGCTAGGGGGAATATAGCTCCCTCGAATATTTTTAGGACTAAAAAGCTGCTTGTGTGAAAATAAAAGTAACCATTTGGAAAAGTTAAAGAGTGAGTGTCAGGGTAGTGCTTTGCGCGCTTGTGTTTTTGTTTTCATACGAATTGATTGCAGTGCATCGCATCGTTAGAACTATAATTTGCATGTGAACTCTAGACTTATTTGGAAATGTTAAAATCGGAGTCCGATCCTGACTTCGGGGCGTTATGAAGTTAATGTTCAAGACGATTTGAACAGTTGCGGTTCGCTTGTTTGTTTGTGAACCACTCATGCGGGCTGCGCGTAACGCCGTTTCTGACGAACAAACTGGCCCGGCTGGCTTTAGTTCCTGCATCTTTGCAAATTCAAATGAACAAAACATCAGAAGAAACAAAATATATTTCTTTACTACTCACTCATCAAACACTTCCATTCGCAAAATTCGCGCTGTTTCAGCAGCATAACCCGGCCTTCCACGCTTCGGAGGCGAAGCGCTCGTAGCAGCTTCTATGTATCGAAACGATTATAACTATAGTAAATTATCAATTTTACGAAAAATATCACAATAATTGATCACTCAGGTATATTTACTTCTTAGAAACTTGAAAATGGATAATTTATAAGAAGGATTGATCAAATATCGACGGATACGTTTGTGAACTGAAATAGGCGTCCCATAAAATGGCCGCCGAGAAGAAAACAAGCGCGCAAAGCACTACCCTGTCACTCACTCTTTAAGTAAACCAAGCTTGCTGCAATTGCTACGCCGGCAACGGATTTTCATTTCTCAACAGCATTTATCTCGAGTAACTGTCGACGCAAAGCATTATTTGGATAATATGATAATAATATGAGTACTAATGTGAGTACTATGATTGTTGTTTCTATTTCGCTTTCATATACAGCTAATTCAATCATGGTTGTCCTTTAAGGTCAAAACTCAAAACCGCAAAACCTCAAACTCTAAGCGTGAAAAGCATGATGGGAACTTGCATATGCAGGTTAGTTTGAATTATTGCGGGTCGCTGTATGCTCATGGCATTTTGTATCACATGCACAACCTGCAATAATTCAAACTAACCTGCACACGCAAGCTCCCATCATGCTTTTCGCGCTTTGCGTTTGACGTTTTGTGGTTTTGAGTTTTGACCTTAAAGGACAACCTTAATTGAATTATCTGTATACAGTGAATAATGCATTAGATAGATTGCGCATATATGAATGTTTTCATCTTATCCTTTATTATATATTTATTAACAAAATCAAATCCCAAAGGACGGAAATGCCACTTTACGCATGTCTTTATTTAATTCTCTGATTTTAGCGTGAGGTAACAATGTACCCCTCCTACTTTTCTTAAGAAATAGCTCACCCCCAATATAAAAAACCGCCAATTAAGGTTAGTCTTAAAAAAGTTTTAGTCTAACGTGAGAAGTCGCTTTTTTCTAATTATCTTGTTTGATACAACCATTTCACCTTTGTCTGGAAGTATACGACTCACGAGGGTTTTTCTCCTGGTTCTCCCCCCTCTGTAAAATAAACACTTAAGGGGGCAAGCTACCTTAAATTTTATGTTTGCGAACCCATGATGTAATAATGGCTCTATCTTATTATGGTTAAATGTGTATGCAATATCATTTTAAATCTTATAACATGCTCTAAACAAATAGCATTATACAGATGCCCTCCCAGGCAAAAACATCAATGTAAAAAAACCTACTAAGCTGAAAACCATCTTTGGATGCTATCTAGTCAAAAACTAAGCATCAAGAATTGGTCATTTTAACTTGTAAAATACATTACATCCCAGTCAACAAATTAATGGAAGCTTTTGGTGTTACACTGTATTTTGTTGCCATAGCAACAAATAAGACCTTATTTGTTAATACCAAATTCGGTATAGAACACCCATTAAATTGTTGACTGGGATGTAATGTATTTTACAAGTCAAAATGACCAATTCTTGATGCTTAGTTTTTGACTAGATAGCATCCAAAGATGGTTTTCAGCTTTGTAGGTTTTTTACATTTGTGTTTTTGCCTGGGAGGGCATATCTGTAATGCTATTTGTTTAGAGCATGTTATAAGCTTTAAAATGATATATAGCATGCTGCATATACATTTAACCATAATAAGATAGACCCATTATTACATCATGGGTTCGCGAACATAAAATTTAAGGTAGCTTGCCCCCTTAAGATTTTGTAAAGCGAAAAGGTGGAGAACTGCCGAGATTTTCAGCAACGAAATACTGGCTTTCGAGCGGAGCCCGCGTCATCGTGACATTTTACTCTGATGAAGGGCTCCGCTCGAAACGTCAGTATTTCGTTGCTAAAAATCTTGACAGTTCATCACCTTTTCGCCTTACACGCGTACGAAACTGACGTTTAGTCTGAGCGATGTACTCCTGATCACAGTCATTGCACGGAATGGAATAAATAGCGTCTTTCCTCTGTTCCTTCGCAATACGTGCGATCCTTAGGTTTTTCTAAAATATGACCAGACGCAAGAAAGGTTTTTGACCAACTTTTACATTGAAAATGCCGAAGATTATTTTAATTGGTTCCATAATCCCTTGCAAATACGGAACAACCGCAAAACCCATCACCGAACTTTCGTTCTCAGAGTTTGTACGTGGTGGTGTAACTACAGGTTTTAGAAAATCATTAGGATAGCTATGGATGGGTGGACGGATGGATGGATGGATGGATGGATGGATGGACGGATGGATGGATGGATGGATGGATGGATGGATGGATGGATGGATGGATGGATGGATGGATAGATGGATTACGATAGATCACGATAGATCACGACAGATCACAATAGAACACGATAGAACACGATACTAAAGAACACGATAGAACACGATAGAACACGATAGAACACGATAGAACACGATAGATCAAAATTTTCATTTTTCAACTATTTCTAAAAACGCTCGAGTTTCGCCGATATTCAAATCAGGAGACAAAGAAGAAAGAGGCAACTTTAATGGTTGTATATATATATATATATATATATATATTAAAACGAATGTGATGTTGTTCACGGAACGTTGAAAGTGCTCAATACCATAAAGGTATAGAGCGAATATATAGTGAAAGTGGTCTTACCTCAAAATGATTTATCATTTATCATTTTGAGGTAAGACCACTTTCACTATATATATATATATATATATATATATATATATATATATATATATATATATATATATATATATATATATATATATATATATATATATATATATATATATATATATATATATATATATATATATATATGTATATATATATGTATATATGTATGTATATATATATATATATATATATATATATATATAACGACACTTTCCTTTTAATTTATATTCTATCCGTTGAAGACCACGACTGGTGGTCGAAAGCTCGAAATTAAATATTTTTGATCAGAGAACGCCTTTTCATTATTCTGTTATGTTTTTACCTGATCGTGTTTCATCCATATATATATATATATATATATATATATATATATATATATACAGACACGTGTTTCGCTGTTCCACAGCTCATCAGTGTAGCTTGGTACAATCCAGATATGGCACGAGAACTAATTATACACATGCGATTGCCGGCGACAACCGCTTGTGGGATAATAGCAGTCATGCGCACATCCAGAGAGCGTGAAGCGGTATAAGGCCAGAATGCTCAAACTACCACAAGGGTAGTGGACTTTGCATTATCGCTAAAGGACTCCCAACCAACTTCACAGAGTGCTCAACAACACCGAAGTGAAGCAGCGTAATAGTACATATACGAATGACAAAGAGCAAGAAAACTTCTCACCAGTCCAGATAAATTTTTAAAATATTTCGAACATTCGTTCAACCATCTTTGGATGCTTTATTGAAACGCATTATTGCATTATTGTTATCTATAAATGTTGAATTGGCCGAGGCGGGTTTGCATGCTCTTTGTCGTTTTTTAATATCACTTATTCCATTCTCCGTGCAGCGACTTGAAGCCAACATTTTTGGACAACTTATTAATAGTTTATTTTCATGCGGAGGAAAGTCTCTCCGATTTGAACATCACATTTATTTGCTTACATACTACCAAGCTCATGAAACCATTCCAAGAGGATTTGAAGTTAAGCTTCACTCGGGTGCGGTGGATGCCACGTTGCAGTCCCAGGTGAAATCGATTTTGACAAAGTGTTCTATGAGGCTTATGAGTGCTTTCAAAGGACATTACAAGCATAAAGTTCTATATTTGAGACAGCAAGAGACTAGGGTTTTTGAGGATTTGATAAGAGAATATCCAGGAGAAGCAGATTCGATTTTGCAGAAGTTTAGTGGAAGACCGTAGCAAGAAGATCAGTGAGATAAATAAGAGGCTGCGCCGACGGAAATATATCGTGATGGAATTCTACAGACAGAAAGTGCGAGGGTGAATTTGGCAACTGAGATCACTGAAGCAGCACAAAAACATCAATCAATTAATCTCGCAGATACATCTATCGTAGTTTAATTTATTCAAGATTATGTTTATATATACTGAAGGAACTTTAGATTTGTATTTCATTTTTTGACGAAGGCTGTCACATGCTGTCGAAAATTTATTTATTAAATTGGTTATAGTTGGTTTTGGGTCGTGGCCTGTTGTTTTGTTATCTTGTTGTTTTGTTATATATATATATATATATATATATATATGCAAATGATTACCAGTTGACTCTCCTTTTTATTTTTCAGATTCAGATGATGTCGACGATGATGAATCAGCATCTGATAAGATTTACAAAGTAAATTCTGGTAAGTTTGTGAACTTGGAAATTTCGAATGGCCCGTCTGGTTAGGGTTAGGCTATGTAGGATCAGGGGTGCATCAACACTGAACTATGTAACTGGACCGCTCCTCAAAAAGCGAAGGCATTTTGGATGGGTCGTGGCTAGATGGTACACTTGCAGTTGAGGTGACCGTGAGGTACTAGGTCTGAGTCGTCTTCTGGACGATCCTTTTATTAGTATTAAGGTTCGTATTAGAAAACCATTAGGGGGGGGGGGGGTTGTGTGTTAGGATCTAAGTTGTTTTGGGGTTAGCAATCATGCAGTATTTCATCATACAGGCATGTCCGATCGCAACAATCTCTCATTTCGTCCAACCTAATCACGGATACTAAAAAAGATCGTCCAGAAGACGAAACCTAGTACCTCACGGTCAACTGCGAGTGTACTATCTAGCCACGACCTTTTGGATGTCAGTTTCGGTAGTCACTAGAATGGAATCACTGAGACCATGTAACCGTCAGGGAAATGGGACTAGAAAATAAATACGCTCATTATTTAGTCCTAACCCTAACATAACCCTAATCCTAACCCTACATGACATGCGTACGGTTTAGGTAACCCTAATGTACGGTTAGGATTAGGGTTGTGTTAGGGGACTGAATAACGAACATATTTATTTTCTTGTCCCAGTTCCCTCACGGTTACATGGTCTCGGTGGTTCCGTTCTAGTGCCCACCGTCAGTTTTAGGTCATACGCGGTCAACTTGGACGTCGGTCTAAGTTAATTTTATTGGACTGCTGACTGACAAAAAGTGAACCCAATCTAAATATCTATATTTATAATATAGACATCCACCATATACGAGATATTCTGCAATTTGTTTGGTTATTCTACTAGCAAGCTATCAGCTCATACTAGTAATGAAAAAAAAAATGGCGGAATGTATTGCTAAGTGAATGAACAAGAAATCAGGCATTTGCTTGATACCACGGTGCAAAAAATTATACCATTTGCTTCCATATAGAGATATGAGACATATACAAGGTCATGGAAAAATTGTTATATATATATATATATTTCAGGATTCAGCACAATGCGCATTAGACCGCAAAAGATATCTTGCGATGACTGAGTCACAACTAACTGTTGATTTATTACGACACTGCCGTATTGGTTGTTGGCAAGTGGAAGTAGTTTTGTTTCGAATGACTGAAGGCACATGCTGTTTAATTCTATCTACCAACCTTCGGGTAGTTCTACCTACATGGCGAGCATCACTCTCACATTTATATTCGTAAATAACACAGCTTGAAGGATGAGCAGGTAGAGATTCCTTTGGAGTCGGCGATAAAATAGACATTTGAGAAAAAATGCAGTTTAATTTTGCAATGTTAATTTTAAGCAACTCTTGTTTGGAGGTCTTTATGTAATATTTAAAGGCCGAGAAAGAGGACTAGACCGGGTTTTCAAGTACGAGGATTTGTTACGAGTATTTTGTTACGAGTATTTTGTTACGATTTATTACGAGTACTTGAAAACCCGGTCTAGTCCGATTTCGAGGCCTTTGAATGACTTCTCAAAATCAATTAGTGTATTTATGTCTTCAGTTATTTGAATAACAGCATGCTAGCGTTTTCATTGCGGCCTTAAATTGTCGGTATGTATTCATGCTCGATTAGTTCTTGACGTCATATTCGCAGCACCGGACTGGAAATATTATTTCTTGTCCTGTGGTTCAATTTAGAAGATCTGATTGAATAATTTGCTCATGAATGAGTTTGAGAATTTTAAGTAAAGACCTGCACTCCCCCGGGACTAATCAAATACCACCGCCTTCTTTGAGAATGAGGTTATTACGCCAAAATTAAAAACTGACGGAAAACAAAAGAATATATGGTGTGATGACTTTATAAGGGCAGTTACAACGGCTTGCCTGCGGCTCGCCATTGTAACTGCCCATAAACATCGACCGCTCATCAAGTTAACTACTACTTAAAGTGCCCCTAACCTCAAAAATTTTTATTATCGTGTTTGGAAGAACTTTTAAAATGATAAAGTAACTTCTTTTGAAGATTTTCGTTTCTTCGCTTTCTTTTTTAGATATGTCAGTTTGTTTGATATGCAAATGTTCGGAATTTACGTCACACATGCATGCATAATGAGTTATCAGAGAATGTTATATATCTTTGCGTTCATCAAATAAAAACACTAAAGTGTGAATAACACGTGTGCGTGTTTGTTGTCCCACCACACCAAACTTCTCGATTTTAAAAGATGAAAGAGATACACACATTTCTCCAATAAGTCATTATGCATGTGTGACGTAAATTCCGGACATTTGCATATCAAACAAACTGACATATCTCAAAAAGAAAGCGAAGAAAAGAAAATCTTCAAAAGAAGTTACTTCATCATTTTATTTTATTTTATTTTATTTTACAAGCTTTGCCAAAAAGGTGGCAGGGATGTCCCACAGAGCTTGTTGCTCCATTACGGGGTCCCTATGATATAAAATTAAATCACTGAACAGATAACATGGTTAACTTCTAAACTAAGACATAAACTAACAGCACATTTTAACAAGCAAACTAGATAGGGGACGACATGAGTGACATTTTACACAGACTGTTTTAAACGTTTGCGGAATTTCTACATCGTATACGTGTTCGGTTGCATGTTGATAGTATTTTAACAATTCAGATTTGAATTGGCCTATAGAGAGATTAGGATATCGTAAATATGATGGCAATGAATTGAAAATTCTTGGTGCCCTACAATAGAAGCTATTCTGGAAAGTTAGAGTGTTTACTTTAGGAATATTTAAATTAATTGTATTTGTTTTATCTGTTCGCCTGGTTACACGACTGGAAGACTTGACGGAGATGTAAGGATCATTTGAAGCAAATAGTGACTTGAAAACGTATACCAAGTCCAGGTATTCATGCCAGTACGATAGGGGTAACAGTTCTGTTTTCAGAAGTCTACACTTATAGCTAACGTCAGATCTAAATGGTAATGACAGAATAAACTTAGTAGCACGACGTTGGACTCTTTCGACGTTGAGAATTAGTGACACAGTTTGCGGAGACCAAACTTGTGAACAGTATGCAAAGTGACTTCTTACTAAAACTGTGTATAATGCAGTACGAACACGCTGGTCGTGGATATCAAGGGAGGATCTTCTTATAAAACCCATCATTTTGTTAGCTTTAGCTACTACTCCCGATACATGTAAGTTCCATTTAAGGTCAGGAGTGATCAGAACTCCAAGATCTTTCTGAACATCCTTGGTGTTAACTGTGGTGCCTGTCAGATGATAGCATTTCTGTATGGGTTTGGTGTTCCTCGTCAATCTAAGTAGACCGCATTTGGACTGATTTAAATCCATTCGCCATTCTTCGCACCACCGGCATATTTTATCAAGGTCGTGCTGGAGGCATTCCCGTCCCTTGTGTCTTTAATCGCACGATAACATTTGGTGTCGTCGGCAAACAAAGCAATGGATGATGTGTTGGTTACCTCGGGAAGATCGTTCACATATATGAGGAATAGTAGAGGACCTAAAATTGAACCTTGGGGCACTCCAGATAGTACTTTGAGTGGTTGTGATGTTTGGCCAAGGACGGTGACCCTCTGGTAGCGATCCAATAGATAGTTCTTAAACCACTCTAATAAATTACCGCAGATGCCAAAATTGCGTAGCTTTTTAAGTAATAGTTGGTGGTCTACCCTGTCGAAGGCTTTGGCAAAATCTAGGTAAATGGCATCAGTTTGCACTCTCTTATCTAGCGACTCTCCAATTTCATGTAAGACTCGCAGGAGCTGGGACGTAGTGGACTTTCCCTTTAGAAATCCAAACTGAAGTTCGTGGAGATGCGAAGATACGTGTTTAATTATTCTGTTGTAAACGCAACGTTCAAGAACCTTCGATACGAGTGACAATAATGAAATAGGCCTGTAGTTAGACACTTCTTTTACAGACCCACCCTTCGGAATTGGTGTGATATTCGAAATTTTCCATGCGAATGGTATTTTTCCCAGACTCAGACATTTGTTGTACAGATCACACAGGGATGAACATATGTAAGGCGCACAGTTCTTTAGTAATTTGGCAGGGATTTTGTCTGGACCCGTTGCTTTATTAACGTCCAATGAAAGAAGAACATCACGTACTTCATTTGGTGAAATAGATATATCACTTAACTGTTCAGAGGAAACTGAATTAATTGGAAGATACGCTTCGTATTGCTCTCTGCTGCATGGTGGCTTGAACATGGAAAAGAAATAATTGTTAAGGAGGTTTGCGACATCGCTGGGATTCTCAGCCGTAGCAATGGCATCGTCACGAGACCAGACCATTTTGTTCGGTACGCTGGACATCTTAGACATTGATCTAAAAACTGACCAGAATTTCTTAGTACTGTTTTTCATCAAGTTAGGCAGGGTTTGATAGAATTCCTTACGTTTGGTAGCTATAAGGCTCTTAGACATGCGTCGGAGTTTGCGGAACTTTTCCCAGAGATTCGGGCAAGTGTTCTTTTTCGCTTTCCTTCTGGCAGTTTCTTTTTTCTTTAATAGGTGTTTAATTTCATTGTCGAACCATGGTGGAGTGTTGCGCCTTCTGAATGATTTAGATGGAATGTGTTGGGATGCAGCTCCTAAAAATAGATTGCGCCAGCGTTGCCAATCGTCATCAATGTCGCTATCTAAGTCAATGGGTGAACAGTCGGTGAATATAACTATAAGAGTTTCAAACAAACCCTCCCAGTCAGCCAGACGGTAATTGAAAACAGTACGCGAGTCGTAAGTAGAGGACTTTAGACACAGATTGAAATCAAAGTACAATAGATTATGGTCACTGGAGATGCCCATTGCTGTTGGTAATAATAATAATTATATTTAATAATAATAATAATAATTATATTTATTTATATAGCGCATCATATCCACTAATGGTAATACGCTTGAAACATCAGTGACACATTCAGGGGAGTTTGTAAAAATAAGGTCTAGAATGTTGTTTAACTCGTTGGATGCATATTAATTTGTTCTAGAAAATAGTCGGAAATGAGTTCACGGAATTTGGTAGAATCAGCAGAGATAGTACTAGGACTGGAAATGAGATTTGAGTTCCAGGTTAGATGGGGAAAGTTGAAGTCTCCAGTGATAAGGATTTTCTCGTAGTTATCAGCGATTTCTAAAAAAGACGTATACAAATCAAGCCATTCAGTGAGATCACAGTTCGGTGGCCGATAGCAAACAGAGACAAGACACTTCTTTGAATTTTTACTAACAAGTTCAATCGCGATAATTTCCAAGCGATCAGACCATTTCCCAGGGGCTGAGGTAATTCTATTATATTCAAATCCCTTGCGCAATGCCAACAATACACCACCTCCACGCTTGTCAGACGGACGGTTCTTTCCTAATAATGTCATATCCAGTGGGGAGTATTTCATTATCAGAAACACTGTCGTTGAGCCACGTTTCAGTAATTGCCACAAAGTCAAGGTTTTCTGCGTAAACTAAGTCTTGAAAAGATTTTAAGTTGCTTGTTCGCGTACCATCGGGAAGTTTGTTAAAACTCTGCAAGCTTTGAGCATTGAATGATAAACAACGCTGTGTTTTCTTAATGATTTCTTCTTGAGATGCCATGGTGAAAGGACCAGGGTTACTGTGAACATCTCCAGACAATCTGATAAGTAGCAGTGCGCATGATGCGTGTACAAGAAACCGGGCGCTGTTAATCAGCAGAAGGCCATTCGTTAATGGATGTTTTTTGACGTTTGGTAAACGTGTGGCATATGAATGTAGTTTCACGGTTGCAGCCTCTCTATATATACATGAAAAAAGGAGCAGTTCGACACGAGAGGCAAGGTTGTACAAACATTTATTGTTGCTAAATCGCCAAGTATGAGATAAAGGTAAAGAATCAAACAAACACCACGACAAGTTAAAAGGCCATGACCCACTGCCATCTTGTCGAGATTTAATCCTTAAATATCGTTAAATTGTACATTTGGAAGACAGAGAAAAAAGGCAATCCGGATGTTTTGAAATTATGGTGATTAGGTGTCGTAATAACTAGGGGAAAAACCCCGGACTTGTAAAAATTCGGGATTTCAAATATTAGCCAAACCAAACGACCAAATGGGAAGAAAGTTGATCAAGAAGTAGATAAAAGTCAAACAATGGAGAGGGAAACAGGAGAGGGAAACATTTTATAAGTTCTTCCAAATAAGACAATAAAAAATTTTGAGTTTAGGGGCACTTTAAAGATGCTGATTAAATATTAATTTATTTTGAGTTTTCTTCACGAATTATCTAGTGATGATTTTACAAGCATATATGTATTATATGGCTTGGCTCGTGAACGATATCTTAGCCCAGCTTTTCTGCAATCTGATTGGTTCCTGAGCGGTCTTTTAAACCAGTAAAGACCAGTCATTAGAAGACAACTGAAAAGTTTTAAAAAATTGTGAAAATGTGAGAAATTTATAAGATCATGGCTGATCTTATTAACTCTTTCCTGTCCGGCTGAAAAACATCCAAAATTGAACTACCTCTTTGTTCTATTGATATCTCGGGAAATATCTATAACTGTTGCGAAACCTATATACCTTTTCTGAAAGCCGGCTGTTACCAATGCTTTTGAATTTTCCGAACAAGACACATTATGTTAATATAAATTAGCATTAATTATCATAAATCAGGTTGAAAAACCTCCATTTTTCTAGCATCATGAAAATTCAAAGTGCCACCAATCGCAGAGTTGTTTATGAAATCAAATCAAATTTGGCGTGTGAGTGGATCTCATATGTCCCTGGCGCTTTTAATCTTGCGTTACTGTGTGCCGTGTTTTTCGATTGACGACTTCGGGGTCTTCTATGACTCCTTTTGACTGGGCCGTACAGGAAAGAGTTAACCTGATCGGTCTTTACGGGCACATTATCCTGCCCTTGGTCTTTAAAGTGCCACTACGATGAAAATTTACCTCCGTCTTTAGCATAGAATAGTATTTCAGGGTCGAAAGTGATCATCGATGTAAAAAAAAACTAAAAAATGTTATTTTGAAGTAAGTATTTTGAGCTCTGAAATCACTATTATTTGGGCCACCATTACTAAAAACATGTTCCAAGTGAACCCGCAATTTCAAAAGGTAATATTGTTTATGACGTCAGATTCTCAATGCTACGCCTGAATTTCAGTCGAGGTTACTTGTTTCCTTCGATAAGTAGATGGAATGTTCAGCCTTTCAGATGAAGAATTGGAATAAACGACTTTGATTTGCTTGAAGAATTAGCCACGTGGAGTCTTCGCGTTGAGAATCTGACGTCACTTCGTTACGCTGGTCAAGAACATGAACGATTAATGGCGGACATAAATGCAACTCCAGATTCGGAGTCAGAAAAATAATACTTGCCATCGTCGAATCGCAAAACGGTTTCGACCGAGTAATATTTAGCAGCTCTGCTTTATAAATACGCAAAAATATCGATAGGTAAAAATGTGATCGCAGTCATTCATTCAGTCTGTACTGCAAAAGACCGCTGCCAGGATAATTGTCCCTATAAGTTCATGTCCAATATATAATATACGCACAATTAGTTTCATTTTACAAGCTGGACCCTAATACTAGGGTTAGTGCATATATTATATATTAGACATGAACTTATCACCGATAAGTCTTTAATTATAAACGACACTATAATTCATGAGTAGCAGTTCACGTGTAGATTAATATTTTTTTCTTTTTAAAGGGTTTAATAACGTTAACCGGTTATTTGAGGAAGACATTATCATTGAACCTGATAGAAGAGAAGAAGTCGAGCAGTGGATGAATGGGAATATTATAGGGAAACGTGTAGCTATAAAGGGCAAGGATTACCGCTGGCCTGGAAATACGCTTCGCTATTTAATAGACAGTTCCTACACGCATGGTAAGTGCCCATGACCCCAAAATACGATATTACTGATATGGATTCTACATGAAGTGAATAGTTGAATGACAAAATTATTTTGTGATTTGAGCTTTGCGTTGATGTTCTAAAAATTTGTTCTAAATATAGGTATGTTTAAAGCTCAGAGCAAACTCTTTGTATTTCACTGTTGAATAACTGTGCAATGTCTTTGCGTGTCCCTGGGTTGACGTAGTAAACCAACTTTAGCAAGGGGAAAATGAAGATGAATCTTTAACCCATTAAAATATAAAGTAATTTTATCACAAAGTGTCAAAGGTTATAAATACATAAAAAGCCCAAACAAATACACCGAATTCATAAAGATGGCGGCTAATTAATCCCCCTCGCAAGCGAGGTCGCGAAGCGAGGGTGATATATATATAATATACCGCCCAGAATCTTATCCCGAGGCTCTCGGCAACGGCTTCCGTAGCTCAGTGGTCAGAGCACTGCACTAGCATCGCAGAGTCACGGGTTCAATTCCCAGCCGGAGGGCCTTAAAGTTGCATTTTTCGCAACTGGTCCCGGTTTGGTCTTAAAGTGTATGTATTCCAACACTCGAAATTTTCCTTCGCCATAAATCCATTCAATATATATATATATATATATATATATATATATATATATATATATAATATATATATATATATATATATATATATATATATATATATATATATATATATATATATATATATATATTTATATATATATATATATATATATATATATATATATATATATATATATATATATATATATATATATATATATATATATATATATATATATATATATATATATATATATATATATATATATATATATATATATATATATATATATATATATATATATATATATGTATATATGTATATATATTTATATATGTATATATGTATATATGTATATATATATATATATATATATATATATATATATATATATATTATATATATATATATATATATATATATATATATATATATATATATATATATATATATATATATATATATATATATATATATATATATTATATATATATATATATATATATTATTCATATATATATAATTCATATATATATATTCATATATATATATATTCATATATATTTCAACCTTATAAGGAAGTTTGGGCAACGCGAAGAGCGGCCATTGGCGATTTGTGATCTGACAAACATTGGTTAAAAGCAGTTTAATTTTCCCGCCCTTTTTTGAAGTCAGACGAAAGAATGCTAAAACGTTTTTAACAAGTTTAAAATATAAAATTCTGATATTTTATGATAACATTTTTATATTTGTTGCCTCATGAAAATCACTTTTTCTCTCACGATTCAGTCATATTGACAGCTGAGAGTGATTTTTGCACGAGTAAGGAGAATTTACATTTTCATGATTTTCAAAATGTGGTCAGTTTAGGGACCGGTCATTATTTATGGCCGGGGTGGGGGCCGAAGAGAAAATGGTTGGGTAACTGAAAATTCTAAGACCTAAATGGTTGGGTAAAAAATCACTTCTCTGAAGGGTTGTGTAGCAAAATTTTCATGACTATTTACAAAAAGAAAATTAAGAGTTCGTCATTTAAAATTGGAATCCCGTCGTCCATTCTCCTTAGTCATCATTGCACATTAGCTTTTGTTGTTTGTATTCCTTGGATTCCTGTTCTGTATAGGGAGATAATAATCTGAAAGTTACAATAGGATCTGTCTATATATCTATTTGGGTTTGTTATTAATTACTTGTATCGACGATATGCTGCGAATTTGGCTTTATCTAACTTTTTTCTTCTTGGTTGGGTAAAAAATGTTCTTTACCCATAAATGGTTGGGACAGCAACAAATCTATTTCTCTTCGGTCCCCACCCCGACTATAAATAATGACCGGTCCCTTATAAAAGAAAACAAGGTCAACACTCGCCTCGCGGGCTCGTCTTCCCAACGGCAATTCTATAACTGTATGGTAACACGGAAAATATTTTCTATTTCTTAAATATTAACACACTATTTATATATTAATGCATTATTATTATTATTATCATAAAGCAAGCAGCAAATAAAACGCAAGGTAGTGCCGGTCCATCAGGGATAGCTGCCTATGCGTGGCGCAGGTTTTGTTCATCGTTCAAAAGCGCCTCTGTAGATCTGTGTAATGCTATGGCAGGCTGGAGTAGCACGACGATTGTGTACGACATCTGTTCATCCTGATGGAATATCAGCATTCGTTCCATGTCGCTTAATTCCACTCGATAAAGATCCAGGAGTGCGACCAATTGGGATTGGAGAAGTTCCCAGACGGATAATAGCAAAATCAATCCTTAAAGTAGTTGGCGAAGATGTCAAATCAGCTGTGGGGTCTCTTCAAACATGTGCTGGCCACGAAGCAGGGTGCGAAGCAGCTATCCACGCAATCAAGGAAATTGAAACGTTAGAAGAAACCGAAGCAATATTATTAGTAGATGCTACAAATGAATTTAATACTATCAATCGTCAAGCTGCCCTGCATAATATTAAAACGATATGCCCTGCTATGTCCACTATCCTCAACACTATATGCCAAGATGTTGTTCTCTTCCATATGTGTGCCCTCATCCGCCATTATCCCTGTCATTAGCTTCCACATTAACGGGAGACATGTGATTGGCCTAAAGTTGTCAACAGCAGCTCCTTTTGCTGGATCTTTCAGGCACAGTACTGTTATTCCCTTCGTCAACCAATCAGCCGTACGCTCCCTTCCATTGATCATTCCGTTCATCTGATCCGCAATTCGTTGGTGGCACCCTGTCAATTTCTTTCTCCAACATCCATGTACTCCATCCGGACCTGGTGCTTTCCAGTTCCTGGTGCTTTCATCTTCCTTACCTGCTTGTCCACCTTCCCTGTCGTAACTACTACAGCTGGGGAAAACTGTCCATCTCCTTGAGCTCCTTTAGGCATTCAGCTAAGTTGCTATGCTTCTTCTCGTTGTCCCATATGTCACTCCAGAACTTCTTGCTTTCCTCCGCATTCGGTACAAGCCTTTCGCTTCCATAGAATCGTCGCTGGTCACACTCGAATAGTCGGTTATGCCTGAACTGCTTTATTCTATTCTCATATCTTTGGACCTTTGATTTCTTTGCCAGAACTCTCTGTTTCAGCTCCTCTACCACTACCGACAAGGCTCAACAATGCCATACTTCTTTACAAGACTAGTGAACTTGTACTCTCTCCTTAATTCGCCCTTACGTTTGCGTTGTAGGATCGAAATTGTGCCTGCAACCTTTTGATATCTCTCTCAATCCTCCTTTTCCACCACGGTTCTTTCTTCTCCCTAACACCCCTGCTATCACTCCTCTCCTTCATCCCCATTTTCTCGGCAACATAAACCGACACTGCTTTAAGCAATTTATTCGTTTCTGTGATGTCTTTCGTGTATATATACTTCAATACATTGTTCACCTTTGTGGTTTCAATCTCAACCTGCCACTTGTCTGATCTCTTGAAATTACATGCATATCTATCACAGTCTTCTTTCATTAGTTCCAGCAGCCTGTTCACCAGTTTTCGATCCTCTTCCTCCATGTTATCTTCAATTGTTATGGTCACATCGTCTACTCGTTCATCGTCTTCCAATTCCTCGGGCTCCACCAAGTCTTCTCCCTCTCCGAATTGGTTCGACTTGTTCTTCCCGTCTTGTGTATTTTTCTCTGCATTTCGTAACGCATTCACGTTCTGTTTATTATCAGTACTGCTTGCATGCACATCCTCTATCTCTACATCTTTACATATTTATAATAATAATAATAATAATAATAATAATAATATATAATTATTATTATTATAATAATATATAACATATATATTTATATATATTATATATAATAATATATAATTATTATTATTATTATTAAAAAAAATTATTATTATTATTAATAATTTTGCGGAATTTGTTTTTTGGCAAAGTTTGTCCGCAAAGTTGAAAGTTAAATCGCGAACTTCGATATCGCATTGCAAAGTCGAATATTGAATCGCGAACTTCGATATTGTATTTCAATGTTAAATGTTGAATTTCAAACTTTGATATCGCATTGCAACTTCACTGTTGAATTGCGAACTTTGCTATCGGAATTCAATGTAAAATGTTTGATAAGTAAACTTGATTGTTGAATCACAAACTTCGTTAATGCTTTGCAAAGTTGAATCGCAAACTTCGATATCGCATTGTAAAGTCGATTGTTCAACCCTGTGCGGTTCGACGTAGTGCTACAGAATTCATAAAAGCACTACCTAATGTTCATGGTCGATTGACGAATATGAATGTTGAAAGTCAAACTTGAATGTTGACACGCAATATACATTTTTGGCGGAGATGGAACACCATAGTCTTCTGCGTAGTTCTCACGACCCATTGAGCCTCCTTCGCATGTCATATGATCCATTGATTCTCCTCGATTTATTGTTGCAATTTGTTGATACCACTGTTAAGGACTGGGGCATAGACTAGTCGAGTGAAATCCACTCACGTCACCGGAAATAGCGCATATAAATCACGCCACCGGAAGTGCTCGGCGTAAACAGACCGAAAACAATATATTACTGTGAGCGCGACTCTGTGAAGACTTTGTGATTTAATACTATGTGAATGTGATTAAATATCTACAAACTGTGAAACTGTGAATTGTTGTGAATACACTTCTTTGGGAGGCAAGGAGATTCAGAACACGTGGCTACTGGCACCTCCGACGGGATATTGTGAGTACGATATATTTCAAAATATAGCGATTGACGGCCAATTCACTATGGAGGTCGAGTTAACAAAAGTACACAAGCCTCAACTAATGGAAATCGGTAATCCTAACTGCGAAAATCTGTTGAGAAAGTACAACCACTTGAAGGGAGTGAAGATTAACGATCATGACAACAAACCGCAGCTTCCGATACATGTAGTCCTCGGGGTGAATGAGTATGCCAGCATCAAAATGACGACAGCAGCGCGGGTGGGAACACCAGGGCAACCCATTGCTGAGCGCACACGTCTCGGATGGACCGTGATGTCGCCAGGAAGAGAAGAAATTACAAGTCCACTTCTGCTCACACGATCAACTAGCACAGATTACGAACAGTTGTGTGCCTTGTATGTGCTAGGATTAGCAGACGCGCCTGAGAATGATCAAGAAGCAGGATGACTATCCAACATTGCCAATAAATGAAACGGGCAGTCGAAGAAGACTGGAGCAGTTGATCAGGAAGCTACAACGAGATGGAAATTATGAGAGCTATAACAAGATCATCACGGAACAACTCGGAAGTGGAGTGATTGAAGCGGCACCTGCAACATCAAAGGGAAAAGAAAATTACATCCCGCATAAAGGAGTCACAAAACAGGACGCTGAAACTACGAAGCTTCGTATTGTTTATGACGCCTCTGCGAGGGAGAACAGCAAGAAACCATCGTTAAACGACTGTCTTCACCCAGGACCTTCGCTGCAGAACTTGCTGTGGAATATCCTTATCAGATCAAGATTTCTTCCAGTAGTTCTAATAGGCGACCTACAGAAGGCCTTCCTACAAATTAGAATAAAGGAAGAAGAACGAGATTCGCTACGATTTCGTTGGAGAGCTCCTGACAGCACCGAGACAAAAACGTACCGTTTCACAAGAGCCTTGTTTGGTCTCACGTCCTCACCCTTCCTCCTCGCGGGAGTGATTAACGAACACTTTGAGACGTGGAACGAAACACACCCAGAAATCGTCAAAGAGCTCAGAGAGGGCCTCTATGTGGACGACCTCATGATTGGTGGTGCAACAGTTCAGGAAGTGCAAGCAAAGAAGTCGATAGCAATTGAAGTGTTCGCAGACGCAACGTTTTCCCTCCACAAATGGCACTCTAATGCGAAAGAACTCGAAGGAAGCAGCAACCCATCAGTAGAGAGTGGAGAGTTGACCTACGCTAAGCAGCAGTTAGGAACAAGCCAATCCGATACCAAACTGTTAGGTCTAACATGGCATAACGATAAAGACACCCTAAAAGTTACGCTGCAAAAAGGGGAAACCGCCTCAACGAAAAGAAACGCTTTGTCACAACTGGCTAAGATCTACGACCCCTTGGGTCTGGTCTCACCAACAACATTGCTCGGGAAACTACTATATCGCGAAATGTGTGAAGCCAACATAGCATGGGATGCCGAACTTCCAGGGCACTTGAACAAGCGATGGCAGGAGTGGAGTTCCAGACTACCAGAGTACTTCACTGTTGAACGTACCCTCGCACCACAACCAGAACCGATCTTAGAAGTCACACTCCACGCATTCGGAGATGCCAGTACGCGTGGAGTCAGCGCAGTGGTCTACGCAGTCGTCCGACAAGAACAAGAAACAACACAAGGACTTAGTTAAGTTAGGTAGTTGCAGCTTGATGTTTGTAAAGTTGTAAAGGTTTTACTGTGCAAGCTGTGTTAAGTTGTCAATACTCAGAAACACTCTGAGCACCAGACAGGACTCGAACCCGTAACCTTCTGAACGCTAGACAGACGCTCTAACCATTGAGCCACTGGAACTCAGATGGCAGAGCAAGGTTAATTACGGTATTTAAACCTGGGACGAGTCTTGCCGTTATAACAAATACTTGTTGGACTACAAGTCGTGTTGTAACAGTCAATTTCAAGCTGCAACTACCTAACTTAACTAACAACATTTGACTGGAAATTGACTGTTACAACACGACTTGTAGTCCAACAAGTATTTGTTATAACGGCAAGACTCGTCCCAGGTTTAAATACCGTAATTAACCTTGCTCTGCCATCTGAATTTCAGTGGCTCAATGGTTAGAGCGTCTGTCTAGCGTTCAGAAGGTTACGGGTTCGAGTCCTGTCTGGTGCTCAGAGTTTTTCTGAGTATTGACAACTTAACACAGCTTGCACAGTAAAACCTTTACAACTTAACACAAGGACTTGTCTGCGCAAAGTCACGTCTTGCGAAACGCAACTTAACCATACCTCGGCTAGAGTTAGTTGCTGGTCACATGGCGATAAATCTCGTAACCAACGTGCGAACAGCCCTTAACAACCACCTAGTATCGGTACACTGTTGGCTCGATTCGACTGTGGCGTTATATTGGATAAATGGGCAAGGGGAGTACCGCCAGTTTGTGGCTAATAGGGTGCACAAGATCCAGCAACACCAAAACGTGCAGTGGCATCACGTCCCAACAAATGAGAACCCAGCGGACTTGGGAAGTCGTGGGGGAAGTACCGTCGATCACCAGCTGTGGAAACGAGGTCCAAAATGGCTCAGCGACCCAAAAGAGTGGCCACCGGATATAGTCCTAAAGCCTAGTGAAGATTCCAACGCCGAATCAAAGGTGATGCAAAGCGTGTTCGCTGTTGCAATTCAAACACGCGACGTGTTTGACGAGCTTCTCGACGCCCATACACTGCACAAAGCACTACGAATTTGTGCGTGGATCCAGAGATTCGCCCAAAATTGTCGAAACACCGTTAAAAATCGGAAGACAAGACCCCTAAATGCTATAGAGGTGGAACAACAAAGGAACTGGTGGATCAAGCGAGCTCAACTCGAAGACCAGACGAGCGAACGTTTCGAAGAAGAAAAATTGCAATTGAATCTACAACCATCCATACACCTACAAGATGGTGCAACAGGCGCATCTAACAACACTGCATGGTGGAGTTTCGCTAACAATGGCTAAGGTCCGAGAAATCTATTGGGTCCCAAGATTACGCCGCTTGGTCAGAAGAGTAAGAGGAAACTGCTGGGGTTGTAAGAGGTTCAGGACTCAAGCGTATCAGTCACCACCTCCAGGGAACCTGCCAAGTACAAGGACAGAAGGAACTACACCCTTTCAAGTAGTAGGCGTGGATTTTGCTGGCCCTATCCGTTACCAGTCCAAAGCTAGAACTGAAAGCAAGGCATACATACCTGGCGCTATACGGATGTAGCCTCACCAGAGCAGTGCACTTGGACTTACTCAAGTCTATGGAAGCAGCCGAATTTATACTAAGCCTGAAGCGATTCATCGCACGAAGAGGGAGACCGGAACTGATATACTCAGACAATGGTGCGACGTTCAAAGCCACTAAAAAATGGTTGCAACAAGTGCAGAAGGACGAACGACTACATACATACAGTACCTTGCCGACCTCTCCATCAAGTGGCGATTTAACCTAAGCCGAGCTATCGGACTTTTCAAAAACGCTTTTCACAAGTCCGTTGGAAATGGTACGTTAAAATGGACGGAGCTGGAGGAAGTGGTAATAGACGTAGAGATCGCTCTCAACAATCGGCCACTAAGTTACATGGAGGACGACGTCCAATTGCCTGTACTAACACCAAACTCTATGCTGCACACTAACCCGAATTACCTACCAGAACTAAAGGCCCACCACTTGGAAGAGAAGGATCTACGGAAGCGTGCCAAATACTTGAAGAAGTGCAAGCAAGTAATGTGGAAACGATGGACACGAGAATACATAAGAGGTCTTCGGGAACAACATCGGCAATTAGCCGGAGGTAGACAAACACCTCATCCAAACATCGGAGACGTTGTAATCATCAAAGGTGAAAGTAAAAACCGAAATCAATGGAAGCTGGCAATCGTCACCGAGTTGATAAAAGGCAGAGACGGAATAACAAGAGCTGCCAAACTAAGGGTGGGGAAGGGTGACATGGAGCGAGCTATCCAGCAACTTTATCCGCTAGAGCTTTCGTGTGACAGGCAACAGAAGACACCTCTCAATCCAACCGTACCCACATTTCAACCAAGACCGCAGAGAGCCGCAGCCGCGGCAGCGAACCTACGTATTAAGCAACTGGCGGAGGAAGAAGAGAATGGATAGAACATTGAACTTTAAGAGCGGTTGAAGCATGCAATACTTTATATTATCATATTATGTTATGTTAACTCTTGAACTCCTGTGACAGTTCAATATAGACATGTATATTACAATATGAATATTGAATATACATGGGGGGTGTGTGAAGGACTGGGGCATAGACTAGTCGAGTAAAATCACGCCACCGGAAATAGCGCATATAATCTAGTTCAGTAAAATCACGCCACCGGAAGTGCTCGGCGTAAACAGACCGAAAACAATATATTACTGTGAGCGCGACTCTGTGAAGACTTTGTGATTTAATACAATGTGAATGTGATTAAATATCTACAAACTGTGAAACTGTGAATTGTTGTGAATGCACTTCTTTGGGAGGCAAGGAGATTCAGAACACCACCTCCCATACATACAAATGGGAACACTATATCAATTATAAAGCAGGTTTTCGTCTTCTTATCCAGTATCAGAATGTCAGACTTATTATGTTCTATTTTTGACTTAACACCTACGTACACTTTACTTACCCATTGTGGAAGGTTAGGTGCAGGTCTTGCTACAGGGTTTTGCACGCCATTATTATTGTTACTTGGAATTCAGGTCAAGATGACGCGAGCTGATCTTGATCTGTCCACCACACCCTGTTGTCGACCTGCACCTATCACACCAAAAGCTTTTGGTGGAAGTTATTGCACCTTAATCGTTTCTTTGTATAAAGGGAGGGTTGGTGGGATATTCAATTCTACCCGTTCTCGTTTACTGCCCTCAATGCTGTGTCCTGCTCTGGCTATGGTCACTCGCTAATGGTAGACCTCATCCCAACATGCTTGTCATATGATACTCCGATGTCCCCCGCACTTGCGCAGTTCCCTTGTTGTTAACCTTGGTTATTACATAACCTCATTTAACACCTACGTACACTTTACTTACCCATTGTGGAAGGTTAGGTGCAGGTCTTGCTACAGGGTTTTGCACGCCATTATTATTGTTACTTGGAATTCAGGTCAAGATAACGCGAGCTGATCTTGATCTGTCCACCATAGTAATGCTTAGTTCTTTACAAGCATTACACTTCCAAGTAACCAATCTGATAATCCCTCCCTAACCTTCCACCTTCGTAACTTCTGAGATCCGCGTCCGGCACGTGATTACCACCACTTCCTGTGGGTATCTCATCAACGTTCAAGTAGCATATTGGGTCACCATTTCGTGTGGATATCTCCCGTCGGTTAATAGCATGCAAAAAATGGGGTCACCACTTCCTGTGGGTATCTCCCCGCAGTTAATAAAATGCTGAATGGGGTCACCACATCCTGTGGGTATCTCCCCGACATTCAAATAGCATATGGGGTCACCACATCCTGTGGGTATCTCCCCGACGTTACACTGGCTGGCATATGAGGTCACCACATCATGTGGGTATCTCCCCGACGTTACACTGGCTGGCATATGAGGTCACCACTTCCTGTGGGTATCTCCCCGACGTTACACTGACTGGCATATGAGGTCACCACTTCCTGTGGGTATCTCCCCGACGTTACACTGGCTGGCATATGAGGTCACCACTTCCTGTGGGTATCTCCCCGACGTTCAAATAGCATATGGGGTCACCACATCCTGTGGGTATCTCCCCGACGTTCAAATAGCATATGGCGTCACCACTTCCTGTGGGTATCTCCCCGACGTTCAAATAGCATATGGGGTCACCACTTCCTGTGGGTATCTCCCCGACGTTCAAATAGCATATGGGGTCACCACATCCTGTGGGTATCTCCCCGACGTTACACTGGCTGCATGGCATATGAGGTCACCACATCCTGTGGGTATCTCCCCGACGTTCAAATAGCATATGGGGTCACCACATCCTGTGGGTATCTCCCCGACGTTCAAATAGCATATGGGGTCACCACATCCTGTGGGTATCTCCCCGACGTTCAAATAGCATATGGGGTCACCACATCCTGTGGGTATCTCCCCGACGTTCAAATAGCATATGGGGTCACCACATCCTGTGGGTATCTCCCCGACGTTCAAATAGCATATGGGGTCACCACATCCTGTGGGTATCTCCCGGACGTTCAAATAGCATATGGGGTCACCACATCGTGTGGGTATCTCCTCGACGTTCAAATAGCATATGGGGTCACCACATCCTGTGGGTATTTCCCCGACGTTCAAATAGCACATGGGGTCACCACATCCTGTGGGTATCTCCCCGACGTTCAAATAGCATATGGGGTCACCACATCCTGTGGGTATCTCCCCGACGTTCAAATAGCATATGGGGTCACCACATCCTGTGGGTATCTCCCCGACGTTCAAATGCCGAATGGGGTCACCACATCCTGTGGGTATCTCCCCGACGTTACACTGGCCTATGAGTTCACCACATCCCGTGTGCTGTGTCCTGCTCTGGCTACGGTCACTCGCTAATGGTAGACCTTATCCCAACATGCTTGTCATATGATACTCCGATGTCCCCCGCACTTGCGCAGTTCCCTTGTTGTTAACCTTGGTTATTACATAACCTCATACTGTTTGTATAGAAAAATCCCATAACTTTCTCCAGCACTTTTATGTCAGTGTCAACTTTTTTCCGTGTGAGGAAAACCATATATTTTTTTAACCATAAATTATTATTATTATTATTATTATTATTATTATTATCAATAAGTTTTAGAATTATTATTATTATTATTATGCAATGATTGTAATTATAATTCATATACATACCTGTATATATATTTAATCTTCAAAAAATTGTATATCTACCTCTGTGAAGAAGACTGTTTATTATTATTATTATTATTATTATTTTCAGACCTAACGAATTTAAAAGCGGCCTTTTTTGAAATCAGTAGCAAAACTTGCTTGAAGTTTAAAGATGGAAAGTCGCCTGGGGGTTCATACGTGCGCATTCTTAAAGGAAATGGGTAAGTAAATGAAAGTACGCGGAAGTTGTTGAGGGAAACTATACCGTATAGTAGAATTAGTAAGGTTTTAAGTGGGCTTATAACCGGGGCTCATAAACTGGGGGCTTATAACCGGTATAGAAAAAATATTTCAAAACGCATAACAGGCAAACTACGTTTGCCGTTTATTACTCTATATTATATAGTATATTAAGTTTTTACTTATTGTCAATTAAGAAAAGTGTAAGAACAGCAACAAATAATTACTCGAAGTTATAATAATATGAAAAATTACGTCCCGTCTGTTTATAGCAAAACCACAAGTTTTTATGTAAAAACTTTATACAGAATTTTCGGCTGCAGACTGTCAGCCTTCCTCAGTGACTAAAAAGCGCTATATTCATAAAACGTTAAAACTTAGTGCATTTATACATTCTCAAAGCTATTAGTGTACCTATGAGCAGCGGTGTATAGTTCGTTGGAAATTCTTTTCTCTCGTTGATTGCGTCTTTGTCCAAAGTTGAGTGCCAAGACTCTAAAAATAATCGTTGTTCATAATTTGTTATTCCTCGTTCAAGAATTGTTGCGTACTTAGGGTGGATATCATGTCCTGTCGTCTCAGCGTGATGCTTAATAGCAGACTCATTATAGGTTCGTCTGCTGGGATTATGTTCTTTTCCTCGAGAATCCCATGAACGTTTACTTTCTCCGACGTATGTAAAACGGCACTCTTTGCATTTGACTTTATATACGATGCCTGTAACTTTAAAATCTTCGATACGGTCCTTCGGTTTTTTGAAAATTTTGGAAAGTGTTTGCAATGGTTTAAAAGCAGTTCTTATATTGGCTCGTTTTAATGACCGTTTAATTTGTTCCGAAACACCTTTCACATAAGGTAAAACGGCAAAACCACCGAGGTTATCGTGGGACTGCGGACTTTGTATATAACTGGTACTTTTAACATTTTGGAGAAATGCACGAGAGTATCCATTAGCTTCAAGATCTTGGGTCACCTTTTCTACTTCTTCCTGCCGAAGCACTTCACTAGTAGGGATCTCTTTTGCTCTATGCAGAAGCGTCTTAACTACAGCTTCCTTATGCTGTATGGGGTTATGCGAGTCGAAATCCAAATACTTGTTTGTATGCGTTGCTTTCCGATGTACTTTTACTTCGACGGTTTTTTCTGGTTCGGCTAAAATCTTGCAATCTAAAAACGCTATACTTTGTTGATTCGCGGTTACATCCGGGTATTCAATAGTGAACTGTATGTCGGGATTAATGGAGTTTAAATGGTTGTGAAAATTAACAACGTCCGCTCGTTTTAGACATGTGTTGGAATCGTCC
>JAYKKM010000341.1:1625000-1692500 GCA_035772405.1 Chrysogorgia sp. JL179-B06 | reverse complement strand
GCAAAACCACTTTACCGATCAAAAAACAGTTCAGCAAAGTCAGTTGTAAATGTTCACATTGCAATGGTGAAAGTTGAACACAGTACTTTTTGTCGTGGAGCTTCGCCGACTGCCATGTTTTGAATACTGAACCCCGTTCATGTTGACATCAAACTTATTGCATTTTGAATCATTTGGACGCTGAAAGAGACTTTCACTAGACTTTCACAGGCATGATTTAGATGCTTCAAGTATTTTTGGATCTTTTCGACAGGGCGGATGCTTGAGTCTCGAATACGGAAGATTTTGCCGTAGGACTCATCTTCGGTGTTGCCGAGGCCGCCTTTTGCTCTTTTGAAATGGGTTTTTTGTAGACTACTCCAGCTATCTTGCCAGTCTTTCTCAAGTCTTTGACGAAAGCTTCTAGAATATGGTTAGCTTCAGCAAAGGTAGGGTCCCCAATTATGCTAAAACCTTTGTTTGACGTTTTTTGAGAAATCTAAATGGCAGCTCTAATGAACTTCATTGTTGTTTTTATTTACAAGCCATCTTTCTGCCTTAGCAGAAATGTGAAATTGCTTTATTAAGCAAGAATTTAACTTTGTTTTGGACATTTCTGTTATGTACTTGTCAAATTTATTTGAACTCGTAAACCATTCATTCGTAAAGCAAGTAGAAACGCTAAAATTTAATTTTTTGAAGGCCAAAAATATTTCTAGCAACGCCACTTTAAACGTCGCTGTTCTTCTAAAAATATGAAATTTGGAGAGCTTTTCGTAAAATCTAGTTGTTCTATCTACCGTCAAATACTTTCATTCCGAATTTGGTTGCTTTCTGTGTGCATTTTGGTGTACTATTTCCCAGTAAAACTTGAATTTCTTCGTTTAAATCTGCAAATCTGGCAGCCATTTTGCTAGATTTCTCTACTAGTAGGATATGAGCTGATAGCCTACTAGTAGAGGAACCAATCAGATTGCAGAATAGCTCATATCCAGAGCTTGTGTATATAATAACACTAGTTAACCTCACCAATCTCACGATCGGACAAATCGGACGAATCGGACGATTGGATGGATTTTTCGCTGTACCTCTTCGCAGTGTGCCCTCAGTTAACCTCACCAATCTCACGATCGGACGAATCGGACGAATCGGACGATTTTTCGCTGTACCTCTTCTACCTAAGCCACATGCAGTATAGCACTAGTTAACCTCACCAATCTCACGATCGGACGATTGGATGGATTTTTCGCTGTACCTCTTCGCAGTGTGCCCTCAGTCAACCTCACCAATCTCACGATCGGACGATTGGACGGATTTTTCGCTGTACCTCTTCGCAGTGTGCCCTCAGTCAACCTCACCAATCTCACGATCCGTCACGATCGGACAAATCGGACGATTGGACGGATTTTTCGCTGTACCTCTTCTACCTAAGCCACATGCAGTATATAACACTAGTTAACCTCACCAATTTCACGATCGGACGAATCGGACGATTGGACGGATTTTTCGCTGTACCTCTTCGCAGTGTGCCCTCAGTCAACCTCACCAATCTCACGATCGGACGATTGGACGGATTTTTCGCTCTACCTCTTCGCAGTGTGCCCTCAGTTAACCTCACCAATCTCACGATCCGTCACGATCGGACGAATCGGACGATTGGACGGACTTTTCGACTACCGCCTCAACAATTTTTTCTTTACCAGACATACCACTATTATCCTCTCAGATACACTTTAACCACTACATATCCCAAAATGTTGCGTTAGGAGAACGCATACCCACGAATTTGACGAATCGTACGATTGGAATCTATTCGACAGTATTGGACAACCCTCTCACACTCCACATTCGCACTCTTTCACATACTCCACATTCTCACACACTCTCACACCCACGCATTCTCACTCTCTCTCACAGTCCACATTCTCACTCATACATCCCACATTCTCACACACACTCCACATTCTCACTCATACATCCCACATTCTCACACACACACTCCACATTCTCAGTCTTTCACACTCCCACATTCTCACTCATACATCCCACATGCTCACACACACTCCACATTCTCACTCTTTCACATTCTCACTCTTTCACACTCTTACATTCTCACTGCACATTCTCACTTATACTTCCCACATTCTCACACTGCACTCCACATTCTCACTTTTTCACACCCCACATTCTCACTCTCTCACACATTCTCATACCAGCACATTCTCACTCTCAGACACATTCTCAATAACGCGCTTGTGTTATTGTTTACTTCAAGAATATATTTCAGTTAGAGAGTGGCGTAGAGTGCAAAAAGGTTGAATAAAACCTCAGAAAATACTCTGCGTATCCCATGTTTATCTACTCGTGAAAATCTAACAGACAAATTATCCATCCACAAATCAAAATATTCAAATGTACACGCAACCACTTAGCTTTGTTTGAACGTCGCAAATGCCAACTCGCAAGTCTCGCAAAGCTCTTTGGTTTATCATTTCTCGAAACACAATAAATTAAACAAATACATTGCACTGATTCAATCAAATTTATAACAAGTAAAGAATATTCATAAGAAAAAATACATTAAGCTTATAAATAAGTTTTGCCAAACTGGCAAACTGCGACATTCACCGACTCACAGTTTACATGTAAAAATTTAAAATATATGACTTGAAACTCAACAAAATGTCGAGATTTTACCGTACTATAAATAACAATAACCAAGTGTTAAGGCAAGTCTTCAAAAAAATACGGAATATCAAAGAAAACGGAAAAAATACATGACACATAAATTTTAGAACTCGCCGTATTAATTCGCGCAAGATGGTGTTGTATAATACAATCTGCGCTGGTTCGTTATCCGCTTGCATGTCAAATTCAAAAATCAATGTGACAATGTCTGCTATAGCCACTCATTGTTGACATCCAACCCAAACCAATTTGTTTCTTCCAAACAATCATATTCTGGCTTTTTAGCGGCTTTGGCTAGGAAGCACTTGTAGGTGTTGTCACTCTATTGCAAAAAAACTCGAGACGAAAATAAGATTTTTCAAAAATAAACGGAACTTTACTTACTCTGGTATGTCTTCTTGTCAAAACAATGTAAAAAAATAAATATACGATTAGGATTGAATAGATATTTTAGGATAATAGTATAGAAAGTGGGGCTACCAGCGCATTTTTCCATTTTTTCATGTCTCAACTTTTTTCTCTGATGAACGCAGCACTTTTTCTGTTTTTAGATTCCACATATATCTCTCGAGCAAATATGTGGAATCCAAAAACGGAAAAAGTGCTGCGTTCTCCAGAGAAGTTGAGACATTCAAATGGAAAAAGTTCGCTGTTACCCCCACTTTCGAGACTACTAATAGACGACGTGTCACGTGGTTTGGAACCTATGAGACGTGTGTCAGATAGTAGGCTACAGAGTGAGGTGTCTAGACGTGGCGCTGCTGTGGGTGGGGATGTCGCTCGTAACAAGACTATGTCAAGCAGTATTGTGTATGATCCTGATATGGGTTTTATTCCAACTCGTGAGTTGAGTGGGACTCGTGATTCGAAAGGGTCTAAGGACTTGGCTATATTAAATAATAAAACGACTCTTATGAAAAGGTCTGAACGTAAACGTAACTCTGTTGTGGGTGGTAATGTCGCTCGTAGTGGTATACTATCGAGTGGTGGTGCACGTGATCCTGCTATGGGTTCTGGTATATTAAGATGAGTTTTCTAGAGAGGATGTCTGGCTATCTAGTTGATGCTAAAGCATTGGGGTATAAGTGGATGGACCTTATTAGAAGGGGATCTAGAGAGAACGTTATTAATAGAGTCACCAGAGTTAGGGAGGTCAGAGAGATTCGAAAGGCTAGACGTGATCTTAGACGATATGTGAGGAGGTCACGATTAAGTCAGGAGGCCTCAGACAAAGAGTATGAGAGAGTCACTAGTCTTATTGCTAAGACGAAACGTCCTACTGTAGTACAAAGGAGAGTTGCTCTCAAAGGGTACACCAAGTCGTATAGTGTTGAGGTGATCGACAATAAGGATCCATTAAAACAACTAGTCAAGACTAGAGGAGTAGTAGGCTCGGCTTTACAGAAAGAGTTAGAGAAACTGAAAGGTTTAAAGTTTTCCGAGACATTGAAAGTGACTCTAGAGAAACAAATTGGTGACGGAGAGTCTGTGTTTAAGACAGCCTTCTTCAATAGTGTGGTCAAAACAGTAGTTAGTAGTGTTGATATTAGTGGGACTACGAGACAAGCTAGTGAGGAGATAGTGAATCGTATAGCTGTATGGTTGTCAGAAGGGTCTGGGTGGGTTGTGGACAGTGTTATTGACCACTTTATTAATGTGGTAGTGTATAAGCCTCTTAAAGGATCGAGTTATATTGAGCTACCAGAAGAGTTGAGGAACGCGTCTAAAGGTTTGATTAATATAAAGAACAACGATGACAAGTGTTTTATGTGGTGTCACGTGTTACACAAGTGTCCTGTAGGAAAGGATCCGCAGAGAGTGTCGAAGCACAAGAAGAACGTAGGTTCTGTGAACTATGAAGGAGTGAGATTTCCAGTTAATACAAAACAGTACAACAAGATAGAGAGGCAGAACGGTATTAGTATCAACGTGTTTGGGTATGAGGACAAGCAGCCATTCCCTATCTACGTTTCTGAGGAGAAGTACGAGGATCATATGGACCTGCTACTTATAACGAGTGGTAGTAAACGACATTACGTATACATCAAAGACTTTGATAGGTTTATGTGCGGTCAGTCTAAACACAAGTGTCGCAAGAACTTCTGTAGGTACTGTCTTCAATGTTTTACTACCAGTGAGATTCTAGAGAAACACAAGGAGGTTTGTATGGTGATAAATGGCAAGCAAGCGATCAAGATGCCAGATGAAGGAGACAACACTCTTGAGTACAAAAATTACCACAAACAATTAGAAGTACCGTTCGTAATATACGCAGACTTCGAGGCTATCACGGAGAAGGTAGACAACGTGACACCACTCACAGGATCGTACACTAGTGAGTACCAAAGACACACAGACTGTGGGTATGGGTACAAAGTAGTGTGCTGTTATGATGATAAATATAGTAAACCATTAGAGATGTTTCGAGGTAAGAACGCTGTTAGGAAGTTCATGAAAAAGATGTTAGAGGAGGTTAAATACTGTAAGAAAGTTAGAAAGGAGCATTTTAATGAGGACATGGTGTTGACTAGAGCTGATAAGGTTAGCTTCAAGGAATCGACTAAGTGTCACATTTGTGATGGGAAATATAAAAGTGGAGACATGAGAGTTAGAGATCATTGTCATATCACTGGTAAATATAGAGGTTCAGCACATCAGTTATGTAATAGGAACTATAGATTGACTGATAAGATACCTGTCATATTTCACAATCTAAGAGGATATGATAGCCACTTCATAATGCAAGAGATAGGTAATCTAGGTCAGAAAATCAACGTCATACCAAATAATATGGAGAAATATATGGCATTCATGTTAGGTAAACATCTATAGTGTTTCTAGATAGTTTCCAATTCATGAGTTCTAGTCTAGTCAACCTAGTAAACAACCTACCAAGAGATTGTCTTAAGTACACGTCCGAAGTATTTCAAGGTAAGGAGTTAGAGTTGGTGTCACGAAAAGGAGTGTACCCATATGACTATATGGATAGTTTCGATAAGTTCGAAGACATAAAGCTACCCTCAAAGGAGAGCTTCTACAGTGCACTGAACGACGAACATATATCAGACGCTGATTATGAACACGCACAAGAAGTGTGGGAGACGTTCGATTTGAATAACATGGGTGAGTACCACGATGTGTACCTCAAGACTGATGTGCTACTATTGTCTGACGTGTTTGAGAACTTCAGAAAGACTTGCAAGCAGTACTATCAACTAGATCCTTGTCACTACTTCACATCACCAGGACTATCATGGGACGCTGCTCTATAAAGATGATAGGAGTGAAACTAGAGCTGATGACTGATATTGACATGTTTCAGTTTGTTGAGAAAGGAATGCGAGGTGGCGTCTCTTGTATCACGCATAGATATGGTAAGGCTAACAATAAATATATGAAGGACTATGATAGTCGCAAGCCATCGAAACACATCGTATACCTAGATGCGAATAACCTTTATGGTTGGGCTATGTGTCAGTATCTACCGACTGGTGGATTTGAGTGGGTCGAGAAGTTCGATCTTAACAAATATAAGGATGACTCAAGCAAAGGACTATTATTAGAGGTTGATCTGGAGTATCCAAAGGAGTTACATGACTTACACAACGACTATCCGCTAGCCCCTGAGAGGATGAAAGTAAGTAGTGATATGTTGTCAAACTATTGTAAGACAATCCAAAATAAGTTTAAGATATCTGTAGGAGAGGTTGCTAAACTTGTACCTAACCTAAATGGTAAGAGTAAGTACGTAGTTCACTATAGAAACCTACAATTATACAAGAGTTTGGGAATTAAGGTTAAGAAGATACATAGAGTACTTCAATTCAATCAGTCACCATGGCTCAAGCAATATATCGACTTTAACACAGACAAGAGAACCCAAGCAAAGAACGACTTTGAGAAAGACTTTTTCAAGCTTATGAATAACAGTGTGTTTGGAAAGACTATGGAGAATCTACGAAAGCGTGTGAACGTGGAGTTAGTAACAGACGAGGAAAAACTGAAGAAACTAACGTCGAAACCAACCTTTGTAAGCAGTAAAATATTTGACAATAACTTGGTAGCAGTTCACAAGATCAAAGAGATACTAACTCTAAACAGACCAGCATATGTAGGTATGTGTATTCTAGACCTATCGAAGACATTGATGTACGACTTCCACTATAATAACGTCAAAAAGGAGTATGGCAACAAAGCCAAACTACTATTCACAGACACGGATAGTCTAATGTATGAGATCGAGACGGAGGATGTGTACAAAGATATGCACGCTAACAAAGAAGTGTTCGACTTTAGTGGATATGATAAGTCATCTCCTTACTTTGACTCAACTAACAAGAAGGTTATTGGTAAAATGAAGGATGAGACATTAGGAGTCCCCATCGTTGAGTTCGTTGGTTTGAGGTCGAAAATGTATAGCTATGTAAAAGAAGACGGAAAAGGTGGGAAGACTGCTAAAGGTATCAAGAAGAGTACCATTAGAAACAACATAAGACACGACAACTATAAAAGTGTCCTAACAAATGGTGAGCAAATGTCTCACATAATTAAAACTATTCGCAGCAAGAGCCACCAACTAGGAAGCTACGAAATAAATAAGATATCCTTGAGCTGCTTTGACGACAAGCGACATATACTACCAGATGGTGTGTCTAGCTATGCGTATGGGCATTACAAAATAGTTCAAAATTAGATGTTCAAATTTCTAAAATGCTTTTTGGTCTTTAGGTGTCTATATTTATAGGTAACATGGTATGGTCTATCGCATGTCTCACACACCCATTTATGAGTTCTCATCCACTCTTTATTTTGAGCTCTGACTGCTATTAAAGCTTCTTCTTTTGTTTGGTAAATTCTTGGTCTTGCCATTATACATTACTAAATGTTTTATTTATCCACTTGTTGTAGTATGGGTCTCCTCTCCCGTCCAAACCTAGATCCTTGTATACTACACTATACAGGTTGTGCTCGAATCGCGCCTTGACCTTACCAGGTTTGAGGTCGTTAAGACTACCTCTCAACTCTATATCTCTTCTAGAGCATATTCTTATGATATAGAAAATATATTTCGATATATTCTTGACAATCAGTTTGTTTCTTTTAAGAGACCACACTATCTTTATAAAATCACTGACCACTATTGGTATGTCACTCTCATTAACTAGTCTTTTGCTAGTCAACATTCTCTCTAGCCACTTACTGTAACTGTGAGCCGATTTCTTGTACATCCAAATGTTAGGTACAAAGTTCCTCACACGTGTAGGTAGTCTCTCCACACTTGTTACAACTAAATACACCATCTTCGATTTGGGTTCTGTGGTTACTACACTCGTAACAGTATGTGGTGTCGTACCACTTTTTTGCTTTTACGTCCTTACTTCCGTTCTTGATCTCGTCCAATGTGTACCCTAATGTAGTACCACTCCACTTTTTTGACGCGATCTCATCCAACGTGTACCCAGCATAGAACATTCTCATTGTACGTTCGTCAACCATCTAAGTTACCACACTATCTATATCTTTAGACTATAGTGTGGTAACTTTATGGTTGTCGGTTAGTGTCTCCCACTCACACTTTATTGTTGCGACCTGTTTTAGAGCGTCTGACAGTAACTGTTCCAACTCTTCTATCTGACTAGTTTGATAAAAGAGTACCTCTGTCAAGTTACGCTTTTTGTTAAATTCCATAGCCATCTCCTTCAACGTTTTGGCGCTCATTATACTACTCTATATATTAGGTAACCTAAAGGTATTCCAACAACTCCAACGAATACCATTTGATATTCTTTCATCTCATCTGAGGGTTTGTAATAGTCTGACAACTCAGGCTCTTTACTAAATGTCTTCCCATCATACTGTATCGTCAGTACTTGTCTTAGTTGATCCAGAGCGTGGTTCGCGTCGTTTATGTCTGCGTTAGCATCAGACAGTTGTTGTCTCAATTCCTGAATTTTGTCTCTCTGACGAATCTCGTTCTCGTAGAACTTTTCTTTTGCTCTTGCAAGACTTTCCAATGCTTTGTTGTGTCTCTTTATCTCTGTCTCGTAGCCAGTATGGTTTAGCTTGCTGAATATGAATCCAGCTCCTGCGAATGCTATAGCGTTGAATAAACCACCTGCTACAACACTAGCCATTATATATTACGCTATATTACTTTGAAAATGGATCTACAGGTAAGTATTTCTTACTCTGTGCCCACTTGACGAGTAGCGTTGAAACGCCTACAGCAGTCGCTAACTTGAGGGTGCCCTTTACTGATTCGGGGGTACCCAACGGTTCTTCTAGTACTTTCTTTGATGCCATCGACACACCTACGGCTCCAGCAGTCACAAGGGCTGCGTCGTATAGCTCGTTCATCAGTTCTTTTCTGTCTATTGATGCCATATATTATACGACATGTTTTAATCGAGGCTGTCGAGTTTACGTGGTGGTGGTTCCTTTTTTATTACAACGTTCTTAGACTCCTCATTAACAGTCACCATTTGTTTATCTTGCTTCATCGCATAATACAATGAGCCGGCAGCTACAACCACTCCTATAGTTCCTGTGATGTATCCATAACTAAAACCATCATACTCTATCTCACTTACCACTCTCTCTCTCATCTTCCTCTCTTTTGCTGCTTTAGATATAGCAGCCAAGCGTTTGCCTGCCTCTACTCTCTTAGGGTCTTTGGTCCTTGTTGTCGACGTTATAATAGGTACGGACTCACTGTCAGTCATCTATATTATACGTGATATCTCGTCACAGACCATCTCACAGATCATCTCACAGTCATCTCACAGATAGAGTATTCGATGAAAGTACCTTTGGTGATTAGACAATGTGGTTTCACTCTTGAATCTCCTATTACAGTACTCACACAGAACTCTGGAGTCTCTCATATATGTCTCTATGAAATGTATTATCTCATGTTGGTCTGAGGATAGTAATGTGTTGTACCCTTGTGATCTTAGTCTCCTTAATACCCTCAACTGGTTATTCCTAATAACCCCATTACCTTTCGGTGTTTTGAACTCTATAGCAAAACCATTGTATCTCTTGTGTAGTTGTGGAACTATCAAATCTGGTTGTCCACCACTGTAACCCTTCTTCCATCCATCTATTCTTTTAGTAGATGTGTCTTGGTACTCTCCCAACCCTGGGATGACTATTGTTGGGTGGTACTCTCTAATGTACTTCACAATGTCATAATGCAAGTCTGTCTCGTTCATTATTGATAACTGGTTGTATCGTGTGTAAACACCTGTTTTTCTAATAGATGGTAGGACTTCTGTGAATACCCATTTTTGAAACTTTCTTGCTGACTCAAGTTTCGATGAGAAGACTAGAGCGTAAACTCCTGGCTCCGATATTAATATCGTGTTTGGTTGTAAGTTTAAAGGGGGGCGTGATTCGCGCCCCCCTTCAAACACCTCTCGTTTGACCTTATATGTATCGTCAACGTGTACACTGATAGCCCACTTCGCGTTTTTATACCCTAATGCCTTAGCGACTTCTTTTCCATAGAACCAAATATTGTCTCCATCTTTAATAGTCGTGACTGACATGTCGTTATTTCTAAATATTTTAGTGATACTCATCACCTATAATATACCACATGTTTTATTTTTGTGTTTAAATAGCAGTCATCTTAAGAAAGTAACCACTTAATAGCACGAACGCGTGATCTGACCAAGGTCCCATTTTGGGACCTTGGTCAAAGTGACCCTTCTATCGATCACAAACATACTATCAGTAGGGGGTCACATGTAGTGTCTTAATATTTTACTAATATTTGAATACTATTAGGACATCTTAATTGTAGTCTTCAAAGTAGCAGTTATTTTTAAGAAAAGCTGACACCCTGTTTTAGGGGTCAGCTATTCTTAAAAAATAATTGCTTAATACTCCTGGTTCTGACATATAGACTGTACTTGGGTGTATATTTTTAAACCCCGTTGAAACGACGGGGTCTAAAAAACAATAATTTGCTTAGCACAAACACGTAATCTGACCAACCCCCCGTTTTGGGGGGTTGGTCAGAACAAACTCCTAATTGGTGATACTTCTGAGCACCTACTCTTGGAACTTGTCGACTGGCACATCACTGGTTCTTACGTGTAGACCCGTGTTTAAAGGGAGGTCGGAATCAGACCCCCCTTGTGTCTCGTATACTTTATTGTACCTTTTCACCATTCCATTGATTGGTGGGCATAAGTCAGTCACGTTATCGTCCAACACTTTAACGTCTGAGAGAAACGTCGACTCATTGTAAGTAAGACCTCTAAGATACGATCTTAGTTGTGTCAGTATCTTTTTGTAGCTAGTGTGCGCGAACTTGCAATGCTCCACTCTACTCGTCAGATTGGATTTAGCCAAGTAGCCTTGGATGATCACACCAGGACCACTAATACAAGCAATGATTAGAGGGTTAGCGGTTATCGATCCAGCTATAATCCCTACTGTCGTTAACCCTATGCTAGTCATGTTTAATGATAGTTTAATTTTCTTCAACCTCTTGTATTTCCATTTGTAACAGGCTTCTAGTTTGTGGTAGTACGCGTACAAGCGTTTGAGCTCTAGCACCTCTTCCTCTGACATATCCTTTGATATGTGATTGAAAACAACAACTGACTTCTTCCTCATATATCTTAATTCACGTTATGTTCCTCCATCATATCTCTACCAACTAATATTATGTCTCGGCTCGTCATGTAACCAGAGACAATCCTCACACCGTAGAACTCTATCAAAGACGGGTACTTATAGGGTGCGAGTGGTATTTTTGGTCGATGCACTCCAAAGATCGTTACGTGAGGAGACCCTATCTCTTCGTAATTAGCTGTGAAGTCTGAGTCTGTTGATCTTATGTTGTTCACCTTAACGTAGGAGTTACCCATCCGCCAATGTATTGATATCATATGTCTCTTGGTGGTGTCGATGTTATTTGGGATTGTGCACGTGTACTCCTTTGCTGGAGCTCCACCACCATACGATAATTTATCACTCTCACCTCCTTTGTATCCTATGTATTTGTCCCACGATCCATCATCGTTTGAGATAATCGCCTCCCAATCTGTCGTAGAAACCCTTGTGACTAACCTCACTACCACAAAAACGGATATGTGGCAGTATTGCATACGTGGACAGTTAAAGTGTACTCCAGCTTCAAACGGAATTGGAGTTAGCTCGGGGGATAGGAAGCTATGACCATTGTTAACACCAATAATAGGACCATACGTTGGATCGTATTGTACTAACATGTTCGTTTTATCTCTAATGGTTTTCACTTTATTTGTTCCACTGTGGTATTCCACCATACTAACAGCATGCTTTGTGACGTTAAAGTCAAATATAACGTTATAGGACTGCGTTCTAAAGTATTGCGATAAGTATACAGACTCCAACACTTTTTTACTGATAGCATCCAAATCATCTTCTGGATCTGCTATGTTTTTGAGTGCCCTGAACGCCATATCTATATCTCCAGACATCCTCCCACCGCTAACGCTTAACTTAGGGTCACTGTCTAGATGTCTCTTCGCTCTTCTTAATATTTTGTCGCTCTCGTAGTCTTTGTCCTCAAATCCATAACTTAGACTCATTATGTTATAACACATATTTGCTTACTAAGTACCCAGACACAGCCGAAACCACTAGAACTAGCCCCAACTCTGTTGTGTTGTCATCTGATGTCACCTCTAGACGACGTTCTTGATGTGTCACCTTTGGTGGTTTGTCAAGTGTCTCGAGGTGCTCTCCGCCTTCCTGGTGTGCCACGTTTGGTGTCGTCAGACGATGTGTCACCTTTGGTTTGTCAAGTGTCTCCAGATGCTCTCCACCTTCTTGGTTTACTTTCTTGGCCTCCGTCGTTTTTGTGTAGTTTAACCCACTATTTACCCCAAACTTCATACTCTGTGTAGCAGTCTTCAATAGATTGTTGTACCCAGCGATTTTGTTCTTGAGGATTACAACGTTACTTGGCATTAGCCACGTAGATGGTGACAGCGCAAGGTTTTGGACAACGTTAGTGTCTCTAATCGACTTGTTCATGTTGATAATCCACGTTGACACGTCGTAGTTTATAACACTATCCTCCACCAACTTTCGGAACTCTTGCTGAGTCTCTAGACTACCTGCGGAACCACCAACGATTGACACGTGCACCAAGTGTGGAGTAAACAAAGGCTTCTATAGACTGATTTAGGTATTGTCGCCCAATGTTGGTAAAACCATTCGACACCAGAGGAACGTATCGTTTGTAGTCGTTCTTAACGTCGTTGATTGTGAAGACTCTCTCCTCACCTGTTGTACCATCAGCAAGGACTTTACCCTGGTAGTAATGTTTTCTAGGAATCTTGTCTGTCTTACCATACAATTCTCCAGCGTCAAACTCTCTACTTATCGATCTCATACTCTCACCACCTTCCATCCTTCTGAGAAGTCTCCTAACAGTAAAGTACAGATGAAACACTCGTGATAACAGGGTGAACTTCTTGCGAGGGTGATAAGTGTTGTAACGACACTCCACAACAGAAACTCGCACAATACGTTGCAAACACGACCCTATAGTAGCTCTCGTTGTCGTCCCACTTTGACTTTGTCTTTGAAGTGGTGATTTGTAGTATTGGTAGCTTTGAGAGGAAGTAGCTCTTTTGATTAACGAAGACTCTAAAGTTACTCACTGGGTAGTTCAACACGTTTTCCGTTGGATAGCCATCCCGAAGTCCCCAGTGGTTCTTACGACCTTTTGATAGTGGTTGGATAGTTCCACCAGAGAGCCATATTATTGGGAACTTGTTGTTGTGTAACCAAATCCACATACTCTTGTCGTTTTTGAAGGTATCACTAGCTATGTTCGTGCTTATGATGTCGTTGTTTCTAAAATATATGTCAACGCCATTAACCTCACCATCTTGTGAGACAGTTGGATCGAACTCAAACTTGCTCAAAGTGACGTGAGGGTACTTTTTCACTAGATTCAGCTTAGCCACGCGTACGTCATTAGCTATCTCTTTTTGGTTAGCTATCATTGGCTTGTTTATCGTTAGATACTTAGTATACTCCGGGTTACTCTTAAACCTACTTGAGTCTACACTAACGTCACCAATATTAGTTTTCGTCACGAAGAATATATGTATATGCATATTGTCGTCAACGTCAAGAAAAAACCTATTCTTGTCAGCATAAGGGTACTTTCTTTTGAACGCATCCATCATAACATACCGTACGTTATATGAGAGTGGTAGTATTGATTAGTGGCTCAACGAAAACTATAGACCTACAAGAGTCGATTTTAGTAACAAACTCAGACCCTTGTGTATTGGTTAAGAAGGCAACCATCTTTTGGGACTACGTTAACGTAACCACAGTTAACAACAAGATAACTTACAACAGTAATAATCACGTTTTTAACACTGGGTATCACACCTTTAAAATGATTTCCGATGACTTGAGAGAGTTAGGAGACGTTAAGCTAGTGGCTAATAGACATGACTCGACGTGTACGATAACAACTGATCAACAAATAGAACTGTTTAAATTTGGACAACTCTTAGGATTTGACGAAAACACTACAATAGCCACCACAAAAACCAGTCCCAACGTTGTGAACGTCAACAGAGGACTGAAATACATACAAGTAACATCTATAGTATTGTGGACAGATCTAAGAACATAGTTAACGGCAACAGAAGCGATTGTATCGCAGTGCTGCCAGTAACTAGCACACAAACATTAAAGGGCTCTGTACAACATTTCTTTGGTGTTGGGTCGAACATCCTGATAAACAAAGGAGTCATCAACCAACTAGAGTTCAAGATAACAGATCAGGACGATAACAGTATTAACGTTGGCGAGGTGTTGTTAGATTTACACATCACGTAGTGTATATGGACATAGAGCAAGAACTAAGAGGTATTTACTATAATCCATCAACTGGTTACCAATCTGCTGAGAGGCTGTACCAAAAGGCACAAGAAGACGGCCTAAACGTTAGTAGGGCAAAGATAAAGGACTGGCTAAAATCCCAAGACACATACACTAGATACAAACCAGTTGTTAAGAAACACAAGTTTAGACAAACGTTTGTTGACTACCTGGGTGAGCAGATACAGATGGACTTGGTTGATATGGGTAAGTACAAGCACAAGAACAATGGGTACTACTGGATACTAACAGCCACTGAGATCCTTAGTAGGTATGCTTTCGCAATACCCGTATATAGGAAAGATACGAAAAACATGACTAAGGCTGTAACAGAGTTACTAGAGAAGGCTAAGGTTAGATTTGGCGAGTATCCAAAGCTGGTTCAGTTTGACGATGGTAAGGAATTCTACAACGTTGGTGTGAAGGATCTATTGGATAAACACAATGTGAAGTACTTCAGCACGAACTCTGACAAAAAGGCAGCAGTCGTGGAACGGTTTAACAGAACACTCAAGACGTCTATGTGGAAGTACTTCTACAGTAAAGGAACATACAAGTGGATTGACATTTTAGACCAACTCGTTGAAAATTACAACAATACTAAACATAGTACTATACTTATGAAACCTAAAGACGTTAACAAGAAAAACGAAAACGAAGTATGGACGACATTGTTTGGACACCATTTCGGTGACTACCCACTACCAAAGTTTAAAGTAGGTGAGACTGTCAGGATATCAAAGTACAAGAGCATATTTGCAAAAGGGTATGAGGCTAACTTCACTGAGGAGCTATTCAAAGTGACAAAGGTCATACGTGGTGACCCTACTGTGTATGAGATAGAGGACCATGAAGGGGAACCTATCATTGGTAAGTTCTACGAGGAAGAGTTGTCAGCTGTTGATAAAAAAGACGATGTATATAAAGTTGAGAAGATACTAAAGAGAAAGAAGGTGGGAGGTAAGAAGGTGGCTTTGGTTAAGTGGCTTGGCTACGACAGTAAACACAATTCATGGATACCAGAAAGCGATATTCAAAATATCGAGTAGTATATAATGGCTGAAGGATTTGACGAAATCGAAATGCAAGACCGTAATGAGTTTAAGAAGTATTCGGACGAGAAGTTAGAAAAATAGCTCGAGACACTTAACAATACTACACCTGTAGAAGGTGAGACAGACCAAGAATATAGTGATAGACTTGCCACAATCATCAGGGTGAAACTAGAGATAGAGACTACAAAACAGATTTATGGAGACATTATTCACAAGCAGAAAAGATGGGAAAACAGTGTTAATCACTAGTAAGGGTAGTGGTGTCACCGCTGAGGCCCCAGCAGTAGTGTTTGCTGAACCGGATACATATGGTGACGTCCACGACGAGAGCTTCAATTTAGCTTTCGAAGAGGCGAACGAAATCGAAAGAAGACTGGGTAAGCTAAAAACATTTAACAAAGAGTTAGTAGTAAATGATATAAAAAGAACCAATCTAATAGATAAAAAAATACGTAAGTTATACAAAAAGAGACTTAGTCGTGACGACGTGTCAAGGAATATAGTTAACAGGTCATATGTGACACCCTCAGGTTCTATTCTTTTCAAACCGGTAGGAGAAGACGGTGAATATTTGAAACCTAAACTAATACTAAAACCTAGGAGAAATGGTTTAATCTACAGTAAAGACAGTAGAAGTAAAAGTGCGATTGAACAGTTTAAAGAGCTAGTCAGTCAAATCCCCGACACAACAACTGACGTTAAAACAGTAGACACCCCAACAACTGACCATAGAACAGAAGACACCACAGTTTCAAGTGACTTCCCAGTAATTGGAATAGAATCGAACCAAGATAACGTATTTGGGTTAACAGAAAAAGAAAATAGCGAGTTAAGAGGCGTCTTAGACTCAAGTGATACAATCGACTCAACCACTAGACCACGATTTCTAAAAGCACAAGCCGACTATTTTCAGGACACTATTAATTGGACCGTGGACCTTCTTAGCGAAGAGGAAGTTGGTTCTATAGAGGAGTTCGAGTTGAACGAGAGAGTGGCAGGTCTCGAGACAGCTAAGGACAAAACATTAGACCAATTGGAACGTGAGACTGTTAGGGAGCAACAAGAAGAGGACATCACTCGGTTACAAAAAATAAAGGAGTGGTTTAAGGAAAATTGGTTGGGTGCCTCAGCTTTAGGAATAACCATAGCCTCTTTTATCACCACAATTATAATATCTGCTAGAAGTGTTGTCTTCAAAGGTGGTCAAGCACTTGGAAAACTAGGAAAAGCTATAGCTAACCTAGCCACAAAGGCTGGCCCTCTACTGTCTGGACTGCTAAACATGGTGGTGACTGTGCTAAAGTGGGGAGCTGCAGGCATATCTTGGTTAGCGTCTAATTTGTGGATCCTAGCGATAGCACTAGCTTGGTTCGTCTACGATCAGTACAAACAGAGGAAATAAAACATGTGTTATAATATATAGTATGAATACTAATGAAAAAGAGTTGCTTCCTGGATATAGACGTCGTGAAATATCAGACATCAAAGGCACAAGAACCCGTCACGTTGTAACGCTGAACCCTAACAAAGCCAATCCAGGGGAGGAGTTATACATCGATATCCCGAAAACGAAAGGTAACACTTGCTTGGTACCCTCCAGTCTCCATCTTCTATTCAACTTTAAAAGTTCGAACGTGAAATCATGGTTTCTTAACAACCTTTCGAGACTACTACTTGAGAGACTGGTGATAAAACTAGCTGGTGAGTCCGTGTACGACAATAGTGGTGAAAGCGTCATCGGTACGTACAAAGACCTCTGGAAATCTAACAGTGAGCGAGACCAGATGGTTGAATACGGTATAGCAAACGAGAACCTTCGAAAGTTAATCTCAAAGGACGACAGTGGCGCTGCCAGTGGAAACGTGCAAAAAGTTAGCGATGGTCTGATGTTCTCTATCCACAACACCAAACAAAAGGTTCAAATCGACAAGATTCTAGAAGATCACGGTCTATGCACCATACAACATGAACAACAATTTCAGGTATATAATCACACTCCCTAAAGCGTCTGATATTATGGTGGCTCAATCTGGATCAGCTGTGGCTGGCTATACGTTAGAGAACCTGGAGTTGGAGTACGAAACTATCGAGAGTCAAGAGATTGCTAGTGAAGTATCATCTCTATACGCATCAGGTAGATCTCTATCATATGAACACATCACACTAATGAAGACTGTGGAGTGGGATAAAGGAATCACACTCGTGAATGAGAATATTAATCTACCAAGAAAATCGATGAAATCTGTCGTTTTACTCTTCACAAACAAAATAAGAACTGATAGTGAAGAGTTCGTCTATCCAAACATAGAGTCAGTCAAACTCACCATAGAAGGTGTTCCTAACATGGTATACAGTCAAGGAATACCAAAATCAAGACTCTGGGGAGAAGCGAAAAGACTATTCGGACAAAAACTAGCCGACTGTGACCAGTATATGACTGTCCAAAAGTTTTACAAAGACGATTTCGCTTTGGTTGTTGACCTTAGATCTATCGAAGATAATGCGAAAGTCGCCACTGGAAAAAAGATCGTGAATACTCAGTCAGGAATATTGATGGAAATCAATAAAAAAGTCACAACAGCGAACGTCATGTGTAGAATATTCGTACTCTCCGACGGACTCGTAAACCTTATCAACAACGACCTACAATCAATCCAGTACTAATACGTGTAGTATATTATATGAAAACGCCTTTTAACATGCTAATTGTTGGTATGACAGCCTGTGGTAAAACACACTACCTATTGGACATGATAGAGAAAGAATACATGAATCACTTCGAGTATATCATTCTTATATATGTCCAACATTTGAATGGAATAAACGTACACAGAGTGGAAATACTTGAGAGACCCAGACTTTATCGCTATTCAGTGTGAGCAAGATAAGGTCAACGTATTTCTTAAATATGTGACTGGTATTTATAAAGGCACCAACTCATTAATAATATTAGACGATTGTGCTGGTGGACAGGACGTTAAAAACAGGACAAGCGAACTAGTTAAACTAGCCTTTAGTGCTAGACACTACAACCTATCCACAATAGTCGTAACACAACAACTAACCTCAATTAGTAAACCATATCGTGAGAACATCTCAAAGTTAGTGACATTTTACAACCCTAACAGAAACGATATGAAAACTATTGCAGACGATTATCTTAACGGAGTCAATAAAGTGGAAATTCAGAAAATAACAAAACAGTTGAAAGACGAAGAGTACGTAAGATTGGAGATACTTCTAAGGCATCCATACTCATACGTAAGGTTGGAGATACTCACAAGGCATCCATACTCATACGAAACAGTTATTCCGCAAAAACAAAACATGTTGTACAATATAGGACATGCCAAGACGCAAGACAAAAAATCTTGAGACAATTGACGAACTAATTGAAGACATACAAGAAGCAGAACAGGAAGTGATCGACGAACCACAAATCGACACACCACAAGTTGACGACACCTTGCAAACTGACGTAGACAAGAAACGAAACGAACTAAAAAGACTCTCAGAGGATGGTGAGATAGATCAATCCGTCGCTTACCTTAAAAAGGCCTCATCTAAAGTTATCAATAAGATCTATGAAGGATGGGAGATAAAAAGAATGGAGAAAGCGAACGTGTTCCTCTGTGATCTTTTAATAAGCAAGTTCGCCCACGCGTTAGGAGGGTTCAACGCTATTGAGTCACCTGAAAAGCTCGAAAACGAGTTGATTACTGACCAGTTACTAAAAAGAGATGTAGAGAAGCTTATATCATACATATCCCCCTACCTCCCTTATTTAGGGTTGCTATCAGGTGGACTGACAACTAGTAAACACGTATTCAGCCACATGGCTAGAGGGGAAATCCCCGAGGGGGAACCCCCGAATGAAGGAGACAGTGCTATCTAATTACAACAATTTACAAAACGACCTAAAGACATGAGTATATACTAACTTAATGAGTGTAGAACGTCAGGAGTCAGTGGAGGAAAAGACAGCGAGACTCAACAAAGAGTTGTTATTTATCTACCAGGTTAGAGAGATCAAACGACAACTCTTCACTAAGACTAGCTTAGAACGTGAGGAACTAGACGAGAGGTTTAAACATACTGTACTTGGGAAAAGGATGACCAGCCACGACAGAGAGTTGCAGCTTCTACGTACTAATACTCGAAAAACTATTTTGGGAAACGCGTGTGATGGTTTTCGAGTCTAATTCATTTCGTCTCGTTTTAGTAGTCTCGAAAGTGGGGTTAACAGCGAACTTTTTCAATTTTGATTGCGAAGCATGAAAAAATGGAAAAATGCGCTGGTAGCCCCACTTTCTATACTACTTAGGATTACTTTACGATATGAATTTCGCGACCAAGAAAATGGCGAAAAACAATAACACAAGCGCGCAAAGTATCACGGTTGACAATGACTCTTTAACTCACACACACATTCTCACTCTCAGACACACCGACATTTTCACTCACGCACACGCCCACATTTGTACTCTCCCAACACTCACTCAGATACATCCCACATTCTCACGCGCTCTCGCATTCTCACCCTCACATTCTCACACACATCCACATTCTCACATTCCTCACATTCTCATACACACCCGCATTCTCACCCCTTTACCAACATTCTCATGCACCCCCGCATACATACTCATTCTTACCCTAATTGTTCTCACTGTTTAGCTCACACACTCTCCCTTCCATATGAAAACTTTTTGCTTGATTTGAAATTCTTTTATACAGGATTCGACTATAATTTTAAAATACACCAGGAGGGTGTGCTTCAAAGTGAAATTCCTTACGATTTTGGCAGCGTGATGCATTATGGGAATAAAGCATTCTCAAGAAATGGTGAGTTATTATATACACCTTTAAATCAATGTTGCACCTGATTGGTCAGTTAATTTCAACCCTAGTAACGGGGGTAGCAACCTGGAAAGACCGAAATATTTAAAAGAACAAAACAATCTCCGTGATCGAACTTCATAATCGTTTTCTTACAAGTTTCACGAATTTTGCTATGTATTTCTTATTTTACATCTTTGTACACGAGACGTTCCGACTTGGCGTGCGGCTCAGTAAACCCTTGTGAATTTGAAAAGTAATGGTAAATAAGATAAATATAAAAGCTGCTAATTTCTCAGAAGAACTGGATATAATATGAAAAGGTAACCTGAGTATCAGGCCTTATTTAGGGGGGGGAGGGAGAAAGGAAAAGAAGGCCTGACACAAATCCATTTATTGGCCCGTGTCGTGCTTCCAGAATCTGGATGGAAGTTGCGTTGATTGGATGAGAGACAAAAAATCCTACGTCACACTACCGGAAATCAAAATAGAAAGAGTGTCGCGAGAAACCTTCTTGAATAGATAATCCAGAATTTATATTTAACGTTTTCTTGTCGGCTATTTTGATGCACAAAAGGGAATTCAAAGTAGATTTAGAAACAGCTCTCAAGTTTCCCCACAAATAAGCATAAAGGAGGAACAATTAAGACGTATGCATCGAGAGCCTGGTGGTCGAAACGAAAGACATTCTCGCAGTTTTGCCGACTGGCTACGAGAATCACTATCAGATGATGTATTTCTTCATTTACGACCGAGAGTTTATCGGGCTTGACTGGCTTGCCAACATTTTCAAAGAGCGACCTTTTTTATTAATAGCACTCCGTCGAGATGACGTCAGTAGCCATCGGTTTGTCCGCTTTTACCCATAATTCTTGCGGCCATAACAAAAGAAAATAGCTCATTTGCAATCATTTGTGAGTCAAATTTGGTTTGTTTGTCCGCATTTTGAGCTATTATTAGCAGCCAGACGCTACTCTTGGAAAGTTGCATTTATAATTTATGTAACGCTTCACAACACCTTGACAGGTGAAAACATGGATTTTAATACGTATTAGCAACCGATTTTTGAAACTACGAAACATTACGAAGGGGTTATTGGGGGGAGGGGGCACCCCCAACATTTACAAAATTGCAATATTCGGAAAATTCACAGACTTATTCGGAAAATTGGGACCTGTGTTCTTTAAAGAGTGAGTGTCAGGGTAGTGTTTTGCGCGCTTGTTTTCTTCTTGGCGGCCATTTTATGGGACGCCTATTCCAGTTCACAAACGAATCCGTCGATATTTGATCAATCCTTCTTATAAATTATCCATTTTCAAGATTTCTAAGAAGTAAATATACCTGAGTGACCAATTATTGTGATATTTTTCTTAAAATTGATCATTTACTATTGTAATCTTTTCGATACATAGAAGCTTCTACGAGCGCTTCGCCTCCGAAGCGTGGAAGGCCGGGTTATGCTGCTTAAACAGCGCGAATAAGTTTGCGAATGGAAGTGTTTGATGAGTGACTAGTAAAGAAATATATTTTGTTTCTTCTGATGTTTTCTTCATTTGAATTTGCAAAGATTCAGGAACTATAAAGCCATCCGGGCCAGCTTTTTCGTCAGAAACGGCGTTGCGCGCGGCCCGCAGTGGTTCACAAACAAGCGAACCGCTACTGTTCAAATTGTCTTGAACATTAACTTCATAATGCCCCGAAGTCAGGATCGGACTCCAATTTCAACATTTCCAAATAAATCTAGAGTTCACATGCAAATTATAGTTCAAACGATGCGATGCACTGCAATCAATTCGTATGAAAACAAAAACACAAGCGCGCAAAGCACAACCCCGACACTCACGCTTTAAGACTATATTAAGATATTATGTCAATATATACTGTTAGTTAGTTTGTTAGTTAGTAAGTTAGTTAGTTAGTTAGTTAGTTAGTTAGTTAGTTAGTTAGTTAGTTAGTTAGTTAGTTAGTTAGTTAGTTAGTTAGTTAGTTAGTTAGTTAGTTAGTTAGTTAGTTAGTTAGTTAGTTAGAAAACTTGTCAGTTGAACGTAAGTTAACATGCAGATATCGTGCGACGAACATCATATTGGTAAAATACAGTACCGTTATGACCATAATTGTAATAAAAATGGTTTTTGTCCTTCTCGTTTTGGCAGTTGGCAAAGTATTGTGATTATTATTGCAACATTTGTGGACTGGCAATATTTCATTCGGAATTTGGTTGGCACACCCCCCCCCCCCCCCCATCATATTATGACATGTTAGCTACGGCATTATGTAGCAGCAGTTCACTGTTTTCCTAGCACACTTTTTGCAGACAGAAGCAATTACGATCTTGCTTTACAACAATTCACGGTCAATACCAACAATAACTCTGAAAATATACCAGAGCCTTCCCAGGCAATGTGTTTGAAAAGTCTTTATTTGTTGTCTTTATTTGTTGTCTTTATTTGTTGTCTTTATTTGTTGTCTTTATTTGTTGTCTTTATTTGTTGTCTTTATTTGTTGTCTTTATTTGTTGTCTTTATTTGTTGTCTTTATTTGTTGTCTTTATTTGTTGTCTTTATTTGTTGTCTTTATTTGTTGTCTTTATTTGTTGTCTTTATTTGTTGTCTTTATTTGTTGTCTTTATTTGTTGTCTTTATTTGTTGTCTTTATTTGTTGTCTTTAATTGTTGTCTTTATTTGTTGTCTTTATTTGTTGTCTTTATTTGTTGTCTTTATTTGTTGTCTTTATTTGTTGTCTTTATTTGTTGTCTTTATTTGTTGTCTTCATTTGTTGTCTTTATTTGTTGTCTTTATTTGTTGTCTTTAATTGTTGTCTTTATTTGTTGTCTTTATTTGTTGTCTTTATTTGTTGTCTTTATTTTTTGTCTTTATTTGTTGTCTTTATTTGTTGTAAAGATTCGTTGTCTTTATTTGTTGTCTTCATTTGTTGTCTTTATTTGTTGTCTTTAATTGTTGTCTCTAATTGTTGTCTTTATTTGTTGTCTTTATTCGTTGTCTTTATTTGTTGTCTTTATTTGTTGTCTTTATTTGTTGTCTTTATTTGTTGTCTTTATTTGTTGTCTTTATTTGTTGTCTTTGTTTGTTGTCTTTATTCGTTGTCTTTATTTGTTGTCTTTATGTGTTGTCTTTATTTGTTGTCTTTATTTGTTGTCTTTATTTGTTGTCTTTATTTGTTGTCTTTATTTGTTGTCTTTATTTGTTTGTTGTCTTTATTTGTTGTCTTTATTTGTTGTGTTTATTTGTTGTGTTTATTTGTTGTGTTTATTTGTTGTGTTTATTTGTTGTCTTTATTCGTTGTCTTTATTTGCTGTCTTTATTCGTTGTCTTTATTTGTTGTCTTTATTTGTTGTCTTTGTTTGTTGTCTTTATTTGTTGTCTTTATTCGTTGTCTTTGTTTGTTGTCTTTATTTGTTGTCTTTATTTGTTGTCTTTGTTTGTTGTCTTTGTTTGTTGTCTTTATTTGTTGTCTTTGTTTGTTGTCTTTATTTGTTGTCTTTATTCGTTGTCTTTATTTGTTGTCTTTATTTGTTGTCTTTTTTTGTTGTCTTTGTTTGTTGTCTTTATTTGTTGTCTTTATTCGTTGTCTTTATTTGTTGTCTTTATTTGTTGTCTTTATTTGTTGTCTTTATTCGTTGTCTTTGTTTGTTGTCTTTATTTGTTGTCTTTATTTGTTGTCTTTATTTGTTGTCTTTGTTTGTTGTCTTTATTCGTTGTCTTTATTCGTTGTCTTTATTCGTTGTCTTTATTTGTTGTCTTTATTTGTTGTCTTTATTTGTTGTCTTTATTTGTTGTCTTTATTTGTTGTCTTTATTTGTTGTCTTTATTCGTTGTCTTTATTTGTTGTCTTTAATTGTTGTCTTTAATTGTTGTCTTTATTTGATGTCTTTATTTGTTGTCTTTATTTGTTGTCTTTATTTGTTGTCTTTATTCGTTTTCTTTATTTGTTGTCTTTATTTGTTGTCTTTATTTGTTGTCTTTATTTGTTGTCTTTATTTGTTGTCTTTATTTGTTGTCTTTATTTGTTGTCTTTATTTGTTTTCTTACCGTTACAAAGAACATTACTGGTTGCCGATTCAAAACTCTGGAATTCATACTTTGTATAGTTATCAGTAGTGATAACCCCCACTATGGAGACCAAAGGGATTCCCCCTTATTAAATATTCAAATTATTAGTCATGTATACGTCATCGTTCTCAGGCTCCTTTGGGACCTCTAACCCTAATCTCATTATTTATGCATACGTCACCAGACTCTTCGTTCCAGATTACGTCATTAAACCTTCAGGATCCCTAACCCTAGCTCGTGTACCTGTAGGATCCCAAACCCTAATTAGTATTCATTTTATAACGCCTTATTATTATGCATCCTCCGCCCGCATAATATTCCGACACCTTCCGAACTTGATTTCCGATGGTATACGTCATTATCAAAAGGTAGCTCTTATTTCTTTTAATAATATAAGAAACGCCTTTGTAATTATACACTTCGCCTCCCTACGGCAATGTGAATGTGGGACAGTAGGCAGCCCGAGAGCAGCGCATGCACCATGGATATAATATGGGATGAACTAAAGAGAGTAACGAAGAAGCATCTTAAACCTTCAAAAATAACTGGGACGATGGCCTTTACGATCAATTTAGATCTTCGACAACAAAGCAGCGTGGATACGAAGCGTGTTACGAAACAAGCGTGGATGACTTATCTAGATACAAGCGAAAAATTATTTAATGTATGAATATTATAATAGGTATTTCTTAGCTATTGTGGTGATTACTTATAAGAACTTTACAAAGGTCATCGTGCCTCTAGTGTATAAAGTAAGCGATTCTTTGGATAAAGAGCTAGGCTTTGGCAAGCTATTCGAAGAACAACAAACGATTTCAAACGTATTTGTTTCAAACGTATAAAGCGCAATAAAACTATATCAAAATTGCTCATGTAGATACAATCGAAATAGAACTTTAACACGGTTGCTAATAAACGAAATAAAACGCGATTCCTAAGAAATTGTCCAAGAAGCTGTAAGATATGACGCGTTAGTGGTGTCAAAATTAGATTGTACATTATGAAGACCCGTTTATCATTTTGGTCGGGACATCTTATCATTCGGATAAGGTGTATACCATTATGGACATGACAGATCATTTCATTATGATGAGGACATCTTATCATTCGGATAAGGTGTATACCATTATGGACAGGTCATTTCATTATGATGGGGACATCTTATCATTCGGATAAGGTGTAACCATTATGAACATGACAGGTCATTCCATTATGATGGGGACATCTTATCATTCGGATAAGGTGTAACCATTATAGACATGACAGGTCATTTCATTATGATGTTATGTCATCATTTTGATGTGCTCATTTCATTATGAAGAGAAATGATGCTTTGCGAACCGAGCGGAGATATGGCGGGAAAAATAAAAAAACAATATGGCGTCGCGACAACAACCCATAGATTGCTTCGAGGTGTTACTACAGAGAATAAAAGTCATGCTACTTGAAGTTGTTCAGAAATTGTCTTCTCAAGATTTAGATGAAGATAGTCTAGATGCTATGTGTTTCAGAGGAGAACAGCTTTACAGGCACTTATCTCGTTTGGTGGACGTTGATTTTCTCCCGTCTAGCAGAGAAACTACCGAATTACTCCGACTTATTGGGAATTGTAACCGGCGATTTAACCAGTGTTTTGAGTTAGCAGCCGACGTTGGTTATCGCGCCCCTCAAAATCAAAATCAAAATTATAAGCAAAGAACAGTTGCAATATTTGATCAGAGAAGGTTTTACACGGCGACATCCTCTCCTATGACACAGTTCGTACTCATCGCAGACGCCTTGCGACTGTACTCATTGATACACGTAGCATTCGAGAAATCTGTCGCCTAGTAAAACCTTCTCTGATGAAATATTTCAACTGTTCTTTGCTTATAATATACGATGGCCATCCACGAGCAGCAGGTCGATTTTGAGGGGCTCGATAACCAACGTCAGCTGCTGCCTGCTAACTCAAAACACTGGTTAAATCGCCGGTTACAATTTCCAATAAGCCGGAGTAATTCGGTAGTTTCTTTGCTAGACGGGAGAAAATCAACGTCCACCAAACGAGACAAGTGCCTGTAAAGCTGTTCTCCTATGAAACACATAGCATTTAGACTATCTTCATCTAAATCTCGAGAAGACAATTTCTGAACAACTTCAAGTGGCATGACTTTTATTCTCTGTAGTAACACCTCGAAGCAATCTATGGGTTGTTGTCGCGACGCCATATTGTTTTTTATTTTTCCCGCCATATCTCCGCTCGGTTCGCAAAGCATCATTTCTCTTCATAATGAAATGAGCACATCAAAATGATGACATAACATCATAATGAAATGACCTGTCATGTCTATAATGGTATACACCTTATCCGACTGATAAGATGTCCCCATCATAACGAAATGACCTGTCATGTTCATAATGGTTACACCTTATCCGAATGATAAGATGTCCCTATCACAATGAAATGACCTGTCCATAATGGTATACACCTTATCCGAATGATAAGATGTCCTCATCATAATGAAATGACCTGTCATGTCCATAATGGTATACACCTTATCCGAATGATAAGCTGTCCCGACCAAAATGATAAACGGGTCTTCATAATGTACAATCTAATTTTGACACTACTAACGCGTCATAGTAAGAAGAACGATCGAAGATTTCAAACAGAGAAAATACATATATAAAAACTATATGTCGGTTTGCTTTATTGGGCTGATTTTATTAATGTGTCATGCATTTTGTTAAGCCCGGCGCACACTAGAGCTATCTGCTTAGCCAAACTTCATTCGTGACCGATGGCGTAAGGCGTAATTAGCTCCAGTGTGCGGGGCAGTTTTGTAAGCATTTCGTCACTCGTGCCGTCTTTCACAAATATTCAACATGTTGAATAATTTTTGTCACGAATGACAATTTCCTCTAGTGTGCGGGGAAGTGAAAGCAGCGAGCTTACAACTTTCCGGCAATACGCATGCGTGTTGAGGTTCAAATTTCAAAACAACAAACATGGCGGATCATTTGGAGGAAGAACTCGAAGAAACATTGTTGTTTCTGTTGCTTTTGAGGCGACGTCGTAGACGTTTAAGAGCAGCAAACAGACAGATATGGACAAAACATTGGATTTTAAGACGGCAAGGACAAGGGGTATATGCAAATCTTGTTCGCGAACTAAATGCAGAGGACCCCGAGAAATTCAGGCAATTTCACATCGTAAAGGCATGGCTAATCTGGCCAAATATCAGCTATTTGATCGTCTAACATTACATCAGCCACCAATACACTAGGTGCCGCCATGTTTGTTGTTTTGAAATTTGAACCTCAACACGCATGCGTATTGCCGGAAAGTTGTAAGCTCGCTGCTTTCACTTCCCCGCACACTAGAGGAAATTGTCATTCGTGACAAAAATTATTCAACATGTTGAATATTTGTGAAAGACGGCACGAGTGACGAAATGCTTACAAAACTGCCCCACACACTGGAGCTAACGCCTTACGCCATCGGTCACGAATGAAGTTTGGCTAAGCAGATAGCTCTAGTGTGCGCCGGGCTTAACGCCGAGTAATAATTTCGGGAGAATTATCATTTATCTAACATTCGTTTATCGATTAAGCGATTCCTGTGTCGAAGAAACACTTCAGGAAGCAGTGTGAACAACTGTTAAGTATTTAAAACGTGTGGAAGGCATTGCTTTCAAAGCGTTGCTAGGACAACTTATCCTACGGCTGATATTTGCATATTTCGCCTTCGAGCACGCGTGTGGGACATATAAAATTAAAATTATTTTTATTTCGCTTCGAAATCATAAGGCATGCATTACGCTACATTTCAGTAAGGTCGGTTTCTATTATGGTTTCTGAGATAATACGACGTAAGTGATTTAATTTTATATGAATTTTGAGATTCGGGTCTTCGTCTTCATACGGGTCTTCTTTACCTGGATCACTTTCGTTCACATTAGTATCATCCGGTTCTTCCCTCTCTGTTTTACCTAAATCAGTTCCTTCCACATCAGTATCATCTGGATGTTCTCGTTCGCTTTCATCCGAATCACTCTCGTCCACATCGGCGTCACCTGTGTGCCAGTGTGGCTCTGAATGTTCAACCGTCGGAGGTGGTGTTAAAAAATATGCGTTAGGTGTAGCAGGGATCCCGGGGGGATATGTCGGACTTTGTGGGATAGGTTGAACAGAATGTGGTTTCTTTGAATCCCTCGCGAGGCTATTCGTGGCCGTAGTTAAGAAACTTTGAAGTTGCTTTTGAAGATTATTTTGAAAGTTAAGTTGATTTTGAAGCTGATTCTGGAATGACTGGAAACGGTGTAATTCATTCGAATAGAGTATATTCTTTACATCTGGTGTTAATTGAGGCGCATGCATAATATTGTGCATCTGTTCACCAGAGTTGTACATAGCGTTCAGGATGGGTGGTTGTTGATACGATCGCTTTCGTATAGGTCAACACTAGAGGCAATCCACCGAAGTTACTATATTACCAACTGTTTTTTTCTGTTTTTAACTGTTTTTAGGAGTACATGATTAAAGATTAAAGACCAATAATCGGCAATTGTCAAATGCTTTTAGATTTAACCAATAATGGGTAATTCCACAACAGTAAATTGTAGGATTCTAGAACCCAACCCCAACACAACACAAATCCTAACCCTAACCCCCCGCCTTAAGTGTCTTCCTAACCCCCCGCCCAATCCCCGCCTTCAACTTCATTGTAACCCTAACTCCCAACCTGTGTGTTTTAAAAAATTAAGAAACTTGAATAATTTAGCAACTAGTCGTAGTCCCCACTTGGTTGGGTTAGGATTGGCGTTATGTTGGGGTTGAGTTCTAGAATCCTACAATATACTGTTCTGGAATTACCCATTATTGGTAATCTAAGAGTATTTGACAATTGGCGATTATTGGCAGAAATATAATTTAGCAACTAGTACTAGTCCCCACTCGGTTAAAGACCCTCGGTGGATTGCCTCTAGTGCCGACCTTTCGTATATAGCGGTTCAGGTTTTGCTGGCCAGCGGTATTTTCTTCGGGCTTTACGTTCGATTTCAGTTGATATTGATCATCGGTGATAGATGGTTCATATGCCCTCTTTCGAATATAATGGTCCAGATCTTGTTGATCAGAGGTATTTTCATCTGGTAGCACATTCGTTTTTAATCGATGTTGATCATATCGGTAGTCGGTTTTAGATCAAGCATGAGATATCCGTGTGGACGCTTTGTCGTTTCCTCGTAACTTTTCATAAACTCTTGAACATGGCCAGGGTTGACTTGTCGCGCTAATACGGAGATCTGTTGCTTGTCCCGTGGAGATTTAAATAGTACGATATAGTGAGCATTGAGGCTGATATTTCTTGTTTCTTTGCCTTGATGAAATATGTTTTGAACCATATAGATCAAAGACAGATTTCGATGATGACTACCTTGACTACCTATGCGTTTATCTCCCCCTGACTGAGCCATAAGATCATCAAGCACGATAAGGTTGCGTTCAGAGACATCTAAAAAGTCCTTTTCAGCAATGTCGTCAGGTATTCCTTCAGTGAGTTCAATACCCGGTATAGTTGTGATCATATCCAAGTACATGGGCTGCCATTGTCCTTAACACCAAATGATACGTTCAGGTGGGGGACTGATGGTCATTAGTTACTTGAGCGTTTTCCAAAAGCTTTCTTACCCAAATGGGTGCATCCAGCTACAATGCAGGTTAACGGATGATGCATGATTGTCAAACCAATGGCAAGGGATGTGGTTTGAGTCGATTGATTCTCCCCATGCATATTCTTTGTATGACGCTTTAAATTGCTTCGTATCGTGAAGTTCTTTTCGCATATATGACAGGTGTAGGACATGTTCTCTTGGTAAAGGACAGCAACATAATGAATGCTTAAAACATTAGTTAGTGTATTTAACCTTTCCTGTTCCCTGTTCCCTGACATCATCCCTGATCTCAGATCATCCCTTATCTCAGATCATTCCTGATCAAAGATCATACCTGATCAAAGATCATCCCTGATCAAAGATCATCCCTCAGAGATCATCCCTGATCAAATATCATCCCTCAGAGATCATCCCTGATCAAAGATCATCCCTGATCAAAGATCATCCCTGATCAAAGATCATCCCGCAGAGATCATCCCTGATCAAAGATCATCCCTCAGAGATCATCCTGATCAAAGATCATCCCTGATCAAACATCATCCCTCAGAGATCATCCCTGATCAGAGATCATCCCTGATCAAAGATCATCCCTGATCAGAGATCATCGCTGATCAAAGATCATCCCGCAGAGATCATCCCTGATCAAAGATCATCCCTCAGAGATCATCCCTGATCAAAGATCATCCCGGATCAAAGATCATCTCTGATCAGAGATCATCCCTGATCAAAGATCATCCCGGATCAAAGATCATCCCTGATCAGAGATCATCCCTGATCAAAGATCATCCTTCAGTGATCTCTGAGGGATGATCTTTGATCAGGGATGATCTTTGATCAGGGATGATCTTTGATCAGGGATGATCTTTGATCAGGGATGATCTTTGATCAGGGATGATCTTTGATCAGGGATGATCTCTGAGGGATGATCTTTGATCAGGGATGATCTCTGAGAGATGATCTTTGATCAGGGATGATATTTGATCAGGAATGATCTGAGATAAGGGATGATCTGAGATCAGGGATGATCTGAGATCAGGGATGATCTCTGATCAGGGATGATGTCAGGGAACAGGAAACAGGTTAAATACACTAACTAATGTTTTAATTATTATGTTGCTGTCCTTTACCAAGAGAACATGAGAACTTCACGATACGAAGCAATTTAAAGCGTCATACAAAGAATAAGCATGGGGAGAATCAATCGACTCAAACCACATCCCTTGCCATTGGTTTGACAATCATGCAGCATCCGTTTACCTGCATTGTAGCTGGATGCACCCAGAGTGGTAAGACTGTTTGGGTAAGAAAGCGTTTGGAAAATGCTCAAGTAATGACCATCAGTCCCCCACCTGAACGTATCATTTGGTGTTATGGACAATGGCAGCCCATGTACTTCGATATGATCACAACTATACCGGGTATTGAACTCAATGAAGGAATACCTGACGACATTGCCGAAAAGGACTTTTTAGATGTCTCTGAACGCAACCTTATCGTGCTTGATGATCTTATGGCTCAGTCAGGGGCAGATAAACGCATAGGTAGTCAAGGTAGTCATCATCGAAATCTGTCTTTGATCTATATTGTTCAAAACATATTTCATCAAGGCAAAGAAACAAGAAATATCAGCCTCAATGCTCACTATATCGTACTATTTAAATCCTCACGGGACAAGCAACAGATCTCCGTATTAGCGCGACAAGTCAACCCTGGCCATGTTCAAGAGTTTATGAAAAGTTACGAGGAAGCGACAAAGCGTCCACACGGATATCTCATGCTTGATCTAAAACCGACTACCGATGATCAACATCGATTAAAAACGAATGTGCTACCAGATGAAAATACCTCTGATCAACAAGATCTGGACCATTATATTCGAAAGAGGGCATATGAACCATCTATCACCGATGATCAATATCAACTGAAATCGAACGTAAAGCCCGAAGAAAATACCGCTGGCCAGCAAAACCTGAACCGCTATATACGAAAGCGATCGTATCAACAACCACCCATCCTGAACGCTATGTACAACTTTGGTGAACAGATGCACAATATTATGCATGCGCCTCAATTAACACCAGATGTAAAGAATATACTCTATTCGAATGAATCACACCGTTTCCAGTCATTCCAGAATCAGCTTCAAAATCAACTTAACTTTCAAAATAATCTTCAAAAGCAACTTCAAAGTTTCTTAACTACGGCCACGAATAGCCTCGCGAGGGATTCAAAGAAACCACGTTCTGCTCAATCTATCCCACAAAGTCCGACATATCCCCCCGGGATCCCTGCTACACCTAACGCATATTTTTTAACACCACCTCCGACGGTTGAACATTCAGAGCCACACTGGCACACAGGTGACACCGATGTGGACGAGAGCGATTCGGATGAAAGCGAAGGAGAACATCCAGATGATACTGATGTGGAAGGAACTGATTTAGGTAAAACAGAGAGGGAAGAACCGGATGATACTAATGTGAACGAAAGTGATCCAGGTAAAGAAGACCCGTATGAAGACGAAGACCCGTTCCCAGGAATAAACCTCAAAATTCATATAAAATTAAATCACTTACGTCGTATTATCTCAGAAACCATTTATTGAAATGTAGCGTAATGCATGGCTTTTGTATGATTTCTAAGCGAAATAAAAATAATTTTAATTTTAATTTCACTAAGCTAATTTCACTTTAATTTCACTAAGCGCGCCTCTTTGTTTCAATCCTTAATGACCTTTTAATCACCCTCCCACACGCGTGCTCGAAGGCGAAATATGCAAATATCAGCCGTAGGATAAGTTGGCCTAGCAACGCTTTGAAAGCAATGCCTTCCACACGTTTTAAATACTTAACAGTTGTTCACACTGCTTCCAGAAGTGTTTCTTCGACACAGGAATCGCTTAATCGATAAACGAAGGTTAGATAAGTGATAATTCTCCCGAAATGATTACTCGGCGTAACAAAATGCATGACACATTAATAAAATCAGCCACATAAAGGAAACCGATATATAGTTTTTAATATGTATTTTCTCTGTTTGAAATCTTCGATCGTTCTTCTTACAGCTTCTCGGACAATTTCTTAGGAATCGCGTTTTATTTCGTTTATTAGCAACCGTGTTAAAGTTCTATTTCGATTGTATCTAGATAAGCAATTTTGATATAGTTTTATTTCGCTTACGTTTGAAATAAATATATACGTTTGAAATCGTTTGTTGTTCTTCGAATAGCTTGCCGAAGCCTAGCCTTTGTCCAAAGAATCACTTACTTTATACACTAGAGGCACGATGACCTTTGTAAAGTTCTTATAAGTAATCACCACAATAGCTAAGAAATACCTATTATAATATTCATAAATTAAATAATTTTTCGCTTGTATCTAGATAAATCATCCACGCTTGCTTCGTAACACGCTTCGTATCCACGCTGCTTTGTTGTCGAAGATCTAAATTGATCGTAAAGGCCATTGTCCCAGTTATTTTGAAGGTTTAAGATGCTTCTTCGTTACTCTCTTTAATTCATCCCATATCATATCCATGGTGCATGCGCTGCTCTCGGGCTGCCTACTGTCCCACATTCACATTGCCCTAGGGAGGCGAAGTGTATAATTACAAAGGCGTTTCTTATATTATTAAAAGAAATAAGAGCTACCTTTTGATAATGACGTAATACCATCGGAAATCAAGTTATGAAGGTGTCGGAATATTATGCCGGCGGAGGAAGAGGACTAAGATTAGTGAAGACTGATTGCATAATAATAAGGCGTTATAAAATGAATACTAATTAGGTTTGGGATCCTACAGGTACACGAGCTAGGGTTAGGGATCCTGAAGGTTTAATGACGTAACATGAATAAATAATTAGGGTTAAGGCTCCTCCAAGGAAGACGAAGAGTCTGGTGACGTATGCATAAATAATGAGATTAGGGTTAGAGGTCCCAAAGGAGCCTGAGAACGATGACGTTTGCATAACTAATAAGTTGAATATTTAATAAGGCGGCATCCCTTTGGTCTCCATAGTGGGGGTTATCACTACTGTTATCATAGCTTTGTAGTTTTGATTTATAATGTAATGCACTTAGTTTTGACATTGTAATTATAACTTAAATAACTAAACTTTTATAAGTAACTTAAGTAACATTGAGACTTTTCTATAGTGCTCCTAAAACTTCTTTATTATTATTATTATTATTATTATTATTATTATTATTATTATTATTATTATTATTATTATTATCATCATTATTATTATTATCAGTTTTCGTACAGCTCATTATCTTATAGCTGGATTTCATTGCTAAACATCATATATACCATATAGTGTTAATTCAAGTAGACATTGGTAAACTACCTGTAAAAGAGAGGTTTATCATTGCATAGTATATGTTAATCATAAATTAATAAAGTTATTATTATTATTATTATTATTATTATTATTATTATTATTATTATTATCATTATTATTATCAGTTTTCGTACAGCTCATTATCTTATAGCTGCATTTCATTGCTAAACATCAAGGTACATCTCGCACCCTTAGGTGTCTAGCACATGTCTCAATATTCTTGCAGTTCCCAACAAACAAGCTTTTTGAAGTATCTGGAAGTCAATTCTAATGTCGAGCCCTCCTAGCCACATATCGAAATGGTTGCTTACTGTTCCGAGTGTTCCAATAATGATGCGTACAATTGTTACTTCTTTACATTGCCATATCCTCTTAATTTCTCTTTTTAGATCTTGATACTTTTCTACTTTTTCCTTTTCTTTCTGCAGAACTCTTGTATCAAATGGGCATGCAACATCTATCAGTGCGCAGCATCTCTTCTTTTTATTTAGTACTAGTATCTACTATCTTATTATCAGTTTGGATTTTCATATCCCCCAGCAGTTTTACATTTACATTTTCAGTGACACTTTCTAGCTTATATGCTTGTACCACTTTTCCGCATGCTCCAGCTTGTATTTCTTACATAACTCCCAATGGATCACCTGCAGCAATTTTGCCGTGTCTCCAGTTCTTATACTGCTTTTGGGCTAACATCTTACATTCCGAAGCAATATGTGCTGTTGTCTCATCACGCTCTCCGCATAACCTACAAGCACCCGATATATCTTCTTTGTCAATCACTTTCCTGATGTACCCAGTTCGTAATGCCTGATCTTGTGCCGCCATCAACATTCCTTCTGTTTCTTTCTTCAGGTTTCCTCTTTTTAACCAATCCCAGGTCTTACTATCTCTACCTTCCTCTGTACTTGTGTAGAATTTCCCATGTAGATTATTTCCTGTTTACTTATCTCGTCTAGAATTCTGGATCTCCTTTTTCTCTTTCCCTCCATCTAACATCTCCTCCTTTCCTGCTGCTATCAATAGTTTCTCGTCACTACATTCAACATACATTCGCAAGCTATTTACTTCAATATTTACACAATCCTCCACACTAAGTAGCCCCCTACCTCCTTGACTTCTTTTGAAGTAAAGCCGATCAACATCGCCCTGGGGGTGGAAGGCAGTCTATACACTGTTAGCAATTTTCTTGTTTTCCTGTCCATCTTTCGAAGTTCTTCCTTTGTTCACTTAATAACTCCTGCACCGTACCTGACAATAGAAACAGCTCTTGAATTTATGGCAGTGATGCTATTTGTTCCATTAAGTTTTCAGTATTTTCCTGACTCGTCGGTAATATTCTTTCATGATCTTTTCTTTCATATCCTCATCCTTTATTCCATCTGCCTCCAAAATTCCCAAATACTTATATCCCTTATATCCCAAATACTTATATCCCAAATACTTATATCAGTTTCAACTTCCTTGATTTGTTGTTGGTCAGGGAGTTTGATACCTTCACTTAGTACATGTTTCCCCCGCTTCATTACTAGGATGGCACATTTATTAATACCAAACTCCATTCGTATGTCTTCACTGAAAATTCTTACAGAATTTACCAATGTGTCCAACTATCTCTCATTTTTTCCATAAAGCTTCAAATCATCCATAAACAATAAATGGTTTATGGTTCCATTATTTCCTCCAAGATCGTATCTTGCTTTTACTTTTCTCAAAATGATTGACAGAGGTATTGATACTAGAACGAATAACAGAGGAGACAAGCTATCTCCCTGAAAAATCCCTCGCCTTATTTTTACAGTCCCTAATGTCACTTTTCCAGATGTTAGTTCTGTTTCCCAATTCAGCATACTGTTTATAATCAGATCTCTTATATTGTCGGCTACTTTGAATATAACCAAACATCTGAGGATCCAGGAATGAGGTACCATATCGTAAGCCTTCTTATAGTCTATCCATCCCATTGCAAGCCCAGTTTGTTGTCTCTTACAATTTCGTAGGATCATCTTATCAATTAGAAGTTGTTCCTTTGTCCCTCTGCATTCTTTTCTACACCCTTTCTGTTCATCAGGAAGAAGGTTTTTCTCTGCAAGATATTTGTACATTTCTTCTGATATATCATTCCAGTCAACAATTTCCACATTAGTGGAAGACATGTGATGGGTCGAAAATTTGTTACTGCAGTCTCCTTTTCTTTGTCCTTTAACACAAGCGTAGTCACTCCTTGGTACATCACATTGGTTTATACACTCATTAAGGAGTTCAGCCAACATTATCCTTATAGATTTTACATGCTTCAACCAGAACCCTTGAAGGCCATCTGGTCCAGGAGCTTTCCAGTTAGGCAGTTTACTTGCTTGTTTTGCAATCAGTTCTGGTGTTATTTTAATATCTCTTTGTTTCTCTGTTCTTGCATCTTTCTCCACTTCTTTAACCCATGTCGCCCGATCATTATGTAGCACTTGTTTACTCCATATATTATTCCAATACTCTCTACTTTCTTCTGCATCAGGTATGACACTGTCGTCTACCAAATAACCTTTTCTGCATGGTTATTCTGCAACAACCTGTTTTGCTGATACTGGTCTATTCTGTTTTGATATCTCTTAATCTTGCCTGTTTTTGCTGTAACTCACTGCTTCAACTCTTCAATCACAACCTTCAAACCTTTCCTATAAATGTTGTACTTTCTCTCCAACCTACTAAGAATACTTCCTCTAACCAGTCTCCCTTTTATCAGGTATTCTAGTCGACTTAAATCTTTTCTTGTATCTTTAATCTGATCTTCCAACCGTCACACCAAGCTGTTTTGCTACTACTTTGCAGCCGCTTTAAGAAGATTATTCATTTGCTTTAAATTCTTTACTTTAAAATGTTGTACCACTTCCTCAACCTTTCTGGTTTTGCTCTTCACTTTTTTCCGATCAAAACTTCTCAGATTTGGTGGGTTTTTAACTTCCTCCAGTTTCCATCTCTTCGAGCAACATATCCAAAATATTGATCTCTTCCTCCCCAAGGTTGTCTCTTCGCATTTTCTCAAGTAATTCTTCTCTCCCATTCTCTCTCTGCAGCTGTACCTTCCTCTTGTGTGGATCTTTCAACAGGTTCGTCACTGGATTCTGGGTTGTCTATCTCCCGCCTTATCTCTTCAATCTCTAGTTCAGATAACCAACCATTATTTCGAATCACCAAAACCTGTCCAGCAAGCTTTTGTTCTGACAACTCAAAAATGCCAATGTCTTTCCAAATGTGATGCTTCCTAAACCCTCTCTTGCTAGGTTCGCTCATCAAGTAGCACTTCATTGCAAGCTTGTGCAGTTCTTTCGTCCATTTGGTATGTACTTTTTCAGCAGTAACATGATGACGGCCTGGGGCCGGCTGCTGTGCCCGTTCACCCATACCGAGCGTGACACCATCACCATTTCTGGATCCAGTCCCATTTATGCTGTTATTTCTAATTATATTAGAAGACATAATTACATCATAACAATTTATGAGACACCAGGAATTATATAGTCCATCCTACGTTACCTGGTACAGGTATAGGATAAGGCTAAATACTGTTCAGGATCGCCACTTCAGAACAGGAACCGTTCGTGACTGTCTTTACCCTTCAGCCATTCATCCCTCGGCGGGTAAACACCATGGATTTGGGATCGTAACCCTGATTTGGGAGGCTTGAGGTTACTAGTACTTGCCTAAGGTACTACCCCAAACTCGTGGAGGGCGGGAGTTTGCGTTTACTTTTCCCATGGTAGACACAGTTCAACTGGTTCTACCCCACTGCCCATGTTGTTATTATTATTATTATTATTATTATTATTATTATTATTATTATTATTATTATTATTATTATTATTATTATTATTATTATTATTATTATTGTAACAATTCACATGTTTCTTTCGTGGTTCCCGTAATCTAAACATCAAGCTATAGTCTATAGCCTTAGGTGTCTAGGGTCTTTCTTAAAATCCTTGCTGTTCCCAACAAGCAAGCGTTTTGAAGTAATGAAGTGCTATCATCCAAACCAATTTTCTTCGCAAATGTCTTAAAGTTCCTACTAATAGTCCCAAGTGCTCCAATGACAATTAGTACGACCGTTACTCTTCTACAGTTCCAGATCTTCTTAATCTCCCTTTTAAGGTCTTGATATTTTTCAATTTTTTCCTGTTCCTTTTCGAGTACTCGTATATCGAAGGGGTAAGCGACATCTATTACACTACATGTTCTCTCCTCCTTCTCCAAGACTACAATATCGGGTCTATTGTGTTCAAGGTGATGATCTGTTTGGATCTTAAAGTCCCATAGTATCTTCACCCGATCGTTTTCCATTACACCTTCCGGAGCGTGGTCATACCACTTATCCTTACACGGTAGGCTGAACTTCTGGCAAAGCTTCCAATGGATGACTTGTCCGACCTTGTCATGGCTCCACATTTTATATTCTTTTTGCGCTAATTTCTTACATTCCGCTGTTATATGACTAATAGTCTCTTCTCTTTCTCCACATAACCGACACATGGGTGACACATCCTCTTTATCGATCCGATTCTTGATACTGTTAGTTCGTAATGCCTAGTCTTGCGCAGCAGTCAGAAATCCTTCCGTTTCTTTCTTCATGGTACCTCTTTTCAACCATTTCCATGAGTCCGAGTCTCTCACATCTTCCGTTCCCTTCAGAAACTGTCCATGTAGTGCCTTATTTCTGTATCTAGTCAATCTTTCTGCTGTTATACTTTGCTTTGTCACCCCTTCATCCAAGATCTTTTCATCATTTACAGCTTGAAGCAACCCTTCACTACTCGCCACGACATACTTGGATAAACTGCCTACTTCAATATTCACACAGTCCTCTACACTTATCAAACCTCGCCCACCCTCTGATCTTCTCACATAGAGCCTATCGACATCGGCCTGCGGGTGAAGTGCTCTGTTAATGGTTAGCAGCTTTCTCGTTTTCCTATCCAGCTTCCTGAGTTCTTCTTTGGTCCACTTTATAATCCCTGCACCATAACGTATTATTGAGACTGCTCTTGAATTGATTGCACTCACCACGTTTCCACCATTTAATTTTGACTTAAGTAACTTTCGTATCCTTCTCAAGTACTCTTTGGATATTGCCTCTTTCATGTCACCGTGTTTTAAATCATCTGCCTCTAAAATTCCAAGATATTTATATCCATCTCCTTCTTCTAGTCCCCTGATAACTTGGGTGTCTGGCACCGTAATCCCTTCACACTTGGACACCTTTCCCATTTTCATAATCAGGACTGCACATTTGCTAATTCCAAACTCCATTCCAATGTCACTGCTGAAAACGCGAACGGTGTTTATAAGGGTATCTACTTGTTTCTCGTTCTTTCCGTAAAGTTTCAAATCACCCATAAATAAAAGATGATTTAAAAATCCCTTTCTACTTGCCAAGTCATAACCAGCTTTAACCTTCCTTAGTACCATCGACAAAGGGATAAGAGCTAACACAAATAACAGTGGAGACAGACAATCTCCTTGGAAAATGCCTCTCCTTACATTTATTGACCCAAGGGTGCGCCCTCCTACAGTTAATTCCACTTGCCATCGATTCATACTTCTTTCCAACAACAGGACCATATTTTCCGCAGCTCCAAACATTCGTAAACATTTGACGATCCATGAGTGCGGGATCATATCATACGCCTTTTTGTAATCCACCCAAGTAATCCATCTTGTCAATTAACAGTTGATCTTTGGTTCCCCTTGATTTCCTTCTACATCCCTTCTGTTCGTCTGGCAATAAATTCTCTTCCTCTAGGTATTTGTAGAGTTCAGCTCCCATTATCCCTGTAAACAGTTTCCACATTAGGGGCAGGCAAGTTATAGGTCTAAAATTTATTGCTACATTCCCCTTCTCCTTATCTTTAAGGATAAGCACTGTTCGACCTTTGGTAAACCATTCTGGTGTTTGGTTGATAGTAAGACAGTCGTGTAATTGAGCGGATCTTACGTCATCTCTAGATGACGTAAGATTCTTAAGCCAGAAACCTTGAAGTCCATCTGGTCCGGGAGCTTTCCAGTTAGCCATTTTCTTTAGTTGTTTTGTCACTTGGGCTACTGTTATCGTAATATCATTCTGTTTCTGTACTTCCTCAAGCTCGTCCTCTACATCTCTTAGCCATTCAGCACCTGTGTTGTGATTCACGGGGTTATCCCAAATACTACTCCAAAATCTCATGCTCTCTTCGGTATCTGGTATGACAGAATTATCCCTCTCTTCATTCTCCAATATTTCAAAAAGACGTTTTTGGTTGGATTGAAACATTCTATATTTTGCCGATACTGTTCTATCCTGCTTTGATACCGCTTGATCTTACTAGTCTTTGCCAATATCCTCTGCTTCAGCTCTTCTAGAACAACTGCCGCTCCTTTCATTCTCAAATGGTACCTTCGTTCCAAACCCTCACATACAGCTATATTATGTAGCTCACCAGATCTCATCCTCTCCAACCTGCTGACATCTTTCCTTAGCTGCGCGATCTGGTTGTTAATCCTTCTTTTCCACCATGGTTCCACCTTAGGTCTCCTTTCAAACTGTTTAACCCCAAGCCTCTTTGCAACCACTCGTCCCGCCGCAAGTAACAACTCATTAGTTTGGGTTATATCTTTGGTTTCTAAAAAAGTGAGGATTTTGTTCACTTCATTAACTTTTTCCTTCAACCTGCGCCTTTCGATGTTTCTCATGTTGGGAGGAGGGTCAGACTCATTCTTCATACTATTTAAGACTTCTTTTGCCAACTGAATCTGGTCTGCATTACACTCTTCTCTTTCCATCCTGTTTACCACGTCCTCAACATTTATCTCTGAATATTCATGTGGATGATCATTCCCGTTTTCTGTGTGCCCCTCTTCTCTCTGATCTGATAGGTTTTCCTCATCATCCGAAGTCTCTCCACGATGTACATCGTGACTTAGCTCTCTCTTTATCTCCTCCAGCTCCACCTCAGACAGCCAGCCATTTGTCCGGATCGCTCTAGCCTGATCGGCTAACCTCTGCTCGGAACTTACGAACAGTCATATCTCTTTCCAAATTCCAATCATCCTTTTCCTGTATCCCCTCTTTGATGGTTCACTCTTGAAGAAACACTTCATTACAATCTTGTTCACTTCCTTGTTCCATTTTAATCTAGCAGTAGCTTGATGACGACCTGGAGTGGGCTGCTGTCCCCCCACTTCCCTGCCGGGCGAGGCACTTTCACTTGAAGTTCTATTTGTTTCCATTTTCATCAAAATTGAGAAGGTTTAGCATCACCAGAAAGCAGAATTTGTTTTTGGAGTTCCCATCTCCTAGGTGGATTGCCGACCAAGGCTATAGGGTTCCTCCTACCCTTTTTATTCCAAGGCTAACGAGGACTTTCTCCCCATTAGAAGTGAACTACTTTTAGTCTGACCTCTATCGTTTGACCTGCCTGGCAAAGGTGACCCTACCAGTATAGCTCTCAGGTTCATTGAGGTACTCAAGCCTCCCCACCACATCAAGGTAGTAGTCTAGGGGAGGTTTATTATTATATGACCGATAACGTCATGTTTATTCAAAATACCTACGTCGTTCTGGATACCAAAACTCGTGGAAACTTATAAAGTATGAAAGTTCAATGAGTCTTATATTCAATCAGTTCAATCAAATTGTTCAATCAAAATGAAATATTAAATGACTTGGTCTTTCCCTGTTTCTACCCACAACGCTGCAGCAGTGTTATTACATAAATTTATTTAGAAACTTTCATGTTAAATGTTTATTTTTTGATAAAAAGGGTCGTGGTTAGATGGGAAGAACCGAGTCGTCTTTGGGACGATGTTTTTAAGGGGCTGTTTATATGAGAGGCGGACGGCACTTAAGTGGGATCGTTTCCCACTTCTATTTCCCCGTTATTTATCTCATCCCGTTTATATGGAGAAAGTGTTTTCGGGATGTTTTTTGTCCCGGCGAAACAATTCCCGACATTGTCTACTGCATTTCTACTGTATGTCAACTGCATTTCGTATGTCTCCTGCCATACTAGTGCACTAAACGACTGAAAATCCACTGTTGGATTAAGTTGGAATTGTTGGTTGTTGAAAACATTTTGCATTGCATCAGCTTGAACTCCCTGTAAAGACTGCGAGCAAAATTCCGCCGCCATGTTGAATAAAACTAATAGAAATTCCTCGACATTTGATTGGTTAAATGTACATTCGTCGCTGTATGCCGCGAAAAAAGTATGATCCGATCCAACTTCTTTCTATTTGAAGCGTTTCGATTTTTTCCGCTCGAACGGAAGGACACCGTTTTGATGCGCATGCGCTACGGCGAAAAATACGGAAGGACACCGTTTTGATGCGCATGCGCTACGGCGAAAAATTCGCGCGAACGAATTCGCCTAGTGGAAAACCGGCTTTAGGCGCGCGCGACAAGAAACTCACAGATGTTTAGATAGTTTGAGCTTTTATTTATACAAAACACTCTCAGATCACTGCTCACATCCTAGTCCTATTTCAAGGTTCATGGTTCACTTATCACGCCACTTCACACGTGACAACTTACGTCATAACAACATAACAATTAACTAATTACGTAATGTTAAATCACGACACTTTAGGCATCAAATATATTTAAGGCATCAAATATATTTTGTTCAGTTCAAGTGTCTAGTTCCTGTTGGTCAGCAATGGCCTTAATGTGCTTTGCAGCAGCAATGGCAGCCTTTCTTGGTGTAAACTCCCTTGCGCTTTCGGATCAAGTGTGGGGGTTTCAAGATCTTGTGGTGCATCGCAAGACAGCTCCATTGAAGGATTTCCCCGCCCTAAGCTTTGCTGCGCGTATAACACCATCTCTCCCTTTGATGAGTTTCGCCACGACTCCGATGTTCCATTTCCCTCTATTTCGTCTTGTGCTTTGGATCAGGACCACGTCAACCAGGCTTGATAGAAAGTTCCGATCTTTTATGGTTAAGATTGTGTCTCTCTCTCAAACTCTTCACATATTCCCCAGACCATCTAGACCACAATACGTCCTTGCAACGCCGAAGGTATCTTGCTCTCTTCCTCATGTCTACGTCTTCGATTGAATTTACTTCTTCTTCTGGCAAAATATTGGGTTGACCAAACATCATGGCACTCGGTGTTAACACAGGCAGTTGTATGTCATCTTCCACGTACGTCAATGGGTGATTATTGCATGAGTGCAACTTCAACATCCAGGATTATTTCTTCAAACTCATTCCATGTAAGGTTGGCTCGTCCAACTGACTTGTACAAAGCTCGCTTCACCAACTCCACTAGTCTCTCAAATTGTCCTCCCCACCAGGGAGCTCTACTTAAATTGAATTGCCAGATAATGTTCTTGTGGGCAAGGTAGTTCTGCATCTTCTCATCGTTCATAATTCCCCTTAGCCATTTCGCGGCAACAACGAAACTTTTACCGTTGTCGGAGTATATCTTCTGAGGCCGACCACACCTGGCGACAAAACGCTTTAAACTTCTAATCATGAATTCCTCGGTGGTTTGGTCGTTGAGCACAGGGGCGTAGGAAGCTTTGTAAACTTGGGGGGGCCGACCAAAGAAAAATGTTCGTTAAACCTGTCAGTGGCGAAACTAGTCCCAAATGGCCGGGGTGGTCATGATAACTATTAATCTGAGCGCCGAGCGTGAGGCTTTCTAGGGGTCCGGGGGTATGCCCCCGAAAAATTTTGAAATCTAGATTGCCGCAAATGGCATTTCCTCCATTCTGAGCGGTGATTTTTCAGCTCAGAAGTTTAAAATTTCAAATTAAATTAAAATTTCATATTTTGGACTGTGGTCGGCCCCAAGCAGGCCCCAAACAATGACATTATGACACACCCTGCTCTCCCGCTGTGAGCCCCAATAATTTTCCGGGAACCACTGACAACATATTAATGCAATGGTCAGCGAGTCCGACATACCTTTTAGCCTCAATCATTCCGCGATGTCGCCCTTCCAATTCTGCTTAATTAAAAAAGAAAGCCTACTAGTAGAGTAGGGCTGCGTAAACTAGAGAAATATTAGTACTTTAGTTTAGTAAAACACTCGGGTTAACATGCAAAGATAATGTAGATGATGTTTTCAAACTTCTACTTTCGAATTTTTACTGCAATTTTTCTTTCAAATTCAATCATTTTTGGGGGGGCCGAAAGCTATCCCGGCCCCCCCTTTTATAATATTGGGGGGGCCGCGGCCCCCCCGGCCCCCCTGCTTCCTACGCCCCTGGTTGAGCAGCTCGAGGTGGATGGCTCGGGTAAGACTGCACGCAAACAGCAAGATATGTGCTTTGCCAAACCTTTCTGGACTGATCTTGAAGGATATCGTTCCAGCATAATCACTCCAAGCACTTGAAAAGGGGTTGAACCAATGGTGCGATCGATAGGTAGATTTCCAGGTGGTGGACTATGGAATGCGGAGGCTTCTTGCATCCAAAGCAACCTCTGATCACTTTCTTCGTTAACTGTCTCAATCGCGGAATCCAATAATCACGTCTAATCAGCGTCATTGTGAGACTAACTCCCCCGTGCAACGTCAGGATGTGGGCATCTTCCACCAACTTCTTAGATAGGACTGCACAAGGCGGTAAATATAATGGATAACTTCCTTGTATTCTTCCACGGCACTCGTACAACTCATCCGGGTTTTGTTGTATGTTTAGTCTCAGCTCGTCTTCCTTGAATTCATCTGTTTCTCGGTAGCTTTCCTGGACTCTCTTTATCCACCACTGTAGTTGCTCGTTATAGTCTCCACAGTTGTTAGGGGTCCCATGACTTGCTGACTTGCTCAGCTTGCAGTTGGTTATAAATCTTGCTATCCATGCCATGACGCGCACTGTCGTCCAGAGATTGTGCTTGCCTAACAGCTCATCAAATACATCTTTGGACCCCACGACAGCTCCGAAAACTTCTTTGATCAGCTTAGCTTCTGTTTCGGTTTCTTTACTTGGTTCTGTCATCACTTTAACTGGTCACTGGTTAGTATCTGACAACCACTCTGCCCCCTTCATCCATTTCTCAGGTAGCTTGTCTCCTTCACAACCTCTGCTCCCATGCCTCCACTGGATGTATTCCTTCTCTCTGATTTTTCTCGCTCTGTTAGCCACAAATTGTTTGTAGGTCCCACCTCCTTTGATCCAATGAAGAGCTACTAAACTGTCAAGCCATCCTCTAACTGATCTCACTGGTTGATCTTGGCGAGCATTCTTCACATTTTCAACTACATTTTCTGCCATGTGTGCTGAGACAAGTTCGAGCCTGGGGATAGTCAACCCCTTCTTTGCCAGTCGAGATTTTGCTGTCAGTAATCCTTGACTAACTCCTGACTGCGTAAACAGCTGCAGATGTCCTGCTCCGCTTGCGTCCCCAAACACATGTAGATCAATTGCTTCTATGGGTTGTTGGAAAGGTGGAATACCTCGGGGTACCTCGACTCTACCAGGTAGATTCTTCACGAACTTACACCACCGACTTGCAGTGTTCTCTTCGACCTTCCCATCCCAAGATAGATGTTGATCACAAACCTCCCGATATACAACAACTTTCCCACCAAAGTTGTGGGTGATGCCAGGCCAAGTGGGTCGTACACTGAAGCTAGAAATCGTAACATTTCCCTTTTGGTCGTTTCGTCAGGTGGATCTGGAAAGGTGACAGCTATGGTATCTTTAGTCTTGTTCCATGGTAGTCCCAACAGCTTGGTTTCTCCAGGTTTGACGCCTAGCTGCTCCTTTGCATAACTTTGCTTCTCGTCATCTGGTGCCCTGCTTGTTTCCAACTCCGATTCATTCGAATGCCATTTGTATTAAACAAGTTACCGTTGTTTTAGTTGAAATTTGCGACGCGTTTTTCACCGTATAAAGTTGGAACTTTTCGCCTAAAATGAGTAATGGTAGTCGAATATTCCATCGTAAAGTGGCATTGTTATATTTTTGGTAGTTTGACTATCATTTTTAGCTGTATTATTGCAAAAAGTTGCGATTTATGGGGATTTTGTGACGTCACGATTTTCAACTAGGTTTTCACGCGATCAACTGGTGCCTTAACCAATCAGCACGCTGGAAACGTCACACGTGATCTTAGTTTCCTGCAATTGCTTCTTCCATGTTGAGCAATTTGACCGGTCTTCGAGCGTGAAATGTCTCAGGTGCAATTGTCCCGTGTGGAAACGTTCTCATATAAACTCGGGATGAAAAACGTCCCGTACCTCTTACTCGTTCCGTCCAGCTACCTCTCAGGAAGGGAACACGGCAGAATGCTATTTTTGGATTCCTACCTGAATCGTTCCGTATTAATTACCTTCCGTGACCAGTCAGAGATCGGTCTTTAAAGTGGTACTACGATCAAATTTTTACCTATCGATATTTTACGTATTTATAAAGCAGAGCTGCCAAAATTACTCTTATTATCTTTCTGACTCCGAATCTGGAGTTGTTACGTCCGCCATTAATCGATAAATATGTTCGGCACTTTCTCGATATATGAGCAACCGAAATGTGAAATTATTATAATGTCAACCCAACTCAGTTTTAGGGTTGGGATTAGGGTTAGGGTTAGGATTAGGGTTAGGGATTGGTTTGTATTTCGGTTGTTCATATATCGAGAAAGCGCCTAATGTTCCTGACCAGCGTAACGAAGTGACGTAAAATTCTCAACGCGAAGACTCCACATGGCTAATTCTTCAAATAAATCCATAGTGATCAAGGTCGTTTTTTCAAATTCTTCGTCTGAAAGGCTGGACATTTCATCTACTTCTCGAAGAAAACAAGTAACCTCGACTGAAATTCAGGCGTAGCATTGAGAATCTGACGTCACTAACAATATTACCTTTTGAAATTGCGGGCTCATGACTTGGAACACGTTCTTGGTAATGGTGGCCTAAATAGTAGTGATTTCAGAGCTCAAAATACTTACTTCAAAATACCATTGATCACTTTCGACCCTGAAACACTATTCTATGCTGAAGAAAATCTAAAAAAGGGGGTGAATTTCCATCGTAGTGTAGCATCATATCAGCGGATAGTGTAATGATTTTCCCCGAAATTCTTAAAGATGGAGACGATTTATTCCTCACGTTGTACCCAATAAATTATTGACATTATTTTAGCATTGTACCCAATAAGTTATTTGATTAATTAACAATATTAATTATTAACTTCTTATTAATCGAGAGCGCGGTCATTACGGGAAAATATCAGACCGAGGTCTTGACAGTACGGACCGAGCCCAGGGCGAGGTTCGTACATAAAAGACCGAGGTCTGATATTTCCCGTAATGACCAAGCGGTCGAGGTTAATAACAGGTTTATTATATGGCATGGCATTTTTAAACAACATACTTTACATACGTTTTGAGTGACAAAATCGTCATTTTCAATCTTGTTCTTGTTCTTCTATTGCTTTCATGATAGTAAGACTCTCTTTTAGATTGTACATCATCCGACTCGCACATGATTCAGTGCTTAATTTACTAAATTCGTTCAATTTTTGCTGCTTTTCAAAGTTTCCTATCGTTGTTCGCTCCTTTGTAAACAAAATTAAAATGGTGGACAAAATCCGTAATCCGGACCGGTCCATTGCGGGAAATAACGGACCGGCACGTGACGTGTCTCAGCCAATCAGAGCACGCAATTTCACCGGAAGTAGCTTGTGCCATATAATAAATAATAATAATGAACCAGACGTATAGGCAAACCTTACTTGACTCTGAAGATGACCACCGCTGAGGCCATCGAAACGTCAGTCACCAACAACAGTCTTTCTCAAGACTACAACAACCTGGACGATCAACTTCACACATCTAATATTAACAATATTATTAACAATAATTAATTAATTGATATAATTAATATTTATTAACAATATTATTAGCACGAAGTAACCCTAACGCCCCCCGGCTGTGTTTCCCCCACCCTTTAGCACCCGCGGATCACTGTGACGCGGTCCACTATTTGAAGTGCTAAATTAGTAGACTCGTGAGAGAGACTAAAGATGGATTTCGATTAAGCGAATATAGTCGCGCGATGGTTGCACACGAGAGCTCTTAAAACAAAAGGAAAAGTCGTTCGCGCGACTATATTCGCTTAATCGAAATCCAGTTTAAACATATGTGGGACCAGTCTCCCTCTCACTGTTACACGCATGCGCTAACAATCGAATAACGTCAATGAAAAGATTGAGATACAAGATGGAAAGATTCAGGTAGAAATCCACAAATAGCATTCTGCCGTGTTCCTTTGTTCTCATATAAACAGCTCCTTAGTATCCGTTAGAGGTAAATTCCAAGCCAAAATTGAACTACCTCTTTGTTCTATTGATATCTCGGGAAATATCCATAACTGTTGCGAAACCTATACCTTTTCTGAAAGCCCAATAAACCGGCTGTTACCAATGCTTTTGAATTTTCCGAACAAGACACATTATGTTAATATAAATTAACATTAATTATCATAAATCAGGTTGAAAAACTTCCGCGTATATAGCGTCATGAAAATTCAAAATGCCATTTATGAAATCAAATCAAACTTGGCGTGTGAGTAGATCTCATGTCCCTGGCGCTTGTCGAATTTCAATTACCGTGTGCCGTGTTTTTCGATTGACGACTTCGGGGTCTTCTATGAACCCTTTTGACTCGGTTGGAATGAACCCGCGATCCTGAAATATGCTATAAAAGAACATTTCAAGCTAAATAGCACGTGATTTGTTGGTGTGACGTAAAGGTGTTTGCAAGTAGTGTAAAGATGGTAGAAAGCTACAAAACACGGTGGAAGATATTACGTTGCTGGCGCTCCTGACAACAATAGTTTCCGAATCGCTAGATATTTTTTAGCCTGAGAAAACAGATGTCCTTTCGCTCGGGAGCAAAGAGGAGCGAAAGGACGTCTGTTTACTCAGGCTAGACATTTTTAAAAATACGCTCTCTTTTACTCTCTGAAGCTCTCTCTCTCTCTCTCTCTCTCTGTTTATCAAACACCTCGACGTTATCAGTACACTTTCGAGCTAAATTCAGACCCAGTCTCTGTGACAGATTTTTAAATAAATTGGTCGATTTTGAGGCTTAAAACGTCTTAAAATATTTTTGTTAAATAATAAATATGAAAGTGTGTTCTAAACATGCCTAACAACGAAAAACTGAAAAAAACACATTGCCATTTCATAAGCACTTTAAGATTGATGTTAGGGTTCGTATTAGGGTTCAGAAATGTTAGTACAGGAGGATTAATATACAGTATAAGGGTTATTATTAGGGTTAGTGTAAATATTATTATAAGGGTTATTATATAATGTTAGTAGAAGGGTTAGTATAAGGTTATTATTAGAGTTATTATTAAGGTTAGTATAAAGTTTAGTATAAGGGTTATTGAGGATACGAGCTTGACGATCACCCATGTATCGTCTGTCTACTCCAAGCTCTCGATCCCACATTCACTACAGCAGTGTATTAACACATCCAAACATTATTGATATATAGTGACTGCCGCATAGGCAGGTACATATATATCGATTGAACCAGCACATCATTGTAACCTTCGCTCTCCATCTGAGTCTCGGTGGCTGAATGGTTAGAGCGTCTCACCGGCAATCAGAAGGTTACATGTTCGATTCCTGTCGATACTAGCTTGACGATCGCCCATGTATCGTCTGTCTACTCCAAGCTCTCCCACATTCACTACAGCAGTGTATATATTAACACATAAGTGTTATTATTATGGTTATTATAAGGGTTGGTATAAGGGTTGTATAATTATCACTTATTTACTGAGACCGAGGGAAACAGGGGCCACAAAACACACTGCTTTCCCGAGGTCTCAGTAAATAAGTGTTTTGTTATATAGTATATTAGTGTCAAAGTATGAATAATTCACCGGTTATTGGAGTGAACTTTGAAACCAAAAATTTCAAAACAGCAAAACTATAAAATGAACTTTGGAACTTCACGGTTGACGCGCATGCGCACTGCACCCATTCTATTGTGGACCGGTCAATAAATGTTCTGTTATGGAACGGTTGCCTCGTTGCCAGGGAAATGCAGTAAACACGACGTTTTGCGGACCGGCACGTGATACGCTTTTGTCCAATCGGAAAACAGAAAAATTGAACTTTGACACTAACTATATAACAAGGGTTATTATTATATGGCTAAGAAAGATGGCGCACACTGATTGGTTCGTGAGAGGTCCGGAAAAAAGCGTATTGCCCTCCCGGCGCTGTGAGAGGGCAATACGCCTTTTTCCGGACCGATACGTTTTGGCGGGAAAATTTCTGAGTTGATTTAGATGAAAATAAAAGAGGTTTGAGTATGTTCGTTGAAAAAGTTGGAACAATAACACCTCCTGGAACATAATTAGTGCTGCTTTTCTTGAAAGCTGTTTATCTATAAGTGAAGAAAATGAATGCCGAACGACTAGTAACGCGTGTAAACACGAAGCGAAATCAACAAGCTCAGAGGTTAGGTAAACGGCAACATCTGAAGACAAACACAACGTTAACAACAGAAAACAAAATGAACCAAAAGCCATATGATAAATGTCTGTTTGCATGGTCTGTATATACGGTAAAGTATTTGCCTTCGGTTTTTTCGCACGAAAACCTCAGGCAAATACTTTACCGTACAGACCTTGCACTCGGTTAATAAGGCTTTATTATTAGGGTTATTATTAGGTTATTATAAGGGTTAGTATTACAATTATTAGGGTCAGTATAAGGGTTAGTATACTGTAGTAGTAGGGATCGTATAATAATAATGCATATTTCGTTTGTCAAATTAGGCCGGGATACAATTACATCAATTGATGACCCAACCAAGAAGTTTGGGCAAAGAAATGGATTGTCAGAAATTGATGCGAAGGAGCTCAGTAAATATTACAATTGCCCCGGTAAGTAAAATGAAGTTAAAATCATTTTTCATGGTAAGTGTTGCTTGCTAAACTTACTTTACTGTCTAAATAATATAATTATTGTCATTATTATTATTGTCATCATATATTTTAATGAGTTATAATTATACCAAGTATTATTATTATTATTATTATTTAATTTCGTAGCCAGATCAAAAGGTAAAGTCTGGCCAATGAAACATTCCCACCAATAATTGTTGGGACGTTAACCGATTTTCTTTTTACTCCGATTGCACCAATCCGCCCAACACTTTCCGTATTATTGTCTCTCCTTCCATAAGCACTGTCTGTTGCATTATCCTCACTATTCTTGTCACGTTCCTTTCTCCCTCAATCACTTTTGCCACCGCTTTGCTCGTCTTCTTCACACCACCACCCATACATCCAATAATAACCGGTACTACTTCCACTCTATAACCTGGTCTCTTCTCCCTAGTCTCAAACGCAAGTTGTTGGTATTTCGCAGTTTGGTTAGCGTTACCTCCTCTATATTCATTTCCATTGGGCACGACATTTCCACCAACCATTTATTATTATTATTGTACAGGATAGCCGGACCTCATATTTTGGTTCCCAGCCAGTTCATAAAACGCCAAATATTGCCGTCTTAATATATATATATACATAAACAAAGCTTGATAAACATACAATCAAAAGTGAACAGTCACTAACGTCTTTGAATTAACCCACTCAAAATCTTTCTAACTATGGACTCGCTTTCCATTAGGACAATTTTAGTCATCTCTCTGGTGATAAAATGAACTTCTTTTATGTCACTGAATAATTTCTGAACTTCCTCAATAAGAATCTTCGTTCCACCACCCAAACTACCAATAACCAGTGGAAGGATGTAGGTACAAAACCCTGGGCGTTGCTCGCGTATTTCAAATGCCAACTGGGAATACTTAACCATCTTCTCCCTAAAGGCGGCTAGCAGGTTCCGTTCCATGGGACAGGTCATATCAACTATCCAGATGGTTTTAGCTTCTATGTCTTCGAGTATTAAATCCGGGCGTCTATAATCTCTTTACGAACTTTAAACTCAAAATCCCAGATAAGTTTGGCATTTCTATTCTCAAAGACTTCTCCTCTTCTCCATTTTTGCTTATACCACTTACAATCGTCAGGGAGTAGACATTTTCTTCTAGCCCAGGCAACAGCCAGAATCATAAGAGCGTTATTGTGTCTCGTAAGATACTCTACGTTAGCAAGAACAGGACAACCTGCGACCCAATGTTCTACAGTTTCAGGGAATCGGGAGCATAAACGACAGAGATTTGATTCAACCTCTAAACCTCTAATTCTCTTCCATTCGCGTGTTTCTATCATTTGCTCCTGAAGTTCAAATATTGTAGCTGTCTTGTGTGGATCCAGCCATGTACTAAGCCAACTGTGGCACTCCTGCTCCTGTCTGGCCCAATTTGAGCTTTGCCATTCTTTTTGTTTATAATCACCGCATCTCTTATTAATGACAGCTCGCTGATATATTTCTTTCAGTTTTATCCAGCTCTTTTTCCAGTCAACATCCAGTGCTACGCCATCCAGTGTGATTATAACCCCATTCTCAAAGTCTATTGTGTGACCCACAGCACGAACGCTCTCCATTGCCTCTTTCTTAATCGAATAAAAGTCACGGTTACATTCCCGTTCCCAAGCTACCTTCATGTGCTTGTCCGCGGACATTGCCATATAACATGCAACTCTAATTTTTGTTTCCCTGTATACATCCTGCACACTTTTTAAGCCTCTTCCTCCCATATCTCTAGGCAGATATAATCTTTCATCACTGCACAATCTTCCATGCATTCTTTTCAAACGGAGATTACGTTTGATTATCATATCAATGTCGTTTAATTCTTGTTCAGTAACTTTACATACATTCATCGGATAAGTCACAGTAGGTAACACAAATGAGTTGATTGCTTGAATCATATTTCTGTCGTTCAGCTCAGTCTCGAGGATTTTGGCAAGACGTTCTTCCAAACGTACTTTAGTTCTCTCAAGAATCTTTCTACGGTCAACACCTACTGCTTGTTCACAACCTAGAAACTTATAGGTCTCCCCTTTTTCTGGATCTAGTGCTTTCATTCTCTGTTCCAACACAATCTTCCATGCTCTTTCACAATCTTCCATGCAAATTGATAAAGAAACCAAGCCCGTAGTTCACTGGTGCTGAACGTATTCCTTGTTTACGCTGATTTCCAACGTCTGACTCTGCTAGTTCTGTTCTGTTGAAGTCCTTCTCCTTTGATCATCTTTCCCCGATGGTACAATATTTCGGCACACTTCTTAACCCCATAGGCCGCACCAGTATCATCACTTGCTTGCACAATAGTACTATTGACGGTTTCCAGGTCGTCATGGCTTTCTTGATAAACTTTTAGGTCATCGATAAATAAGCTATGAGTACGGGGAGTTAGTCGTGAACCTGGCAAACCCATTCTGTACCCTGGTGAGTCTTGAAGAAGTAAGCCAATGGGGACCTCGCTTAGGCAGTAACCTATTGGCGAGTAACTGTCACCTTGTAGAAACCCCCTGTGGAATCTGATCCATGTACTCAACACATTCTTCCCATCTATCTTCACTGAAAGTTTGGTTTTCCATCTCTTCATTAATTCCTTCATCACTTTTATTACATAACTAGGAAAGCCCATCCACTCGTATACCATTAGGACCCAGTCATGATGGACGAAGTCATAGGCCTTCTGGTAGTCATAGTATGCCACAGCCAAATTCCGGTGGTATTCTTTAACTTCACCCATTATGCACTCGTCAATAAGTAGTTGGTCCACTGTTCCTAGTACTCCTTTTCTACAACCAAGTTGCCCTTCATCCCACAACTCATTTTCAAGTGCATTATCCATCATGTAATCTGCGAGTAGGCCAGTAAACAGTTTGTATAGCGTCAGTAAGTATGTAATCGGCCTGTATTCTTGGGAGTTGCTGAGGTCTGATGTTTTAGGAATCAATGACGTCCTTCCAATGGGGAGCCACTGTGGAATACTGTTCGGGTCATGTTTCCATTGGTTCATGATTCGAACAAGAGTTGGCCAAACTGCCGTAAACTTCTTCCACCAGAAATTATGTATTACATCTAATCCAGGCGCTGACCAATTCTTCCTTTTTTTAAATTCTTGCTTAATAAATCAAGGGTGATACTAAATTCCCTGACTGAAGAGATCTTTGATGACTAGCCTCCACGGTTGTACCTTTGTTACCTGTTCGTTCTCCCATATACCTCCCCAGAATTGTTCAAATTTATCCATGTCTGGTGTTCTTCCTGTATACGTAATGGTTTCACAAATTGATTTGTAGAATGCACTTTCATTACTCATAAACATAAAATTGTTACGTATCCTCGTTTTGACTTTTCCAAGCGATTCTTCTCAAACCTTAGTTGTTGAAGCCATTGTTCTTTGTTAATCCGAAGTTGGCTTTTTGTTAATTGTTGGCATTTTGTCTTTTCCTTTAAAGATGCTATGATTCCTTTCTCTTTTTTGGTGGCTTTCCTCCTAACCTTCCTTCTGTAGAGTTCATTTGCAGCTTTAGCAATCCATTGTCTTAATTTCTTTATTAGTTTATCCTTTTTCAATTGTTGTCGGTTTCCTTTCCCTTTTCCATTACTTTTGTTAGGTATCTTCCTTTTCACACCCATTTGCTGGTTAATGGCTAGACCCATAGCGTATACGCTATCATCAATAAAACAAATGTCACTGGCATTATTTATGTGCTTTGCAAGGATGTTGTTTGCAGCTTTTAAAATCTCTTGGTTTACTTTTACCTTCAGTAAACATTCCCTTGGTTTGTTTTCTATATGCACAACAGATGTTACTTCATCGAATACCTGCCTGAATAATATATTCAGTTCTGCTTCCTCTCCTATTAGAGCTTCAGTTATATCTTCTGTTTGAGGCTCACCAAAATCTTGTTCAATCTCTATTGGATCCTTATCATGTTCATTACCGTTTTCGCTTTCTGTTTGGTCTGTGGTGTTAACGCTCGACACCGTGTCCGGATGTTGATCCACGTTAGTTGTTTCAACACTTCTTTTGCGCACGAGTACCAAGTTCATGATCTCCTTCTGTTTTTTAAAATTTGAAGCATTATCACGGAGGCGCTGTTTCGAAATCCAGTTGTATTGTGGAAACTCATCATCCCATTTTTCTTTCATAACGTCCATGAATCCCCTGCCTTTCATTCTAGCTTTTTCGTCAATTTCAACAAGTCGCACCTTTAATTCAGTTTTCCATGTCATTCTCTTTTCAATACTCTTATCATGGTTATCAGTAATATTGATTTCCATCGTTATAGCATATGCAGCTCGAAATGTGGCTGCAGCATTTCGTAATGCCAAGGCTGATTTCTGCATATCAGGGTGTTCATCATTCCACCTTTCCATTACACGTTTCATAAACCCCTTTCCACGAGCCCTTTCATCAGTATCTATCTCCACAAGCCTTCTTTTCATAGGAACTGTCCATTCAGATGATGATATCACATCATTGTGAGTATTATTATCACGATCTCCATTATAATCAGCATTTAATGCCACTGTTTGATTTGAAGACTCGTGTCGGTTGGTGATTGATTGGTTAATTTGATAATCATGATCATAATTTTCCATAAAGTTCCCATATAGATTGCACGGGAAAAAAGTCCATCCTACGTTGCCCGGCTCGTAGGACAAGGCTGGTTACTGCATGATTCGCCAATCCATGGCAGATATCGTTAGCGACCGCATATCGCTGCGGCCATCCACTCCTGGGCACGATTAACACCTTGAGTTGCGGGAGATTTTTTTTTAGAGTGACCTTCTCTTAGATGGGTTGCCAACCAAGGCTAAAGACCCCCATCTACCCTTTCGTTGTAACCTTTCGTTGTTTCCGGGGTTGCTAGCACTTGCCAAAGGTGATACCCCAGACTCTGGAGGGCGGGAGCGTCCATATTCCCGTAGTAGGCTACAGCCCATGCTGGTCCTACCCCATGCCCATTTATTATTATTATTATTATTATTATTATTATTATTATTATTATTATTATTATTATTATTATTATTATACCAAGTATTATTATTATTATTACTAGAAATAGTTTACACTAAAACGGCGGCTCTTACTTCGTGTCCGGACACAGAAATTTGCATGAGTAAAATGTTAGTTAGCACTGTATAGAACTGCCTCGTTCTTTAAAAAATCCCGATTATTTTATCTATAATAGGTTTAATTCATGAATTGGACAATTCGAAGACAAAAATAAACGGGGATTTTTTAAAGAACGAGGGTTCTATACAGTGCTAAATGTCTGTGTCCTGTGCACGAAGTAAGAGCAAAACTGCCCCCGGCTGATTATGCTTATATTGGTATTAAAAATGCGATATATACCGTAGAGAAAGGATAGAGCGCATGCTACCTCGCCATGCTGTGTAGTTGGTTTCACACTCCATCTAACAAGATACATTCCGTAACATTTGGCACGTATTAAACCAGATCCAAAGAGCAACTTCTTTGCCAATTGTCACCTAATGGTTTATACAATACGCCTCTTCATAGTCATAAATGTAAAGTTATTTACAGAATAATTTAATATATATAGTCGTAATATTATCATTATATTTATTTTTTGTTCACTTTAGGTGTACCACTTCCTACTGGCACACCTATAACAGGGACAGTTTCTCCAGGTATGAATCATCTTCATATTACCTTATGAATCACTGCACATTCACGTCGTGAGAACATCCCATAGTGCCCCTAACCTCAACAATTTTTATTGTCTTATTTTGAAGAACTTTTAAAATGATAAAGTAACTTCTTTTGAAGATTTTCGTTTCTTCGCTTTCTTTTTGAGATATATCAGTTTGTTTGATATGCAAATGTACGGAATTTACGTCACACATGCATAATGAGTTATCACAGAATGTTATATATCTTTGCGTTCATCAAATAAAAACACTAAAGTGTGAATAACACGTGTGCGTGTTTCTCCCACAACGTCAAACTTCTCGATTTTAAAGGATTTCGTTCGAGAATGAAAGAGATACACACATTTCTCCAATAAGTCATTACGCATATGTGACGTAAATTCCGGACATTTGCATATCAAACAAACTGATATATCTCAAAAAGAAAGCGAAGAAACGAAAATCTTCAAAAGAAGTTACTTTATCATTTTAAAAGTTCTTCCAAATAAGACATTAAAACATTTTGAGGTTAGGGGTACTTAACCCTGTATTCTCAAGTGGTGATCAGCAGCTGACTTTAATCTTTAATCTTTAATAAAATCTTTGCCAACCAATACACAATAAACAATTAAATTACACAAAATTACAAAAAAAACAAATACAAAAAAAACAAAAACCGCCTGGCTGGGGGAAACTTAATTCCCATTTTTGAGCCACTCTCCTTACAGTAATAAATAAAATAATATATAAAATACTAGAAACACGAATCCGCAATAATCCCCTCGCCCGCCTTTTCTACCCCCCCCCCCCCCCCCACGGGAATTTATGGTGCCCAGACCTCCATCCATGGTGCCCAGACCTCGTACGCCGTGGCCGTGTATTTCTGTTTTGCAAAAATTCACAATTTCCAAAAGGTCGGCTTGGTCGGCTATGATAAGCCGGTCACTTCGTCGAATATTATTTTGAATATCTCGATCAATATATAACCGTTTTCAATTCTGAAAACAGATTTGGAATTAGCGAGTCAAAATACATACTCGCACTCAGTTTGTAAAAAACTATGTCTCTTTTGGAAAAAAACCTTTGAATCATGTGACGGTTCAATTTAAATATTAATTCAAATCTGAGTATCTAGTTACCAGGACCAAATTTTCCGATGTCGCGCGGACGGCGGTTGATCATATATATTATATATATATATATATATATATATATATATATATATATATATATATATATATATATATATATATATATATATATATATATATATAAACAAATAAACTCGATACGAGATCAGGAACCGCTAGCATCTCGCGTGATAAGGGACTAAATGCCGGTCGATATTAGCACCCTCGCCCTCAGGCCTTCGGCCGGCGCTTCGCGTCGGGCGAGGGGAAAATAAAAATCTAATTCAGTGGTTTTTAGATAAATAGTTCCAAAGAGATCTTTTGAAGGAAGCCAAACTAGGTGATGTTATAACCTCGTTAGGTAAAGACTTCTCTTGATAATTATCATTTATAGACCCGGAGCGAGGGGAATTCGACGAAATATTACCCCGAGGGATGATATTTCGACGAATTCCCCGAGCGAAGGGTCTATAAATTATATATTAATTATACCGAAACAATCTTGAATGCTGTCTTGAAACGTCTTGAAACGTCTTGTTGTTCCTAATACTAATGGTAGTATTCGTGATCAGCGGAACTCGAATCACCCGGTGTATTTGTCATCAGCAGGTGATTCGAGGTCAAATATCATGCCCCAGAGAAATAATTAGAGTTTAAATTGACTGGTCACGTGGTACAAATCTAGCTCTTTGATTGGACAATTTATAGTTGAGGTATAATATTACCAATGATTAACCAAGTATAGCAGTAATGAAAATAAAATTAAGAAATGATCACCAAACAGCTTCTCCCAACTAGTATTATAAGAAATCTTTGGAGATCAATAAGGAGAATTTGTATGCTGATCGATACTGGGGCTAATAAACTAATAATAGGTTGGGGCTAGTAAACTAGAAATACGTTAACCCCACAAAGGCATTCCCGTCTAGGACTCTGGATTTTTTTCTGCGCAAATGCAGCTTGTAAAGATACGTTTGCACATTTATGGTTTAGATGCATGGTAAGTTATAAGAATAAATAGGAAAAGTAAGGATTATGAGCCCACAAATCATTACCCTGGGGCTAGAGGTTCTTCCGCGCTCGTAGGGTTAATGGGGGCACGCGAGGATACGAGGCGGTAAAAATGGGGCGGGGCTTACGGGTTTGCTAGTGGGAAGCCCCGTCCCCTTTTTAACGCGTGCCCTAATTATCCCTATGAACGCGGAAGAACCTCTGGCACCCAGGGTAACTAGAAATACGAATCTGCAATAATCCCATCGCTTGCCTTTTCTACCACAAACCCCCACCCTACCCCTAGAGTTTCTTTCCCCATCCATGGTTCCCAGTGCCCAGACCGCGTGTTTGTATTAATTGGGTTCGTCGTACATAGATTTTGAGCGTTATCTTGGCCAATATTTACTCGTTTTCAATTCTGAAAACAGATTTGGAATTACCAACATACGCGTCCATTATATTACGAGAACGTGCGTACTCTTCGTAAAAACGGTTTATGTACTTAGAAAATAGTCGACAAGACGGCAATCATGCAGCCAGCTTTGAACTATACTTTGAACGTTATCGCAATCAAATATTAACCGTTTTCAATTCTGAAAACAGATTTGGAATTAGCGAGTCTAAATACATAACACACGTACCTATTATATTACGCAAACGTGTATACCCTTCGTAAAAACCTCTTTATGTCGTTCGTCAGGTCACAAATCGCCAATGGCTGCCGCTAGCGTTTCTGCCCAAAAATGTCCGATTCAAACGGATCACCCAAAACAACTTTTTACTTCCTTGTTAAGGAGTTGGTCCTACCATGTTAGGCTTTAATATATATATGTGTATGTATATATATATATATATATATATATATATATATATATATATATATATATATATATATATATATATATATATATATATATATATATATATATATATATATATATATATATATATATATATATATATATATTACCAAGAATGGAAGGTAACAAAAGAGTCACGATATTGGCGAATGGTTTGAGAGCGCTCAATACCATTATAGGTAGAGCGGGATAATAATATGTTTGGCGAAATTTGTTGTCGCAACTGAGTTTCACGCGGTTAGATTAACTGATCAGCAGTTGCCTGATGATCGTCTAACCGCGTGAAACTCAGTAGCGACAGCAAATTTCGCCAAATATATATATATATATATATATATATATATATATATATATATATATATATATATATATATATATATATATATATATATATATATATATATATATATATATAAAGTCTGTCTGAAGATCGCATCAGCGTGAAACTCAGAGTTACAGAAAAGCATGTCTTGTCTTTGATTTCTTACTATATATATATATATATATATATATATATATATATATATATATATATATATATATATATATATATATATATATATATATATATATATTATATATATATATATATATATATATATATAATATATATAGTAAACTTAAAAACTTTATTGTCGCTAATCGGAGTTTGACGCTTTACACATGCACGATCATCAGGCAACTAATTAGATCACGATTCGAATATTCCTTTTGTACAGTATGAACGTCATAGGAGAGAATGTTGATTTCGTGTCCCTTTCTTCTTCGTGCGGTTTTGGCTGTTCGCATAAAATTTATTTTCGTGGCAGCATTTTGACACTATCTCGGCTCTTTTGTTTAAAATAATTTCTCTGTCGGCCTTTATTACATGAAGCTTTTCTTCGAGACAAGGTTGCATTGTATTGCCCCACTTTGGTATGCTGCAGCACAAATAGAAATTACGTTCGTTCTTTTTCAGGCTCCAGACGTATTTTGAAAGTTCAGTTTCGTTTTCGTATTTATTGTCCCGGAAAGATTTTTGATTTTTGAAAGATTTTCCTGTTTCGAGCAAGTTCCAAGAAACAGGAAAATGCTTGTCCAGAAGGTTAAGAAAAGTGCGGCCTGGGTTGAACCAGATTATGTTTCTTTGTCGTTTTCTTTGGTTTGATGGTTGCGTTGGATGATCATTGGCGAGGTATTGGATGTTTGATTGGTATTTGCTTCGTTTAAGTGCTTCTTCGTAGATTGGCGCAGCCTGACTGAAAAGATGATTCGTCGGAGGAAAGTTGGGAGATTCGCTTGTTGATCATTGATGGAATTTTCTTTATAATCGTTGGTGGGTGGTTAGAATGGCTGTGGACATAAAGTGGCTCGTTGTTGGGTTTTCGGTAGGGGTGGAATTTTCCATCGTTCAGGTTAAGGGCGATGTCGAGGAAGTTAGTGGTCTTTTGATTGGTTTGAGCTATAATTTTGAGCCCGATTTCTTCAAAAAATGTTGTAAGGTCTTTTCTTGCTCGGTCAGCAAGTCTGCCAGTCGCATTCTTTAATAAGGCTAGGCCATCGTCTCTGTACAGTCCTACGTTTTCTCTTCCGAATCTTTTGGCTAGAGAATCCAGAATAAATAGACCAACCAACTCGCAGATCTCCGCCCCGTCGTAACTCCCCATGGTTACGTCGAACATGGATGCGTTATTACTTTTCACCCAGGCTTTTTCTTCGTTGAATGGCAGGGATTTTCTTACATGCTTAATGATGGATATTTCTTGCTCAGAAATGGTGGTATATTTACTGGTCCAGGAAATCGCTTTGCTTAACAGGTCTTCTGTGATGGATGGATAAAAGTCGACGATGTCGAAAGATAGGAAGGCGTGATCGTTTTTGTTGTTTACATTCTTGAACCATTCGATAACTGCTGAAGAATTCCTCCATTGATTCACGCCGCTGCTGGTTCGGATAGTGGCATTTATTCGGTATAAGACGACTTTACTAACTTTTCCTAGGTTACTTTTGGCCGGGTTGATTAACCTTCTCGATTTATTTATTTATTTAAGACTTTTGTGACAAAAAAGGCCAACAGGAAACGAAGCAATAGGACACAGCCCACAAAAAAGGGTCCCTTACAAACGCTTGTCTCCAAATAGAAATACAAAATATAAATACAAAAAATTAAACTTACAAACATAAAGTATGAACTAATATTAACGTACATAGATCTAATAGTATAGTTGTTAAAATTAGCAACTACCTATATAGCCGGAAGCCACATTAGGGCTTCTGCAGATAGGACAGATATGCGCCATGAACGGATATTTTCCAAGTCAAAGATGGATTGAAGGCGAACTTTAAGTAAAGTTTTCAGACGAATCTTGAAGACTGATGTGAACGGATATTTTCCAAGTCAAAGATGGATTGAAGGCGAACTTTAAGTAAAGTTTTCAGACGAATCTTGAAGACTGATGTACGCTCGGAGGTACGAATAGCAAGATCAAGGTATTCAAGAAAATACGATAGAGGTAGAAGATTAAGTTGAATGAGCCGGCACTTAGTATAGACATAGTCGAGTTCAAAACCACGAAGGATGAAAAGCGTGGCCCTCCTTTGTACTCTCTCCAAACTTCGCATCAAATAAATAGATCCACGTAGACAAGGTGACCATACCTGGCTGGTATAGATGAGATGTGATCTAACCAGCGAGATGTAAATGGGACACATGTCCTGTTGCTCCGTTTTTTTGTTGTTTTTTAACCGTTGTATTAATTATTTTGCATTTTTGCTTGGTCGTAAAGTTAATAAATAAATAAATAAACGAACAAAAAAACAAACAACAAACAAACAAACAAACAAACAAATAAATAAATAAATAAATAGATAGATAGATAGATAAATAAATAAATAATAATGTTAATGTTTACTATTTATATAGCGCAAATTAGCATGTGTATATGATCAAATGCGCTTTACAACATTATATTCAGTGCCTAGTACCCAGTACCCCCAATCAATTAACCTTAGCTATTTATTTTTACAGTTTTTATCATCATTAGTTTTCCTAACTATTTATCCTAACCCGCCCTGTCAACTTCCCTGTGGGAGGAAACCGGAGTACCCGGAGAAAACCCACAACTTTCGGCAGAGTGTTGACCAACTCTTTCCACGTGCGATCAAATGTCCGAACACAGGATTCGAACTCTTGACCTCAGAGGTGGGAGGCAGTGGCCCTGACCACTAGATCACTGAAGCCCCCATAATAAATAAACAAACAAACAAACAAAACAAACAAACAAACAAACAAACAAACAAACAAACAAACAAACAAAAAACAAACAAACAAGCAAATAAATGAATGAATGAATGAATGAATGAATGAATGAATAAATAAATAAATAGATAAATAAATAAACAAATAAATAAATAAATAAAGATATATTAGCAACAAAACGATAGATATATTATGTATTGCCTCGTTTTTTAACGAGGTACAGTTTCACCCTACCCCCCATGGGGAATTTCATTTTCGAGACCAGACGACTAAAACAGTGTTATAATATTATGGCGCTACTATACGCAGACGTATTATATAACACTGTTTTAGTCGTCTGCGGCGCAGGCTAACCAAACATAACGTGGAGTAATTGCCTCCTGGACGCAGACAATCGGTCAATGTAGCGCGCGTGTAGATAATCACCTTTTCGGATGCCACATAGTTGCTTGCGTGGAGTAAACATTATTTTATAAATGATTATAGAATCCATGAACTGTGATTTCGACAATGGATTCTGCCTATGGATCACTGGTTACGCAGGAGATCACAGCTTCATACTTCGTTCCAAACCAACTCCTAGCAGAAATACTGGACCACCTGATGGTGACCTCACAAAGAAAGGTAAAACATGCGACTACTTTAAAGTGCCCCTACGATCAAATTTTTACTTATCGATATTACCCCCCCTAATGGTTTTCTAATACTAACCTTAATACTAATAAAAGGATCGTCCAAACGACTCAGGCCTAGTACCTCACGGTCACCTCCACTGAGTGTACCATCTAACCACGACCGGAGGTTAGTGGAAAAACCTGGAGACTCGCGCGGAAATCGTGAGACTTGGCAGCTCTGATAGTATTCACTCGAATTGTTTGTGTCTTAAAGGGGTTACTCCAATCAAATACAAGTGTAATTCATATGAAAGATCTTACTGACTTTATTTCCAAAGTTTCGGCATTTAAATCAATTAAGTTATGAAGATATCGCAAGTTGAAGTTGGAAAGTTTGTCCAATTTCGACGCCATATTTGTTTCTCAAATTATTTTTCGTACTATTGATTCTCCTTCAAACAGTATCACACGTTGCATCTCTGCCATCGTCCACTCTAGTCTTTCTTTGATTATGAATTTGGACAATGAACCCTTTAGGTTGTGCACCTAGTCCTTCCCAAAACATCCAGTGGAACAAACTCAATGTGCCATCCTTCGTTTTGAATCCGCAACTCATACATAAGGGGTCTGTAGTTATTCTTTTTTTCCTCTTTTTTTAATTCCACATTCTGCTCTTGAGGGCTTGCCATGTCACAGATTACCATTTTCTTTTCATCCAAGTACTCCAAGACCAAGTCAGGCCGACGATGATGAGTCGATTTTACAGTGGCAAATTCATAATCCCATCTTAATCGTCTCGTTTCTGACTCAACCACGCTCCCCCGACACCATTTTTCCTGGTACCACAGGAATTATTATTATTATAATTATTATAATTAATAATATTATTAATAATCTTGTAACATACTGCAACCTGATAAAACGACGTCTACTGCATAGTGACAATAAAACTAATTTAGCACACATCTTCTGAGTACATGTCTTACGGTTTGTATGTAATATTATCCTCATTGCCTGGTTTGTAGGCGTTCTAAGCGTTGGGCGTTCCCCTTACTGCACTCGCCCCATACGACACATCCGTAACCTAGCAAAGGTAGCACAGTTTGCTTATAAATTCTAAGCAATACGTTGTTGCATATTCTAAATAGTTTATTTTGACTAATTTTCATCCAAAGAGCACTCACAACAGCTATCACTATCTGAGCGCCATCAAAACAACTGCACTGCCGATAAAGAAGCACTCGATGACGTCATACTTTTATAACAAATATTGCGTCAAAATCCTCAAATTTTCAACTTCAACTAACCATCTTCTTAAATAAATTGATAGCAATGCTGAAACTTTGGGAATAAACTAAAATCTGTATAAGATCTTTCATACGATCTTCATTTGTATTTTGGATGGATGGAGTACCTCTTTACACTATTACACCTCTATTACCCCTTCGCACTTCATTTACAGAAATAAAACTAAGTCATTAAAACTAAGCGGCTGTTTACATGAATCCTGATTGAGTTTCATTTCGGATTGAGTTTCATTGAAATGTTCATCTTGTTCATACCAGCTTTTCACAGCTGAAAGGGTCTTACAGTTTTAAATAAAGTTATTATTATTATTATTATTAAAAAAAAAATGTATTTAATAAAGTTTCAATTATTATTACTATTATTATTATTATTATTATTATTATTATTATTATTATTATTATTATTATTATTATTCCGGTGTCATGTAAAGGCGGTGCGAGATTTGTGAATTAATGCTTATTTACGCATCGATTAGTCGTTGCTAGTAATGCTTTCCCCCTTTTCTTTATGTTTATTCCTCGCCAAATTATCAGTTTAAGGCACATGTTGAAATGTACAAGCGCAGAAATCGTTGAAAGAAACATACCCCGCTATTCAGATTTCTCGCGATTTTCGATCCTGGGATAGAATTCCTACGTAAACGAGGTTTGAATTCATGTTCAATCCGGAATAAAACTGAATTCGGATTCATGTAAACAGCCCTTAAACGAGGTTCAATATGTATCCATTATCTCTCGATCAATTCCAAGCGTGACCATGCCCCCTCCCCCCGGCATTTGACGGGCATTTACCGACTCACCAGCTCCCAGGGTCGGGCATTGGGTGGGGTATTTGTGGGAAAATGCCAAAATGCAAAAAAATTGCCAAAAAATCGCATGTCCACAGCTATTTAACCATGTTTATTTTAGTAAACCATGTGTAGTCTGCGACACGTTTGAGTTCAGAAGATGGCGGATGCGCCGGATGGCACAATTGTTTTGGAAAATTTCGAAGGAGGTTTGTGGCTTCTTGGCTCTTTTATTTGGAAAACTTTTATTATATTATGCCCGTGGGTGGGGAATTTGCATCTATTTCAAGAGCCCAACTGTGGGGATTTTGTATCTCCACGGTGGGGCATTTGCAATGCTCTGACGCCAAAATGTCAAATGCCCGTCAAACGCCCGGGGGATGGTCACGCTTGGAATTAATCGAGACATTAAGATTAAAGCTGTATTTACTTACAAGGAATACAGTCAACAACATCACGGCAAGTTAAAAAGTATCGTAAAAGCATCTTTAATATAGTGCAAATATCACAAACGTTAATGTCAAAAGGCATATACTTCATCTTGCAGGGATGTACCTAGACTTGCTCCAAGTCTGCCTCTTGGTGTACAAACCCGTCTCAAATAAACCCGTCTCGAAATAAACCCGTCTCGAAATAAACCCATCTCGAAATAAACCCGTCTCGAAATAAACCCGTCTTCCAAAAACCAAGTGGCAGACTTGGAGCATGCAAGTCTAGGATATATACCCTAACCCTAATCTCTTGTTTGGTGGTATGGGTTCGCTATATCCCTGCAAGATGAAGTACTTTCCTGTTAAAACGTATAATCAACTGGACATTCGTATTGTATACACCTTGTGACGTTTCCGTAAAAAAAAGAGTGGCATGGCCGTAAACCGTAAGGTGAAGAAGACGTATTTCAAATGAGTAGTCTTCACATCTTTAAAAGATCTACTAGAATCCCCAATAATCCCCTCGCACCCCATCCATGGTAGCGAATCCCAAAAGCCGGTTCGTCGTACATTATTCAACGTTATCTCTGCCAATATTTACTCGATTTCAATTCTGAAAACAGAATGTGAATTACCGAGTCTAAATACATAACATACTATACATATTATATTACGAGAACGTGTATACCCTTCGTAAAAACGGTTTATGTACTTAGAAATTAGTCGGCAATCAGCCGGCCCGGCCGCTTCGTCGTATACTTTGAACGTTATCTCGATCAATATTTAACCGTTTTAAATTCAGAAAACAGATTTGAAATTAGCGAGTCCAAATACATAACACACGTACCTCTTATATTACGCAAACGTGTATACCCTTCGTAAAACCTCGTTATGTAGTTCGTCAGATCACAAATCGCCAATGGCCGCTTTGGGAAAATATTGCTCTATCCAAATATTGTTCTATTCAAATGGATCACCCAAAACGACTTTTTACTTCCTTATATAAAGGAGTTC